>VZSZ01007636.1:201171-222263 GCA_013398815.1 Ibidorhyncha struthersii
CGGGCGGCCGTTACCGGCCGGCGGCGCCGCGCCGCGCCGCCCTGAGGGGAGCGGGAAGGGCGGGGGCTCCTCGGCTCGCTTTGGGGATGTATAGCGGTGTTTAAGCGCAGATTTCGCGTAAGCGCTCGCCCGGGTGCAGCCTGCTTCTCCGCCACGCGCCTCTCCGCTGGAAAGCGGCGCGAGCCCGCCGCGGGCGAGTGCTGGCCAGGGAGGGAAGCAGGAGGAAAACTCTTCGGGGTGTCTGGCTTTAGTCGTGAAAGCAGAGCAACCTCGATAGTCACAGAACGACAGGGCTTGGAAGGGACCTCTGGAGATCATCTAGTCCAACCCCCTGCCAGAGCAGGGTCACCTACAGCAGGTTGCACAGGACGGCGTCCAGGCGGGTTTTGAGGATCTCCAGAGAAGGAGACTCCAGAGCCTCTCTGGGCAGCCTGTGCCAGTGCTCTGCCACCCTCAAAGTAAAGAAGTTTTTCCTCATGTTGAGATGGAATTTGGTGTGTTCCAGCTTGTGCCCGTTGCCCCTTGTCCTGTCACTGAGCACCACTGAAAAGTCTGGCACCATCCTCGACACCCGCCCTGTAGATATTTATAATAAGAGAAAGAAAGCAGAGAGGAAACTTAGAATAGTATTTCCACTGTTTGGACTTCAGGACTTGCTCTGAAAGACAGGAGAGTCAGCAGCCACCAGTGACCGTTGCAGAAGAACCTGGCTCACTCTGCTCTTTGCCAGCAGTGGAGCCGTGGGCTTGCCTCATCCCACCCCCTCTTCCATGCCTGCTGTGAGGGGTCTGAGGGACATGTCTTCAGACCTCCTTTGCTGACAACCCTGTGACTTATGTTTCCTTTGGAAAGAAAATTTGAGAATTGACAATGAAAATGAAATCAGGGCCACTTTAATGCCTCCTTTAGCTGAATCTGCCCAACAGAGGGTGGAAGAACAGAGTTCAGTGTAGCCCTGGTCGGTGGTGGTACATGATCCTGAGAAAAGCCACAGCTCTGTGCTAGAGAATACATTCTCTCTTCCCATCCCCTTCTTCCACCCACTCTCTGTACAACCCCCAGCCCCCAGGTCCTCATCCGGAGCTTTCCTGTGTGACGCTGCGAGATTAGGGTAACAGTAAGGTAAAGAGAAAAGCCATATATGCAGCACGTCTCTTCTGGGAGCCTGTCCTAGTGCCTGGATTTTGGATCACAAGTTCTTCAAAGCAAGGACTGCCCCACTGGTCTCTTTGCTGCTGCGCTTGCTTTTGTTGTGCCACGCTGCAAAGAGCCTGTGCTTATAAAATACTGACAACAGCAGCATAACCCTAACTACAGGATTAGCTGTGTTCGTTTCAAGTGAGCCAGAATATGAATTCATCCACAGCCAGCTAACTCGCTCTTAATCCAGAATAATGTGTTCCTTTTATGCTGTGTGGTGACGTTACCAGCTTGCTTTTTCCCATTGTGACACTGTAAAAGAGCCGGTAAAAGAGGTAGATATCCACAGCAGGACTTGCAGGGCACAGAGGTGCTGCAAACCGCAGCCTGACTGGATTCTATGGGTAGTTGCTAGTTTTGGAGCTGCCTGAAACTCCTTCATCATCATCCTGCTGACTTCTAAAGAGAGGAACCTGATGTTTTGCCTGGGGGCGTTCCCAGTCTGAGCAGCTGGTTTACACCTCCCTCCTGTGCCCCATCTGGACCCAGAGGTGCAGTGTCCCTAGGTCTTGGGAGGGTCGCAGTCTGGTGCACACGTTCTGCTTACTACTGCCAGGATCATAGTCATTATAATGCAAACCTGTGAGTAGTGAAGGCCCATATACCCAAGAGAACTTCTCCTTCATTCTAACATTTAAAATAATAAAATACTTGATATTGTAATGATCCACAAGTTGAAACAGAACAGCCTGGGGCTTTGGGGAGTGATAAGGGTTACTCTGATTCCAGTTACCTTTTTGATGCAGCCAGCACTGGCTCCTCTGTTCTCTATCCATTTGCGTAGGTACACAGACTGGATTATGAAGGGTTGGAAGTGAATATGCTTAGCTCTGATAGGAGGGAAAATTCCTCTGGAGATTATGATCTAATTAATCTAATTTGTAAGCAATTTACTCAGAAGGTTTTTTTCAGTTGAAAACTAATTAACAAACACATTGTGACTGCATCTAAAAGAGAAAGGACATAATGCTGAAACTAAACTTCGTAAGGTAACAAACTCTAATCAGACTGAAACGCAGAAGCAATGATCATCTTAACAACCAAAGTGTAACATATAGGACAAAATGAAATAGAAATCTGATGCCCACTCAAGTCCTCCTAAATAGACAAGCGATCTGTTCAGGGCTCTTTAAAAGAGCTTGCAAAGCCACAGGACGATTAAATGAATGGAGGTTGAGGTTAGTAAAGTTCAAACAGGAAGTAAATGGCACATTTTTAACATGAAACCTGAATAACCACTGAAACAGCTTCCTAATATTTGTAGCCAGTTCCTCGTATTTGAAACTTTCATAATGGTATCTATGACCTGAGAGGACAAGGTGCAGGAATTTAAAATCTAACCTTTGATGTGACAGGCATCAGGCAGAAAGCTAGAATGGATCATAGAATCATAGAATCATAGAATTGTCTAGGTTGGAAGAGACCCTTGGGATCATCGAGTCCAACCATCTACCCTACTCTACAAAGTTCTCCCCTACACCATATCCGCCAACACCACATCTAAACGTCTCAAACACATCCAGGGATGGTGACTCAACCACCTCCCTGGGCAGTCCATTCCAATGCCCAACCACCCTTTCTGTGAAAAATTCTTTCCTAATGTTCAGTCTAAACTTACCCTGTTGGAGCTTGAAGCCATTCCCTCTTGTTCTGTCATTAATTACCTGTGAGAAGAGACCAGCACCAACCTCTCTACAGTGTCCTTTCAAATAGTTGTAGAGAGTGATGAGGTCTTCCCTCAGCCTCCTCTTCGTCAAACTAAACAGTCCCAGCTCCTTCAACCGCTCTTCATATGATTTGTCTGCTAGGCCCTTCACCAGTTTCGTTGCCCTCCTCTGCACTCGCTCCAGCACCTCGATATCTCTCTTGTATTGTGGTGCCCAAAACTGGACACAATACTCGAGGTGTGGCCTCACCAGTGCTGAGTATAGGGGCACAATCACTGCCCTACTTCTGCTGGCCACGCTATTTCTAATACAAATGATGATCTGACTCGTTCCAGCTGGGTTTAAAATACAGTAAATACAAATGGCAAAATCACATGAACATTTGGGATTCAGGAACTAAGTGTCAAAAAAGGGGTATATAAGCCCCATCATCTTCAATTGCCTTACTAGGGTAATTAAGAAGTCAGACTGACCGAGTATGTCTTGAAGTTGTATGAACTGAAATTTGAACTAAACTTCCAGGTAATGATTTGGGGCTTCAGATTAAAGGAGTTGAAGCTTTTCAAGACTTATCTTTGCTCATAATAAGTCAATGCAGAGGTTTTATAACAAAAGGAATGAGACAAGCACATGTCTGAGCAATTATTTGGCATTTCTAATGAAGAGATGCCAACTGGGATATGGAATAAATTAAAAATAAATTGGGAGCAAAATATCCATGTTTTGTTGTGGTTTCTTTAGCACTAAAGTTGTACTGTGATGCTGAAACTGTTCAGTATATAACTCCACTGACGCCAGGGAAGTAACGTTTGGGTTTTCATGTACATAACTGAGATCCAGTTTGCCTAAACAGCAGTATGTCACCCCAGCTCATGTATGCAGAGGTGCATGAAGCATGGGCATAGATACAAGAAATCTACCCTTCTGAAAAACTGCTTAGTCTACTGAGAGACAAAGGTAGGAGCAAGGTGAGCGACTGTGGATAAATCAAATGTAGTCGTGCTTTTGGAAATCAGTGGTTTGATATAAGACACAAAGGTGAAGGTTTATAGAAACTTGGCAAGATAGGTAGGCACCTTGCTGCTTTATTTTTCCTTCCAAAAACCTGCATTTGTGTTATGTTCACTCTCAAAACTGGCTTCCCAATAGTTATCAGCTCCTAACCACTGAGCTCATTTGAGCTCATGCTTGGTAGGTGTTAACAGGATCCCATAAAAAAAAAAGGGGTGTTTAGAGACTGGATGAGCCTCTTCTAGGCAATAAACTGGACCTGGCTTAAACTGATCCAAGCCCAGTCTTCCTGAAGTAATCCAGTAGATATTGTGCTGTATCCATCCTTCCACTGTACACTGCCACTGCTGCTGTGATTCCCTCATCTGGCGTCCCACTACAAACCTCCCACCAGAGCGGGCTGAGAAGATTCCACAGGAGCAGAACTATTTCTTACTGCTTTTTGTCTCTAATTCTTGTTGCTGTTTACTTGGATCCTCAAGTTGGACTGACCTTTAGTTCAGTTTGAGCTACCAGAAGACTATTTTGGCCACCACCTGCACCTTGGGAAGTCTTGGGAAATCCAAAAGTCTGCCACTGGGAAATTGGCCAGAGGTGGCCTCAAGAGCCCAAGTCCAAACTCAGGGGCAATTACCAAAGGTGACATCAACCCAACCACTGAGTCTGGTGGAAAGATTCCTGCTGACATCCAAACCTCTAGGCTTCTGTGTAAGAACATTTGCTTTGAATAGTGCTGTCACAAGTGCGCACTGTGCTTGCACACATATAGATTTAGGAGAAAAAAATGTTCTGCCTGGTTTGCACTTCTAAACATGTTTTGCCTCTTTTGCTCAAGATCTGAAGAAAAACTTGTGTACCCGAAAGCTTGTCTATTTTTTTTCTCCCAAACATATCAGATGAGTTAGTGGAAAATACTACCTCCTCCTACAAGCCTGTCTCGTTATACTTTATATCATTAAGTCATCACAATTGTAACCATGCTATTAAATGCTCTTCAATGTATTTTTTTAAATAATCCTTCCCTCCACAGAAGAACGACGTTATCATTTATAGAGGAAATATGTCGCCTTTCTTAATATAAGGGTGTGATATTTGATTTTCAGTGGGAACTGGGTTCTTTACTTCCCCCTTGTGACTTTGAAAATGTGTCTTAGATAAACAAAAAGGTTTATAGGACAGCCTGATTTACTAAACATCTGGAAGTGCTCTTTAATCTCTCAAGCTAAGCTTTACATCAATAGGCAAAATTATGCAGTCTTATCAACCGTACAAGAAACTGTCTGCTGACAAAATATTCTGTACATCTATATACTTTCTGAGACATGATTTGCGTTATAAATCTGCTCAGGATGCCATGATCAAATAGAACCGGTTAGCTGAAATCTCTGTAAGTAGTTAAAGAGATAAGCTGCAGTACAAACCATGTGATAGCGAAATGGGATAAGAGGCAAAGAACAAGTGGCCTGTCCTGGATTTCGAAAGAAAGGAACTAAATATAGGGAAACCGACAGTTGCTTTGGAGGGGAGTTCAGGTCCTTCAAAACGTAAATATTGGTATCAAGGCAAAGCTTGTGAAATTCTGTAGCATTAAATGGACATGAACCTGTAAATTCCTAAAAGGAGTCAGGGTGAACCTTTAGTATCCACAAATGGAGCCAAATTTTCAAAAGACCTAAGCATCAACCTGCTTCCATTGTGATGCTCGTGACAGCATCTGTTCATTTTTCCTTTGACAAATGAGAACTGAACTCTGGTAAATCTAGGCATCAGCTGACCTTTTGTTTGAAAATGTAATTTGGACTAATTATGTTTTTTCTTTGTTAACTGTTCCCCCAAAAAATTAATCACAAGGTAATTTTAAATCCTGAAGATTTATTTAAAGCCATCCATAAAATGGGAATGAATGTTTGAGAAAATAATACTACAGGAATTTTTATTTATTTGTGAATATTTGAAACATTTCATCAAAAATATGGGAATCTAAACAATTTTCAGAAGCCACTTGTTTTTTGTTTTTAAAAGCCAATTTTGGACTTGAACATCTTTTTCGATTTTTACTTTTTTTTAGTACAACGTCCAAAGAAGGAGAAAATGTTGATTGAAATGGGTCTGTTTGAAATTCATTTTTCTGTATGAAAGAATATTTCATGACAATTAAGGGATCAAGACCAAATCAAAACCAGTTTATTTGTTATTTTTTTCCCTTGACATGAAACTAAAACTTAATCACCGTGCTGAAGTTAGTATTATGCTTCAGCTAAAACTGAATGGAGAAATGTATTGGTTCAGCTCCCTAGTGCCATTTTTCTTCTCTCATATATTTGTAACCCTTTTTCATGCTCTTCCTAAACAATGTCATTGTTGTTGGTAAGACTATAAACCAGAAGTCAAATAACGTTAGTCAGCCATATCCCGTCGGGCTCGTTTCTCTAAGTCTTTTTGGCTTTTATAACAGGATCACATCAACCATAACTGTGTTGCAGAGCGCCATTGATTCAGCCCTTTGGAACCAAACCTGGGGCTACTGCAGAAGTATTTGTTTGTTTCTCCCTATTACTGGAGAGCCATGAAAAATAGATCTATGTCCCCTCTCTTCCTTTTTCCTATTTGTACTGTTTCCATTATCTGTACTCATTTTAAGGCTTCTTCATTTCTTATTTATTTAGTCAGCACTTTAAATAGCCATCACAGACACCTGTACTGATAGCTGTGCCATTTGCACAGGATGAGTGCCTTATTTTTCTAGGACTCTGCACTGTATTTGAAGACTCTTCCCCGTGATTTCAGTGGTTTTTTAATCATGCAAGACTTCTGCACAGTCTATGGGAAGTACTTAGTTTATTGTTCTGAACTTATATCAAGCATGCATTTATTTGCATTTTGAATGAGGTTATGCAAGTTTGTAAAAGCTTCAGCTTCCAAATAGAGAAAATTCTCTGTAGATAATTTATCATCTGTGACATTGCCTATCTCTAATTTATTAATTGTAGGGCCTGTTTGGCATAAGTGTAAGACAGCCTTTTTCATGACATATTTTCAGCTGATTTAGTTAGGAGACAGATTTTGGCTACACACCCTTACATCTCTGCTCTCTTCATTTGTATTGAAATACCCATTTCTGCAGTAATGATCAAGTAACAGAATCCATTCCAATGGATTTTAGTGAAGGTGGGGGAGAAGAAGATACCGTCTTTGTCACAAAGGTTCATCACCTCCCAGCTGCATCTACTTCATGGCATGTTTCTGCTTAATATTCAGAATATCCATCCAAGGGATTTCAGAGGATGGTACTACTTGCCATGACAGTCCGTTATTAAATCAAACCCATGCAGTTCAGGACAAGAGGCGTCTACCATCTTGTACGTTGTTCTGTGATGCTTTGCAAGAGGAAGAGCTTGTCTGCATAAGATCAGTCAGAGCAAATGTTGCCGTGTTTCCTGTGTCTGCTATGAGTGGCAACTTCAAAGCAGTGTAGTTGACTGCACTGAAGACTTTCCATGAGAACAAGAGCACATTATATTGTTTCTGCTTCACATCGAACCTTAGGGACATGTACAAATATCATGTTGTCCTTTTCATTTCCTTGTATCTATGCTATAGTAATTTGAATCATGGTTGTTAATTTAGCGTTCTTATGTCTTTCAGAGGCTGCTTAATTTAAGCTCATGAAGATTTGATTTCTTCAAGACAGGCATCAAGTTCTGCCATCTTTCACTAGCAAAATAAGGTGTTTCTGCTTGCAGTGTTTGGGAGGTGTTCTGCCTTTCTGTTCTTTTGTTCCTCTAAGGTGAGGTTCGTTTTTTCCAGTCATTACTCCTCACTGCACTTTCCTTGTTGTGGCTTAAAATCTCCAGTAAGTCTTTAAACTCTTTGATAAAATGTTCTCGTGTCTCCCTTTAGTGCTGCCGTTTCGGCTTTCAGTGCCTGTCTATCAACAGAGCCTTTTTTATCCTTTTTTTCTTTTTTGGCTGATCTTTTTACTGCTTTATCTTTATCCCTGTATTCCTTTTTTCTTTGTTTACTTTTCGGTCTTTAATGTATTGAGTAGATTTAACTTATCTTGCCTTTTTTCTGTAATAGCATCCCATGTGGCATTGCTAATCCACTCTTCTTTCCTAGTTTTAATAAAGAACAATCTCTGCTGTATTAATATAAAATTTACAAATGGCTTCCTATTATTTTTGTGTGATGTCAAACACAGTTTCTGCCATATCTGAAAGCTAATTTGAATGTTACAATTGAAAATCATTCCTTATGTATTCATCCTTCATTTTAGAGCTGTTAATCTTTCTTGAAATATTTTTCTGATTTTTTTTTTTCACTTTCATGGTGGTTTTGTATAACTGATGTTCGTATGCCCCCAGTGTCTATGAATTTCATTATATACAGAAAAAAGCTACCTGGTTTCTAGTAATGCTGTCAGGGGAGATCCAGCATTTCTTCATGTATTTAATTTTCAGGGAACAGCGTCCCTCCACTGAAAAAGACAATTTAATCAAGAAGCCTTTTCACAATTGTCAAGTGAGCCTTGACTGTATATACACTGTATCTGTCAAGTCAACATGTCATTGATGTCACACTGGACCTTGCTAGTAAGGACCAGTAAAAGCCCTGCAAAGAATATGACTCTTTTCCTTATATTCATTTGTTCCAGCTTGATATTAGATGATAGTCATTTTCACACATCCACTTAAAATATTGCCAAGAATTCTGATACTCTCTCTGTGTTATAATATTTAACTTCTTTGATGACTTGAAACTATTTACAGCCTGTATTACAAGTTGTATAGTCCAGAAAGGAGCCCAAAATTGGGAGTGAGTTGGGAGTAGTGACTTCTAGCAGGCATTACCTCCCTGCTATAGCAGTATCTCTTGGTACACTTTAAGCAATCCACTGGAGAATCACCTGCAGGTCAAAGAGATGCATTTAACATTTAGCTGACTATTTTGGATTTGGACTCAAGCATGTAATTCAAATTATCCATGTCCTTCTGTGTTTTGATGAATGGGGCCTTATATTTAGAAATGGCAAATCAGTAAATATCAGTAAATAACTCAGCGTCAGCAAAGTTTTAAAGTGAAAATGGCTCATTAGAAGCATCTTACAAAACAGAACAGGTGTCATAAAATTAGTTCTTAAGTCATGTAACTCATTCTTACTCACGTTTGCCAGTAAGAAAGATGAAGCAAGGAAGAAATGGAGAGAGGAAGCAAGGGACGGAGAGAGGAAAGGAGGGAGGGATGAAACCGCTACTTCTATCCCCCTCTTCACAAAACATCTGAGGATTATGGACTCATGTGCTGTGATTTTTCTGATCTTATCCATTTTTTCAACATCCGCAGTGTGCTGTAGTTTATACTCTATGTTTGTATCTAGGATAATGGCAATCATCAAGAAAATTAGGTAAAACATGTCAAAAATTGCATTGTGCCTTTAGGAACAAATCCTGTACTGAATGTGGTGAACATAGAGGCTTTGCCAAATAAGAATAGTTTAACTCGCAAAAGCCGCACAGCAGGAGTAGCAGCAAGTACTGTAGCCTGCTATTATCTGCAATGCAAAGGAAATGCTGATTTCAAGTTCACAGAAAGTTCAGGAGATCAAAAAGGTCTAACACATTGAAATCATTGATTAACAATAGGAAGACCATAATCAATCAGAAACCTATGGTATCTGTTACCAGTCCTTGATCATTTAGGCTACTGCAGCTATTGGAAATGGAAGCTGGTTTAGAACAGTATTTGACACCCCCTTATTTGTATTCTACTTGCTTGTCATAGCTGGGTAAGATTCAGCTAACTCTAACAATCTTTCAGTCTTGAAAATGAAAACACAGAAGTCATACAAATTAACTATAGGTGGTACAAAGAAAAAATAATAGGGAAGAAGTTTTATTAATACTATGCAGAATCAAAATTTGACTCAAACACTTGAATTGACATCAGTCCTTAAGAATCATGAACACCTGGTTCAGAGCTCAGTGCAGAAAATGTCCCTGCTTAGATGTGAATGTTTACTTAAATATAGTGTACCAGCATAAACATCAAATACCAACAGGTGTGCACTGTTATTATAAACAGACAAAATACCTGTAACATTTTTCAACTATTCCTCCTGTTAAACAGATTCACATTCCTGTTCAAGCACATGTTGGTGGCCATTTCAGAGGGACACGTGAGACACAGCTGTCTCTTAACATCGCCCTCCCAGAGCTCCTGTCAGAGCACTCCTGAGCTCTCAGGGGGAGACACAGCCGTAAGTAATGATGTTGCGGTGTAACAGGGCCAAGCGTAAGGACTCAGAGTGTCAGTGTGGATCAGATAGATACACATTCTTATTGCACCTATTCAAGATCATTATTCTGCAGCAGTTAAATTATTTGAGTAAATACTTTGCATAGCAAAGTGGACAGGCATGCTTGACTGTGCAGGAAGTATCCTGCGAGGAAATACCAATGCAGCATAGATTTTTTTTTTTTTTTCATTCCTTCTCTCATGATCTTTAATCATGAGCACCCCAGCCAGGTGTTCTGGTTCATGCTATTTATATTAACCAGTTCCAGCAGGTGCAGGTCTTGGCTCCTATCCACCAGAATTAGGTTATAAGTAAAGAGTTTACAGGTAAGGCCTTTCCGAAGCACCTGGGAAAACGCATTTAGTTATTTATATAGCATTTGTTACTTACCATTACACATTTAACTACTTGCCTGTATTATCATTCTCCATCAATTAAGTCATTGACAAGTTAGCAATCTTCCTTCTGGTACTTTGATCACTTCATTTTGACACCTTTCACTAGGCAGAGGCAATTTGGATACTCTTCTGTCTCTGAAAAATGAAGTGAGGTATATAACAGCTACTTTACTGATGTTAATTTTCAGGATTCATTTAGAACATGTGTTAAAAGGATGGGTAAAGGGTTCAGAGCTCCCCCTACCTGTGAAGGTCCTATTACCTGGAATCAAAGAAACATCTTGTGAGTGATAGTTTGGGACAGGTAAGGCTCCCTCCTTATATAGGATAGTAACTTGTCCTTAAAGGTGGCCTCAGCATTAGCCAATCTAACTTAATGAGTAAAAAATACTAAGAAATATATTTAAAAATATCTAAGAAAGGTCTGAATTTTAAAGGAGTAAAGAGGATAATTTGTCATGCACGGAGTCGTGCAAAATTACTCTGTAAATCTGTGACAAAGCCAACTTGTTTATTGATGAACTCATTTAAAGTCTAAACTATTCCTCCTTTCAGTGGCTACTTTCTGCTTTCAGTCGTTAGTCAGCTTCTCTCAGGAAGGCATTTGCAGCAAACTCAGCAGTCTGACAGAGCAGCCTCCAGGTAAACAGTCACTCACGTAAGCTGATAGTTTGGCTTTCATTTAAATGAAATGGTTTTGGGCAGAAGGCCTGAGCAGCCTGCCATCCCTCCTGCAGAGCACCCTCTGCTCTTCGCTCCAGAGACAGCCTCAGTAACGGGACCGCACTGACGCTCTCTACTAAACTCATAGCTTATGCAGCTCCACACAGAAAACAAGCCTGTAATTAAATTGTTCAAAATTTGAAGATCACTGTGTTTTGCCATCCCTTTAGACCTAATTACTTGCCAAAACACACTGTGTGCAGGGTGGGAATTAATATTAATTAGGAATCTTCTTGAACTGCAGATTACAGCCATTATAGACAGAGGAAATGATTACGAGATTTATGCAACTCACATCTTTAAAAAAGTGTAATTACAACAACAAAGCCCTGTCTCTCAGTATACATAAAGAGGCTAGATATACACACTTGTTCCAGGTTAATGTCAGCCTAAATTGACTACATTCCACAGGATTCGTCCTGGTTACACTATAGCAAGTGACAGGAGAGGAAAGCCCTTTATGTGCTTCCATGTAGCGACGAACTGTTCCGTAATGTTGCCCATGGTGGTTTTCTGCTGAAAACACGCTGGGAACTTCTGGTGTGCTGCATGATGTGCCTCTGCTGTCACCCAACTCCGGCTCCCCAAGGTGCGTATAGACATGCCACATGTCCCTTCGGAGACAGGGGGCATAGCAGGGCCATGGCACCCTGCTTTGTGTCAGATGAGCTGCAGAGTGTTTAGGGCAGTTTCCTGATCCTGAAGCAGCAGCAGAGCTCCCGGTATAGTGCTGTGAGGTGGGGAACTCAGCCTGGGCCTGGGCGGTCCAAAGAAGGTAATGCCTCTTTTTCTTGTTTGGAGGGTGCAGGTCCAAGCTTTTGCTCCATAGGCGGAAAGCATTACTGAACAACAGGGCATCCAACATTTCTCCTTAGTGTAATGCTAGTGGTCAGTAATCTAGACTGTATTTGGAAGAACCTAAATACCCCCCAAACTACTATTGACTAAATAAGGAAAAAGCCTCCAGAGACACCTAACCACATGGACACATGAGGCTTAGGAAATACAGCTGCATTTTGGTAGAATGTGAGGCACTAAAAGACACAAGAGAGCACTGTAAAGTCAGCCAGCTGTACTTTGTTTTATAATTCCCAGAAGAGAACAGGATGATGGGGTGTGCACTGACTTGTCCAGTGTTGGAGACTGTCCCTTAATGATTGCAGGTTACAAAAGAAGACATTTTTAATTCAGGCGTTCCAATAACAGTATCAGTGACTGTCAAGAATATTTAATAGGCCATACATACATGAAAAAGAAGTGGCCTGTGCTGTGACTTCCTGTAGACTCTATGATTTAAAAAGTCTTGTGAACAATCAGTCACTGATAAAATAGATACTGGGTTGTTACCTTCTTTTTTAGCTTTGAGACTTAAAGGAACAATTTCAAGAGCAGACTAAAATATCAGATTGTGTGACTGAGCATGCACCTTTACGGAAAATATCTTGAAGAACAATATTAAAGGTGTTGCAGTCCTAATTTATTTTGAAAGCAAATACAAAAGAAATATTAAAAATACATTGAACTGGAACATGAAAAGCATTATTCATTGCACTTGAGGTTCTTAGCTCTTGGAAAAGAGGTAATGTTAGTTTGCAAATGCTAATGATCCACATCGCTATATTTATGAATTGATTGCTACTGAAATGAGCTACACACCCATGTTTTACGTTCACTGTCTTAAAGTAGTGTATCTCAAGTACTTCTCGTTGGTGACCTATATGCAAAGATTTATATCCACCGTTAAAAGGAATAGGAAGAAATATTTTAAAATAGCCATGATAAGCCAGTTAAGTGTATTAGTATGCATGGTTCATAAAGCTGGTAATGGATTTTAGCTGAATGTGTCCCACTGTCTTATTTTGAAAGTCGCAAGGAGGGCACTGAATCAACAAAAGAGTGAAAAAGTCAGCAGGCTGTACTTTACTTCATGATTTCAATACCTTGAAGAGAATAGAATGATATTCAAATATCTTCAGTATTTGATCCTGATAACAAAAGGTGAAGCAAACATTTGTTTTACGAGTTTGCAGTATTCCTGGGTTTGAAAACGCTATGACGTTTGTAGAATTCATCAAATAATAAAATCTGAAGTTTCAGGAGAATGAGTATTGACCAGTGAAGAAAGCAATGCATTTCAAATGTGAATAAATCTAGTGTTGCAGAGGAATCCTATACTCATCAACCTCTTTTACATGAAGCTGTGAGTTATCACAAAATAAAGCATCTCAAAATTGGTAATAGGTATAAATAAGAACAAATGAGCTGTTCCTGGAACTCTGGTGTTTCTTGGGGTAAAAAAAAATAAATCCTTTTTATGGATTTCCTGCATTCATTTTAAAAATGAAGGATGAAAAGAACAACTCCCCTGAATTTATTGTAAAATCATTTAAAAATATTTTGAAGATAGAAAGCAGCAAGCCTTTTGAGCAATTTTCATTCAAAATTCCTATTCCTGCAGTGTTTAATTATTGACATTTTAATGTCCCCTGCAATCTACAGTAAACCCCTTGATGGTTGCATTTTCTGGAAAAGACATTTTAAACTTGGAGTCATTAAGAAGAAAGATTTCTTTAAAATAATCTAGATGGTTTACTTCTTCAGGAGAAAGAAAAAAACATCACAGCCAAGAGAAGTGGATGCAGGTATAACCATGTGATGTCTTTATAGAATGTTTGATAATAAGCGAGGTTTTCCTACTGTAAACATATGTATTTAGTCTGGTCCTTACTGTCCGAGTATCTTACTTGAAGAATATGGCTGTGATTAATCTGTAATCCTACAATATTGTGGGTCTCAGCTGACTATAGTAAAAAATTAGTCACCTCACTAATGGAAAGTACTTAATTTCTACAGTTGACTTAAAATTTTGAACGTTGACATTATAGGATATTTTGAGATTTTTCAGTTGTTGTTTTCATCCTTAAATGGGACAAGACAAAAGGGCTTTTGTTCAGGTGTCTAAACCTAGATGTCTAGTGCCAGTCGAGATGCCATAGCAAATCCTGCTTAGCCTTCAGGTACTGTGCCAGCACTATGTTTAGGTCTATGTTGCCAAAATTTAGGCTAATGAGTCAAGTCTCAAGTACAGAATTTATGTGTCTTCTTTGAAATATTCAAATGTGTTTGGTTTAGTCATATCAACATGTTTTATTTTAATGATACCCTTCAGAAAAAGCTATGGGAATCGATATTTTCCTGCAAAACACAATAGTATTGTTGATTTTCTATCAGAAATATTTGTCTAACTCTGCTTAGCTATAAATGATGGTGAGGTATTGCCATTAGTTAGAATCAATGATTGTTCTATCTATTTCTCACTGTGCTTTGAGATTTTGAGGTATGTGGCTGATTCTTGGGCAGCAGCTTTTTATTTTCGTCTTAGGTAGGTACTTTTTAGGTCAGACTGGTAACCATTTTGTTGCCTGTCATCTGGAGAATAAGGTGCTATTTTGAGTTCTGTTCCCTGCCTCAAAGACTTTTTATGTGGTTTGTTTTTTTTTTTTAAATTCAATTATCCTTAATGTAATAAGGGACACTGGACTTCTTCCCCTTTGGCCTCCCCAAATATTACTCAGAAAGATCTGTTTACTTGCCCTTAGTCCGCTGGCCAAGCTACTTTTGCTCTCAAACAGAAGATTTTCAGCAGGGGAGCTGAAAATCCCCTTCCTTCCCCTTGCTCAAGGGTTTTGCCAGGCAGTGGTCTGTGAGGCGAAGGAGGAGTGGTGGGCTTGAACACCCCCCCTCCAGGCAGAGGAAGAAAATGGGCTTTAGCAGCAACGAATTCCCAACCTCCTTTCCTTTCCAAAGAGTTAAAAAAACCTCAACAAACAGCAAAAACCCTAGGCTGTGTGCAATTGGATGTGAATGTGTGAGTGCCCACGCACTCGCAGGGAGGAGGAGGAATGGTATCATCAGAGAAGGACTATGCAGAAATAAAACACAGCAGTTTCCTAATTCTGATTGAATTGGAAAGTGCCTGGAAAACTCAAGGGGCATTTTCTACTTTGTTTATCCAAAAAGCCTTTCAAAAAACATTTGAGTTTTTAAAACAAATTAAACCAGTTAAATTGAGACAACTCATATTAATCATGGCTATTTCAGCAGTTATTACACTGGAAAATGGCATGATTTTGTCTCCACACCTAAAATGGAGGGATGTTCACTAAATCCAGATCTAAATTAGGGTAATTTTTTGGTAAATATTTAATTTGGAATAATGATTCTCTACCAATGCATACCTAAGTCAACCTTTTAATCTTTAGATACCATTGCAAAAAAAAAAAGCCTCTTCCTCAGTACATTGTCACGTTAATGTCTTATATAAAAATAGTTTTTGCCACTCATAGGATAAATAGAAAGAACTATGTGTTTGCAATAAGTCTGCTGAGCATCAGCTCAAAGTAGAAACAGATTATTGACACAGGTGTCCCGATTACCACTTCCCTGTATTACTGTCATCCACATTCTCCCTGAAAGTACTTCTAGTAAATCATATGGAAGGCATAAAGATGAATAAATATATCAGGCAAATTCTATTTAATATTTTAATATGTCTGAGTTGATTTTCATTCCAGCATTTCTCTGAATAGCGTGCTAACATTATTTAGTGAGAAGTGAGATGTATTAAACTAAATTATTTATCCTCATATATGTTGTTTTTTTCTGCCTAAAAAAGAGCTAGAGCTTTTACTGTTCCTCAGCCTATAAAGATTTATTAAGTAATTTTTAAAGCACAAAGATGGGAAAAATCTTCATCTGCTTCATTGAGGAAGACAGTGAGAGGCAGTGAACTTGTTCTTTTGATCCTTCTCTGTGGCCGAGCATTAAACATACAATTAAAGAGAATAATTCTAGCAAAGAGCTCCAGTAAAAGCAAAGGTTGATAGCTTTGATCTATTGGGATACTAAAACAGTTGAGAACAGAATATATTGCATCTGGTTTGATAATGAAGGGAGCAGCCAATACCTTCCCATTAAAGAACTGTTCTTTATTCCTCCCGTGCTCTTTCAGTCTCCCTCTGAACCACTGCACAGTTTGACTCCAATGCTTTATTAGCAACTTTGCTGCAATTCCCACCAGGGACGAGCCTCACACCTGCAGGTGCCAGCTCCAGTGTAGAATGATGCCAGCTGTGGCAGCCATGGTTCAGGTGTAGATGTAGGTTGCACTTGCACCGTGGGACAAGCACATCCGTGACTCTCTTTTCCCACGGGGATGCAGGGCTGGTCTCTGTTCCCAGAAGACCTGAGTAGCTTTTTCCTCAGAGGGAAAATGATGTGCTGCCTGACAAAGCTGTCAGGGGGCTTCCACCGGGCCATGTTGCTGGAGGCATGACTATTGAAGTCAGTGAGAAACTTTCCCATACTTTCCCGGAAACTTTCAGTACCACCAGATCAGGCCTTTGCAATCTTACACTCATGACGAACCCTAGAAACCACAACTTACTTTTGCTCTAAAATGTTTTCAGGTGAGCTACACAGAAGTGAATATGAAGTGACTCAAGTACATCCATTAATTTTAGGAAAGAAAAATCCCGAAATGGTATACACTATCACAGGTGACAACCAGAGACACATAACACAAGCCATCATGTCAAACAACTACAATTATCCACTCTTGTCATCAGGCATCGTCTTTTATATATATGTAAAGGGAATATGAATTGTCAGGGCAGACACAAACAGTTTAGAGACCAAGAGAAAGGTCACTTTTCACATCTAAGGAAAACTTATATAAGGTGTTATAAATAGTAAAGAATCTCAGGAGCAACATCAAAAGATGTTGCTAGTTTCATGAGAACGGCAGTTAAAAATGCAAAGAGCTTATCCGCCAGCCTGTAGTCAATAGTACCTAATTTTTCAAATAATGAAATGAGCCTTGAAACGTTACAGAAAATTGCTTTAGCTAGTGGGAAATAAATTGAGATGATTTCATGAACGCAGACCAGATGATCAAACACACAAAACGCAGTGGAAGACCCTGCTATAAGGGGACATCGCTATCCATGGCTCGCATACTGACATGGCACTGGCACTGGGAAATGACAGTCAGTGAGATTTTTTAAGAATTCATTGCAATCACAGTATGTTTCACTGGGATGTCAAAGTGGTTCTTATCTTTGTTTCTTTAACTATAAAGGATTCTAAAATCACAATATTTGTAGTTTCTTTAGCAATGGATTAAAAAAGAGGAATCAAAGTGGCAATGAAATAACTGCATAATAACCCAAAGATGAAAAATATAATCCTTCTCTGGCAATATGGAAGTTGATTGGGGAAGATCAGCAGTTGTTTTGCCAGCATTAAAGACCTTGGAGTCATTTGATGAGTATGAGAGATTTACTTAGTAATTATCGCTTTTCTCTGATATCAGCTGTAACTCACGAAACTATGGGATTCGGCTTTCATGCAGACATTTTCATTCCCTTTCAATCTGTCTCTTTTCAATTCTGTTTCTTATTTGTTTACTAAAATGATTTAGTTAAGATGTCAATTGGGAGTCAGATGGAATGTTTTCCGGATGGTGCATTTTTCAGTTCATTCAATTTGGCCATTTAAAATGTTATTTCATTTCAGCTTTAGATCTTAGATCTTCTAAAATCAAGATTTGCATTTTCTGTAGCATCATAAAACGTCTTTTCTTTTCCTTAATCATTTTACCAGTCAGGCCCAGGAAGTTCTTAACAAATGTTAATCTCTGGGTTAGCATTTGGGTTTGATAAATGAATTTAGATGCAACAAAGAAGCCTAAGCAAACAAACCTTTCTGCAAGATCCAAGGAATCAGTGGTATGTTCTTGTCCATCCAGTACAGGCAGCCCACAAGGCAGACAGGAATTGCAATGAGGTATGTAAGCAACAGGACAGATCTTCCAAAAAGTTAAAATAATTTTTTCAGATTACAGTATTTCCTTCAAACCCATCATCTGAAGGACAGAAGAAAACGGACCTATCTACAACTCCATCACAAATGAACACCCACACATCACACCCCCAACTCTTTGGGAAGTTAAAATCAAATAAATTTAATATAGAAGTTATGGGAGGAAATAGGAAAAAAACAGCAGCAGATACTGCACAGTCACAGAGCAGAATCCTGCTGGCCCTCTCATTCCCTCTGCATTCCTCCGGGTTCGCTTTGAGAGCGAACACTTTATTTCTGCTCCAAATAGATGTGCTGAGCAATGCTGAAATGCAAGCTGGAGACGCACGCAGCAAGCAGCTGCATAGCTGGAACCACATGGGCTGCGCTCCTGCAGCACCCAGCATCCTCACTCCCCTCAGGCAGTAAATAAAGGTTCTTTACTTTAAGGAAGCGGCTGTAGTTTTATGTTCATGAAGAAGGTGCTGGTTAAATATCTGGTTTTTAGTTTGTGGCTATGTTACTCTGAAGCCTTTTAAAAAACTCACAGAAATTGATAGAATCATTTTTACTAATTTCACTGAATTTCTGATTGTGTTTTAAGCACTGTTATTCCTGACCTGTTCACTGTTTTCACATCAGTAATGTGCTTTTTATAAGTGGGTGTACTGGGTGTACTGGGGCTTTTCTGAAAATGCACATCATTCTTCTGTCCTCTGACACTTTAATACCTGTGCCTGCCATGGACGTGACCATCTCTAATAAACACATAATACTTTTTTGTGTGTCACTAGTGTAGAATTTGCCATTGGTCAGAATAATGTGCATATAGACAAAGCGAATGAGATTCTAGACTCAACCGATGCACAAATCAAAGCTCAGAAATCTTGAAGAATGATATCCTACTTTCAAAATAAGACTGATGAAGATGCACAGGTATATTCTAAGATAGCTGCAAAGAGTTCAGTTTCCTGATCATAATGTACGATGGAGACACCTCTTGTATTTTATCTAGGTTCCAAAGATTGCTAATGTGCTCTAATAATCTTGGCTTCCCTGCTGACTATGGCTTCTGAAAGTATGTGCCTCCAAAATAAAAACAAATGCATGAAAGTATTTGCCATCTTTGTGACTGTGACAAATGATGCATTAACTATACTGATGCTGTATTAGTCTGGTCATTTAGCAGAAGCACTATGGTGCTTATTCATGCTTAGTGGTCCAGAATGAGGCCTGGGGGAACATACTTGCTCAGACATTATTAAGTGTGCTGTAAATGAAAAGAATATGTGGGCAGGTCTTTTTCTTTAAGTTAAGAAGGCAATCAGTCATGTTTCCTGTTCAGTCTATGACTTTATAAGTATAATTTTGAAAGTTATGATCAGATTCATTTTTTAATGTCCTATCAGCTAAAACAGGTCCCTCTCATCATCATGTTTGTACAGAAAAAACAGGGAGGGAATTGGCATGCAAAACTCCAAACGTCCAGCACAGACTATTAGGTCTAGGCAGCTGATGAGCACGTCAGTCACATCTACATGGTCTGATGCAGACAGTCATGCTAATTGCGCCTGGTCTCTTGAGTGTTTTACAGGGGCTATCGCCTGTTCAAGACTTAGATAAACTCATGATTGGCCATGCCCAACCAGTAAGTCTCAGTAGACTGGTGCTGGTTCATGCCTTCTAGCTCAGAGCTCATACGTCAACACCACATGGGATTCAGCATCTGGTTCTGTATAAGATACAAACTGCTAAAGGCACCTCAGCAAAAAGGTCATTACTGATGACTTAAAAATTCCTAATATCCTCACCAGATGGCATCCCCCCAGTAAATCCTACTGCAGTTTATGGACAAAATTTTGAAACTGATTCTCTTTGGCAGCTCATATTGTCAGATGTAAATGTTTTTGTAGCTTCCATCACCTACACAGGGTGTCAGGAGGCATATTTCATCCAATAAATTCTAGGCCAAATTGATTTGCAATACAAGAAGTTGTGAGCCAAGATCCCTAAATGTCTAACATTGGATTTCTTTTTCTTTTTTTTTTTTTTTTTCAGATGAGGCATTTGGAGTTTGAGCTGAGTGAAACCTTGTTGGCTTCACAAGGTTCTGGATTGGGTTACAACATTGGACTGAATTTCAGTCTGTTAATTTAAATCAAAGCCACAGGTACCAATTAATCCAGGTTAACAAAATTTTATCCATTGATTTCCCCCATCTCAACTCCTATCCTTGCTGGAGACATAATGTTTGGTTTTCTTTCTGTGAACTAAGAATACTGACTCTTACTGATGCTGAGCATTCAGTAAGAGCAATATGAATGCTGCAGAACATCCTGAGCACTAGAACATGTCTGTATATATTTTAATTGTAAAAATACTTCTGAGACTTTTCATATGCTTGACTATTTCTGTGGAACTTAGCGTAAAAACTGTTTTGCATAGTTAGTCTCATGTGTATTTGCAGGATGAGGGCCATAGAGAATAACCCAAATCTGTGCATCATTTTTAATTACACTCTACTATATAAATAAGTCCTCACTAGCTATCATTATTTTTAGATGAAGTAAATCATTACTTAAAGTAAAAATCTCAACTACCCTTGCTGCACTGGAGTTGTTTTTCAATTAAGGAAATATTTGCACCGTTAAAGTGAATGCTAAATACGATATGGATATTATAAACGCACAGTATTAGACTCCAAAGTACTTGCAGAAAATGAAAGCTTCCTTTCAACTCCAATGATGTAAAAGATGTTTCATTATCAGCTTAGAAAACTCTTACTTGAAATTTCCTTCAAATTTCCTTCAAATGTAACTTAGGTTTGGGGTTTTGTTCTGCTGTGGAAATTCAAACGTGTTGCAGTTGGAGTGCTGTTCTGTAAAAACTAAAGGCATGCCCCAATCCTCTGATACAATTCTTTCTCTCTGTCCAACC
>VZSZ01007636.1:222302-322030 GCA_013398815.1 Ibidorhyncha struthersii
TACAATTTACAGCACTGCCTTCCATACCCAAACCTGTTTCTAGTGTGAGGGAGAGGTATTATTACATATGACAGAGATACCTCTTCAAGCCATGCTGCTGCATGTCCTACTGTATATATGCATTTCGGATATATTCTTTGGACTGAGTGTATCTACTGCCCTGCCTTTCTGGCTCAAGAGCTCGGTTGCTCTGCAGAGGCAGAGGGATGGCTGGTGTGTAATGCTCTGACTACCCAAGGTTGCAGCAGGAGTTGTAACGTGAGAGCCCATGCTAAAAGGCACATGATCAACCCAGAATACTAGCACGTTTAACATCTTTTGGGGATGTCGGAAGGATAATAATATTGTCTTTTTCCCATGCTTTGTTTTAACTTTTTGATTTATCTATTGGAATGCCTATGTACAGTAACCAGCTGGATCAGAACTCTGAGCTGTAGACTCTTCAGGGCTTGCTTTCATTTTGTATTTCTGTGTGCCCAGATAAGAGCTCAGTCTCAGCCATTGCCTTGAAAAGTTGGCTTCATCTGATCAAGAGTAGATGTCTGTGGACTTTCAAGTGGTCCTGGGCTCTTCTTTCAGTCAATGGGCAGAATCAGTTGCTCTTAGAATATGATTCATCTCATCCTAAAACAGACACCTACATTTGGTCAGATAAATTTCCCTCCATTGGCCAGAAATTGAACTTCATGATGACACAGACATAGGTGTCTATGTCACAGATGTCTTAAGTTAAGAGAACGGAATCCCCTCAAGTGTTAATGTTGTTCTACACATACTAATGCAAATGATACCTGATTTGCATAACAATTGAACAGTCTATATCGGGACTAGAAGTTAATGGTATTGCCCCAATGTAGAATAATTATAAGACCAAATTCAGGCTGATAGTGTCTAACCTGAGCTAAGATACTTAAGAAAGCATGAAAAGAAGAAGAACCAAGCTTTTAATAAAATTCAAGGTTAAAGCTGCTATCTGCGAAATAAAAAAAAAAAAAAAGACAAACTGATACATGCCTTTCAAAACATATTTTAGGCCATATTTCAGGTAGAAAAAAATTTATTTACTTTGGATGAAGCAATACAGAACAGAATGGATTATGTTCTCCACATTTAATAATTTTGATTCAAGCATTTTAAAAATGTTCACTAATATTGTCTTCTGTCAGAAAGATAAACCTCCTCAGAAGGAAATCAGAATAGAGACCTAAATCTGGAACTTCCAGGTGAGTCTCCTGATCCCAGGGCCGTGCCTGTTCTGTGGTAAATATTTCTTATTTGATTGGGAAAAGTTATAAAACATGCCATATTTCTTCCTCTTGGAAAACAATGCAAGATTTTGAAACCTGAATATTTCTGTTAAAACAATGGATCTTTCCCAGCTAGCTCCAGTTTAAATTTCTTATATCTATTATTGTTATCATTTATTCATAACCCAACCTCAAAGACTGATGTCACTGAGAGCTGGCATTCTGTCATGCTTATCGTAGAATCAGACAGATTTATTTAGGTCAAGGTATTACTGCAAAATAGAGGATGTCTTTGAGATAATAACTTTTCTCAGATCCTGCATGGAGATAAGAAATTTTTAATCCATATAAATGGTACTGGTCTGCTTTCAGGGAGGGTCTGTATGACACCTGCAACCATAAACATTACTTTGACCTTTCCTTTCTATCCTCTTTCCAATTCCATTCTCATGGCTTGATATTTGAAGATTTTTCACCTGGTTTCTCTACCGGATCATCAGTCCTATGGGCAAACAATACAGTGGTAATGATTATGAGCCAGCATATTGTGCGTACTTTCCTGGAGCTTTATTAGCTGAGAATTGGTTTCCCAAGGAATGCCCCCAAAATAATTTTCTCTTACAGTTTAGGTTTGCACTCTCTGATGACTGCTTGTAATTCCTATGGAAGTCTGTTGGCCACACTCATCTCAGGAGGGGACAATGGTCATTGGATTGTTTATTTCCCTGTCTATGCTTTGTACCAGCATCAAACACTGGCTCAGAGTGTGCACCACAACTGCAATGATGACAATGATCAATATGGTAATTGTATATGGTATAATAAATGGAGTTAATGTAATATAATCCACTGCACTAGACTGTATACTCACAGAAAAAAAAAAGGCACATCATGCCCCAGAGGGTTTGTAAACTTACGATAAATCAAGAGCTTACAAATTGATATAGAGAGGTAGGAAAAATAACAGAAAAAGTTTACCCACTCTGCTAGACAATGGCTTCAGTACATCACAGCCTAACTGTTCCCAAGTTATCGAATTCTGGTTTTCATTAACAAATTCAGGTGAGCATACAAATCATAGAAAACAAAGGTGAAATACAAGCCTGCAGAGTTCATCTAGTCTATCCCCTGCCAAAATCAGAAACCCCCATATCTATACCGTTCCTACTTATACCCAGGCATGTATGCTATGTCGCATAGCACTATAGTTGAACAACCTATCACAGAGTTTTACTAACTTTACTTCTGGGCACTATTCCCTGATATTTAATCTGAACTTTTCTTGCCAGAATTCATCACAGAGCTGAAGAACAGATGCTTCCATTATACTTGGCAGCAGCTTTTTGTAAATCAGAGAATCCTTGTCTTGTCTGCCCCCAGTCTTCAAGTTGTACAAGCCTCTAAAATCTCCTATAGGTTGCAATTTTTAGGACTCCAGTTGTTCCTGTGGCTCTCCTGTGAACTCTAGCTGATATCTCAACATATCTATTGAAATACAGAGCCGAAAAATGAATGCTCTGATCCTTATTGAGGAGGAAGGGCTCCCTCCTTTGTCTTGCAGACTGTATTCTGAGTTAACTATCCCAGTGTAACACCACATGAAGTGGTGGCTTTCCCTCCTGTCCTGAAGAACTGCCTAGTCACCAAGTGAATCCCATCCTGTGCTTCCACTGCTGCTTATTCCTAAGTGTCAAAGCCTATCCTTGACCAAGAGGAACACATTACAAAATCCCACTTGGTATGTCTGTTAGTTCTGAGAACGGGTCTTTGATAATTATTCCTCAAGAATGAGTATGTAACCAGCGTTACATCCACCCTACAAGAGGGTAACCTAGTTCATGTCTCCCTTTCATGTAAGAATATCATGTGAGATGGTTCCAGGAATCAGCCAAGACATTTGTAATTCAGTACTACTACTGTTGTCTCATGACACCAATCATGCTATTACAAAAGAAAATTATAGCAGTTTGACATGATTTACCCGTGTCCTTATTATCCTATGGCTTCTTGCAGATAATTTTATTCTTGTTCCAGATTTTTTTTAAAAGCTTGAGCTATATTTGTCTTACAGTGTCTTACCCTCCCCCCTCCAGAAGTTCTCAGAAATAATCCCAAATGGCTTTGAGATTGCTTCAGTCATTTCTTTAACTAAGTTGAATGAAATCCATCAGGGCCAGCAGTTATGAAAAGATTCAACTTGTCAAAAAGCAATGTTACTTGTTCTTTTCCTGTTCTGTGCTGATGTTTTATATCTCAGTGATATTGAGCATTCTAACTGTTTGACCTTTTTAGTGAAGACTGATGCAGAAAAGTATAAAATATCGGTGCCTTTGGGTGCCATTTGTCAATGGAGTTGGATTTCACATTCACAAAAGAAAACTTAAAAATGAGCACAACTTTAATGAAGATACATATCATAAAATGAAGAGTTAGATTACAAGTGCCTTGTATTTACAGTAGCTTGTAGCCTGAATGCAATAAGGTTATGTGAGCAGAATTTTGACCCAATTATTCAGTTGTAATAATAGAAATTACGATAGTGATTTTTAAAATATAAGCATGCTGCACATCCTTTATTCAAAAATTGCTCATATAGCTTCCTTCTGAGTCAGTGAATGTGCTTGTATGGCCTACTGATCAAGAGAAATAATTAAAGCATGTTTTAAATGTCTAATTTATTCACTCTATACCTGAAAAAATATGTTAGTTTGTGTATTTGCATTCATTAATACTTTAAAAATTAATTAAAAATGCATGCAAAAGAGTGTATTTAGCACACAGCTGGTAGTTCTGTCTATAAAGTTTATGTCTTTAGCATATTGATGATATCAATATTTTGGGGAGTTTTACAGTTAAAATGTATTCATTCAGCAATAATCAAGAAATGCACATTTATTGGTTAAATACCTCAACAAAATTAAACTATGTCGTTTCACTTATTTAATTTTTTTTCCATACAGCTGTTCCAAAAAAGAGTGAAATTACAGAGTTCTATTGGGAAGCAACTTATTTCATTTTACATGCAGCATACATGAATTTGAAGAAGCACAATTTTTTAAGACAGAAAAATGTAAGCGGGTTTTACCAATCTAGAAATCTGTTGCATGAGATGATTTCTTTACAGTAACATGGAAATCTCCCTCCGAAGGCTGTCTTGCTTTTGAGTAGGTCTCCATTATATTCTAACTATTAAAAAAATCCACACAACGAAGAATTAGAAAAGAAAAAAATCACGTTGCTTTTTGGTATAATAACTGACATAGCTGAAAAAGATATCTCCCAGATTAAATAACACTTTTTTTCTTTACCTTCTATTTTTCATTTTCAGTAGGGTTTACATAAGGTCTCCTTCCTTAAAATGAAAGAGCTTTGCTTCCTGTGCATTTAAGCAATACTATCTAGATTCATCTTCCAAGGTACATATTTAGCTTCATGGGGGGTCCTAAGAAAATAAAGGAAGCTCTTAGTAGCCTATGGTATTATGCATTCCAGGAGCCTCCTGTGCAGTTTTCTTTGTACCTAGCAGCTCCCACGGAGTCAATTTAAATATTGAGCCTGTTCGGTCTGTGAGGCATGTGGGTAATTTCTATTAACGCTAATATGAGCTATTCATGCATCAGGGAAATGCATCTTCATGTTTTTAACTTTCCATTTGCTTTCACTCTCCAGGGTTTGGAAGGGTGCTGCCTGTGTGGAAAACTTAACACTGACTGAGGATGTATTTTTTTCTTAAGAAATGTTTTTTTATTACTTTTTTTCCTCCCCATGGGGCAGTTGTGTCAGCCTGTCCCCTTGTGTTCTTCCCTCTTTTACCATGATTACTTGTAACTGGGTTAGGCTGCATCCTAACTGGGTTATCTTGTAACCTAATCCAGACTTTGTTTCACCAACTCTTTGAGAAAGTGAACGAAGCGTCAGGAAGTAGTATGGAGACTTCCTCGAAGAATCGATTTCTTTGTAGAATAAGAAAAAAAAATAAAGGACTCAGAACTAGAGACCAGAGCTGTAGCTCTCCCTACCTCCCATCTGGTGCACTCTCCACTGGACCAATGTCAGAGCACGTCTTGCCTGTTCACCATCTGAACATCCATGCTTGCTGCCTAACAGTTCAGCTTCAGGAGGAGCAGTGTTGGAGCTCTCCAGACCATGTGTGCTCAGAGTGGGCTCAGCCCCCTCAGCCCTTCTCTCCCATTTGTGGATAAGTGCCACAACACTAGTATGGGAAACCCAAGAGGCACAGTCACAGCCTGCACATTTGCAAAAATTTGCAATAGAAACATTTAGAAAAACATGAATTTTGCAACATGTGTGCAAAGAAGTTAGGCCTTGGTTCAGCTTTCTATTTTCCTATGGCCACTTGTTGCCCTGCTGAGGACACTCCTCTGCTGTCACGGGCTTCCAGCCATGTGTTCTTTGTCTAGAAACATAAGCTGTGCATAAAAACATATTCTGAAATGACACCAGGGGAAACCAAAATGAAATTCACTGAAGGTATGGCATCACATTCATGAATGCACCTAAAGACCTGCCAGCATCTATCTTTCACTTCTTTGACTTCTATGAGAATTGAAGTCTGAGTCCAGAGCATTCAATTAGCATTAGAAATTCCTGGGGAAATCACAGTTCATGAATCTAATGTTTAACTATTCAGTGGAGTGCGGCATTCCCTGTAAAGCTGGTTTGATTTAAACATTTCTGAGGATCAAGAACGTACCTGAGCAACAGATAGATCCAATGGCTTTAATGCACCTTTTTTGTCTGACCTTGGCTTCCAGCCAACACAACTTATTATGTCTCAGTCTGCTATACTGAAGGACACTCTATTATGACATATCTGTTCTCTTGTTAGTACTTACAAACCTACATGAAGTCATCCCCTTAATCTTCTCTGCATATATCTAAGCCAGAGGAGCTCTTTGACTGTATCAGTATAAAGAATGATTTTCAATCTTTTCACCCTTCCCACGTGCCTTCTCTGTACTGTCTGCTGTTTAACAAAATCCTTCTCAAAAGGACTTTCTTGTTTTCACATCTATGGTGTCCCACTAGTGCAATTCACCCTTAGTTTTTAACACTTCAGGTCTTTGCCAATGAGAAGAAATATTTGGAAACACCATGGAACAGTAATAGCATGAACTCATCTTCATGTCTCTATGTGCTGTGACCTCCAAGCCCTCTTCAGCCATGGTGAACATGGCCAGCGTTCTGCTTCCTGGGGTCTTAGTGCCAGACTTGCTGCAGGGCATGTCATCTTCACAGTTTATGACTCTCCCACTTTGATATCATCTGTCAATTCTTTCAGTAGGTTGTAATTAAAAATGCTAAGTAGTATCATGCTCATTGGCTGATTGTATTTAGAGATCCTCATGTTAAGTTTTCAATTCAGGTTTAAAAAGTACCCAATTAATGTGCATTTATTTTGCAATATTTTAATTTTTAATGAAAATGTGGTCTGAAATTGTAGGGCATCAGGGCTTGCATCAGGGCTATTACTGTTTCAACAAAATTTATGACCTCATTTAGAGAATATGTCAAATTAACTAGCATGACCTATTGTCAACAAATCCTTGGCAATGAGCAATAGTCTTGTTACCCACCCTTGCTTTGGCCACTCTCTAGAACTAAAAGGCCCAGTAGCCCCACCAGATTGCCCACTTTACCTTTTTCAGATTTTCGTACAGCATTGGCTTCCTTTCAGTTTTCTGAAACTAGCTTACCGTTCCAAGATTTATTGAAAATCAGTGTTAAGGATCCAGAGAGCTACTCAAACAGCATTTGAAAACTCTCTGATGCAAGCTATCCAGACCTGATGATTTAAAAATATCTAACTTCAATAGCTGCTTTTTAACATTTCTTTGAGTCACTGTCAGAATAGAAAATACACCATCATTGTCATCATCATCACTAGAAGATGCACTGCCATCACAGCACATTGACTGTTCTTCAAAGCCCGAAAGAGAAACACGTAGAGAAGCTTGTCTGTTCTGCTGTATTGTAGAGAATTCCATAGGCATTATCTGTTACTTCAAAAAAAACCCTCACCTCTTTACATATTCTTTTTTTCCAAATTTACTTTTGGAATTTCCTTTTTACTCTGAACTTTGCTGACCACGGTTTTCCTTGTGCCTTTACCAGTTCCTGCAGTTTTATGTCCTAATTTATATTCTTCAATACCTGTTTCTTCTTTCTTTCCTTTATGATATATGTAATGCATGTGATACACTAATTAATATTGGTTTTATTACCATTATCTCATTTTACTGCCTCAGTCTGACTTTTTAGCTGGGGTGATTTCATTTTCAGCTGCAGGGTTCTGATTTTTTTTCACTTTGTTTTTATTCCTGCTTTTCTGTTTGTATTTTTTTTACCTCTGATTGATATGGTCAAAGCTGTCCTCAGCTCTGTGACACTGTGAAACTGCTCACATAAAGCACAGAGCTCACAGGTGTGGAGCACGCATCAAGTCACGATCTCTTGAAGTTATATCTACATAGAGCAGCGCAGCATCACACCGAGTTATCTGAGCTTACTCTGAACAGGCTAGTAGTATAAGGCTGATTGTGTGGTGATTTGGAGCACTATCCTCTACGTTCACATTTTAATATTGGATGTTATCTTTTTTTAGGCAACAGCTGTGTTCTGAACAACAACAACTGCAAGACTTCTTCAGTAGTCGCTGTCAAACATTCTGGCAAGGTGCAAAACAAGCTGACTCAGGTGCAAATGCTTTGCAAAGAGGCAGATACTGTTGAGCGAGGATGTAACACTGGAGTAACACTTTATTCTGGCATAATTTACCAGCTGCAGAGGCTCAAGAGAAAGATCAGGGACACAGCTTGTGAGTACACAGCCGTCATCTAATTTACTGTTTATATACATTATAATGGGCTGGAACTAGCCATTATTAGCCTGATCATTAACATCCTCACACCCCACTGCTGTGCACCCAATGAGTCTGGGCTGGCCAGCTGGTTGTCGATATATTGCTCTTTGAAAAGGGAGGACCTTTGATCCTGCTGTGTTGCTATTTTCTTCCTCTTTTAGGGTTTTTTTTTTTTCTTCTATTAACATTTTTATAACTTGTCATGTAAGTACTTTTTTTTTCCTGAATATTGAATGATTTCTCTTCTTTGCTTTGAACTATTACTAATGAGTATCAACTCCACAGTCTCACCTCCCTTTGTTTTGACTCCCTCATTTTGCATGGTTCACTAACCTACATGCTTTCTTGCTCATAGAGGAAGGTGAGAGCTCATCGTTAACTTCTTTCAGTGGAGCTGGGCTCTGGATCAGAAGCCAGTCTGCTCCCCTGTGCCTACAAGGGCTGAGACAATCTTCCTCAGTGCACAAAGAATCCAGTGTGCTCCCACGCCTGCCTGCCTGAGAAACTCAGTGAGGCTCTGAGAACCCTTCTTCAGTGAACAAAAGATACGCCCAGTCTGCTGCTCAGCAGTGCCTGATCTCGGTGAGAGACAGCAGATCACAGCTTCATTGAGTTACGAACTCCGTGACAAGCAAAATTTTGTGACTCAGTGGCATCTCCCTGGAAAGAGGAGCTGGGAGTTGAAAGTCTACGAAAGCACTGTCCTCCCACCTCCACACCCACTCATACACCGAGTGCTGTGTACAGCTGCATTAGCACAGCCCAACCACACCAAAAAGTAAGTTGTATCAGCCCATTAGACAGCAGAGATAACATGATTGCACTGTCTCCATGCTCTAAGCCAAGCTCCACAGCACAATATTCACAACTCCCATGGCTTTTGAACTGTGTGATCTTCTCTAGCTGTCAAAAAGGCATCTAATGTAGAATTCCTTTGTGACAGAGGCAACGTTTTTGAGTTAAGGATTATCTTCTATAGACTTTAGACATCCGAGGATATTTGGCAGAATGAGACTGTCCGCACATATCACTCAGACTGAAGTTTCCCATAACAGACATTTTCACTTGCACTTTATAGGTAAATATTTATAAAACACATCAGCTTGTCGTCAAGTCTTTGGTCTACGGCACTATGTCCTACCTGTTAGGATATTGGCCTGTAAAGATTCATGAAATGTTTGCTTCCAAACTGGCAGTGATTCAAACAGACAATATCATTTTGACCTAGAATAACACTTTACCTCCCTCTTAGTCCACTCATCCCTTCCTAAACAGGTGGTAGGAGGAGACTTTAGCATTCCAGTCATGCAGATCTCATCAGGCTTCATTCTTCCCTGCAAAGCTGAATTTATGCTCATAAATACATTCCAATTCCAGTTATTACACAGGTCACTAGCATTGGTGTGTAGGAAATTAGCATTTTCACTCCTCTCATACCTGTGTGCCTTGATTAATTTTGTTCTTGACATCTTGATTTTATGCTAAATTAGTGCTTATTAGCCCCTTCCTCTTTTATTAATTGAATACCTTCCTAATTATCCTCCCTGTCTGCCCCCTTAAACAATGAGCCGCAGGTTACCCAAAAAGTTCACTTGCCTATAAAGACAGACTAGTCTTCCACAAAAATCCTCTATTTAACTCACTTTTTTTTTCCCTAGCAGTTCATTTCCACAGCCTTACACACTGCTTCTTGCAGAGCACAGCAACAGCTGTTCTTTGCATACGGTCCTCGTGTGTTCAGCATCCTTCCAGGTTCTTTGTAAGTCATCTTCAGTCTGTGCATCCATGATGCAGTCTTAGAGTGCTTAAAGGTTGCATCAAACAGCATTCAACTATGGGGTATTTGTCTGCTTTCAACCATATTGCTCTGTCAAGATAAATTCTGTAGTTTCTTTGAGTACCTGGTAATGCCTGGGTGCTATGAAGAACTCCTCATGTCCTCTGCCCTTTGGTAGCCCCATCACAGCTATTTTCATACTGTTGCTCTTCTTGTGGATGCCATCTCACCCTCACACCTCTTGATGTTACAGTATGCCAAGCTACTCCTTGTATGTCTCCTGTTTTCCATTCCTGATCAGTTGGTTTTCTGCTAAAGTAATGATGCTTCCAAAATCTTGGCCTCAATTTGTCTGATCATCTCTACTGACTGTGCTTGTTCCTGTTTTCTTCAATTTTCATATGCTGTAGGTCCCTTCTAACTTCAAGAAGGAATAAAACACAACCTGTCTATTCACAGTTACTGATCCATCTCTGGCTACAACTTACGGGACATAGAATGATGTCTGGAAGGAAAATGTGTCTCTTTGCTTCTCATGAATTTTTCAGTTCCTTGCTCTTTTCTCCTGTCCTCCTTTCTTTGGGGAGCAGAAACTTCAGCACAAAGTTGACTGAGGATTTGAAGGTTGCATTCTGACAATATCAACATGCCTCAATGAGCTCCTTCTGCTAACTCAGGGCTCACTGCCCCATTCCACAACCCAAAGAGGCAAAACTGAGAAAATATGAGGGGCCAAACCCCCCTGCTTAGCAGTTACATCTTCCAAGCACTGACTGCTGTGCCTACCCAAACACCCTTATCTGCTCCAGCTGTTTACAAGCTCCCTATACATGTATATATTATAGCCTGCTCCATGAGGTAGGTCACAAAAATCACTGCAACCAGATCTTCAGATGGCAGGGAAAAGTGGAAAAATAATTATTTAACACTGGTGTCTATACTTTCAGATTGCTTCCATCGCCTGTTAGGTACAGACTCTGTAGCTGCATCTATCCAAAGGAGCAGTTCCACTTTACGGTGCTCTCCTTACCCCTGGATATGTGTTGCAGTGATTTCCTGAGTGCCTGTCATGATAAGGACTGAGTGGACTCCACCTTGCTGTGTTTCTGGGAGGAACCCAAAGTACATGGACAGAAGGGGCACCCTCCTTGCTGGCCAAGTGCTTCACCCCAGCATAAACACCACTTAATTACACTGTGCTTGTCAAATTCATGTGTACTTCTGCTGCCTTTAGTACCCACTCTCTTCTGACCACCCAACGTGCTTCAGTTCAAAATTAAGACAAATCTGTATCACAGGACTTACACACTTTATACACACCTAACATCTCCCAATACCTGTTTGTGTCAATGCACTTTCTATTTGAAAAAGGAGTTGGAGTTTCTGTTTTGGATTAACCCAATAAGAAAAAAACCCACACCTCAACAACAACAGGGAGGCAAAAGAAAAAGAAGAAAAAAACCCCAAACAAAACCAAAGGGGATTAATTGATATTTATAGAGGTGCATGTTAAGTTCCCTTGGAAACCACCACTGCTCCTCTTCAATTAAATCTTCATTAAACAGCTTTCTCATTCTGAAAAGAAATTGCTCCTAATCAACATTATGGGATTTTATTTCCTCTCAAGTTTTTTGTCCAAAATTCCTAAAGTTGTATGGGGAAAGACTCTGTAAAGATGCTGAAGGAGCTGCCTGTCACTGTGTTCTTTTAAAGATTTTTATATTCCACATGCAACGGATGAAGATTTTCTATTTCTAGATATAAAAATTGAGTGAGGAAGCCTCTCCTTATTAAAAAAACAACTGACAAATGCCAAGGAACCTTAACATGCTGATAAGAGTGACTGAGGAATATCTAAATCAAAGATGCTACTTTTTAACCAGTGAACCTCCTGGATTCTTACCTTGTTCATAAAACAACCAGCCAGGCACTCCGGAGTGCTGGAAGCTTTTACATAGCCTTACAGCTGAGTTATTCTACTGGGTCAACACAGAAGGAGTAAAGTCATAATACACTTTTATTTTATATATAGGTATTTGGGGAGGTGCCATTTCTGCCTTCCCCCATTGCAACTACCAGTAGTTATTTGTTAGGCAGGTGAAAATAGAGGTGAGAAGTCCTTGCTCCAGATGATGATCAGATATTCAGGCAACTAGTGTTGTTGACTTAGCTGGGAACATCTTGCTTTATTTTAATGGAAAATTACTTACTCAGTTGGGACCAGCATCTTCTGTTTGGTATGCACAGCGAGCACAGAAAGTCTGAGCCCAGGCGTGTGAGCATTACTAGCTGTACACCACAAAAAGAGTAGTGGCTGGCTGTGGTGGAGCCAGGGATTATGACAGAGATTACCCTGTGTAGTGGCTGGAGACAATACACCAGCTAACCTGCTAGAGAGAGGTTAAACAGCTGATCCTAAGAGCAATCCTCTTTATATGAAGAATGCCGTCAGTCACTGCTATGGTATACAATAAACATGCAGGGAAGCTGACTGCAAAATAACCCTCCTAATAACCACCTAGTTCTTGGCTTGGTGGAATGAAACTGAGTAGCTCTGTGTTAACAGTTCTACCAGTTCAGAAGCTCTCCCTTTTGACATCTGTACCCTTGTTTGGGACACTTGAAAGTATTCCCTCAGAAAGCAGCTTCTGCCATGAGAAAAACTCGGAGATGTGAGGGGCCTGTCATTCTGCTAGAAGAAGAATAATCCTTCACCTCTTCTTCATTTAAGAGGCCTTTTTACTTTTTTAGGAGTCACTTAATCATAGCAGATTCAACATATGCCATATGTACATGTAGTGCTGTTCCAGGGATTCAATGGGAGCAGACTGATTAAATCCTATCAAGGATAGAGTTGTCATCAGCGCTGTGTCTTGAGATGATGATAGCATCCGTCATTCCTCTGTTAGATTCTTCGGCTTCTTAGGGGTTGTTACCAACATTAACAAGAGCCAGCCTACCACATGTCTGCAGTAGGCATATGACATGAATCTAAAATCCTGCCCTTTTCTGGGTCTTAGCCATCAAGTATCAAAGTACAAGAAGAATATTCTGCTGTTTAGGATTTACCACTCGAAACCATTTTCTAGAGTATGGCACTGGTATTGTTTCTTTAAAAGCATGGACAAAATGAATAAGTCCCGTCTTTCAAAAAAACACGGAAAGCAAAAACTCCACTGCTCCCTCATCTTTTCTTCGATTTGAACATCAACAGGAGTCTGGAGGACCCAATTCACTGCTCTTGTCTGCTTGATATAATTAAAAATCTCATCTCTCACCTGCCTGGAGAATGACAGAATGCTAAGGTTACAGTTCCAGATGCTGAGTAAATAAAATCTTTTGTGTTGTCCTCTTTTGAAAGCACTAATTATGCCTCTTTGTTTTGCTTTTTAAACACTGTTAGAAAGAAACATTCACCTGGACTCTGCTTAAACTGTCACGTTGCAAGCATCTTTAAGCATGAATGAAACTTGTATTTTCATGAGTTCTCAATTTCAGGCATCATATGGGTGACAAGTGTATTCTGAATCATATCAACTGTATACAGCAGAAATTTGTCATATATGCTATTTCTGACCATGAGTAACAGCCACCCATGTCAGCTAACGGATATGATGAATTGCATTTGCTCTGCGTTGCTGTTTTTACTCCAAACTTCAAATGAAGCTGTCGCCAGCTTTCCTGGCCTCTGTGATGCCATTTTTAGCATGTTACAGGGTTTTACTTAACAACCGCTTTCCATTTCTATGTTTGTATCTGAAGTTGGCCAACACATTTCAGTCCTGGGCTTCCCTTGAATTTTCAATGCCTTTTGGTCCTGTTCATGCACAGAATTCTACCAGTATTTTTTTCTGTAAACATTCCTCAGGGTGGTAATATTTTAATCCCCATAGCAAACAACCGTTCTCCACTGACAGCTTCAATTTCCAGGAACATTGAGGCTACATTTCTTTTAGCTAGGTGATGAGATCATCCCTAAAAGGAATAATGCATTAGCCTGTTCAAAGTGTGCCCTGTTTCCAGAGCTATTTCCCAGCCTGCATTAAGGAGGTCATCTAGGGGAATTATGCACTTTTTGTATATGTTTCTCTGGGGAGCTGGAACAACGAGGACAGTCTGTCTGTAAAACCCTGGTTTTCTGATGCTGCGTAACAAAAGTTGTACTGGTGAGCCACTGAAATCAATGCCGATCTCTGCAACCTGGCAGCTGACCACAGACTGTTGCTTACCTTTGGACCCAGGATGTTTATCCAGTCTTTGATTAGACCAATATCTTTTTTTTTCCTTTCAAGTGGTAACTTGTGAAATTTAGTATTACGCCAAGTTATACCCAATGTGCCTTTTTCGGATTGGGCCTCCTTACTCTCATTTTCAGTTTTCAGTACCGCTTTGAAGTTAATTCTATAAGCTCTTAAATGCCCATCCTTACAAGCCAGTGAGGTGGAAGCCCGCATCTCCCAGAAGAAAAGTACCACATCCTACTGCTATGAGTTACCCTGCTTAAGTATGGACCAGTAGCCAGAAACTACTCATTCCTTTTCCAGTTCCTCCAAGATTTTAATTTTCTTTTGGTCCAGTATACTTAGTTATTTTAATACAGTGGCCATCATGACTGACTCTCATAAATTTGGAATGAACCTTTCAAATGTGGCCAGAAAACGTTGGATGTCTAAGATACTCTGCAGCTGGGAAATATTCAAAAACCTTTATCTTTCATTTTCCTGAGGGTACATCTTTTGCATCTGGGCAATGCCTGGAGTAAATAACTAGATTTTCGGAAGATACCACACTTTGTTAGCTTTAAATTCATAACACAGCACAGTCATCACAGTCCCCTTTGGGCTTTACAAACATTCCTGCGAGTGCCTCCTGAACTAACCTCTCATCCATGCATGAGGTAATGCTATTTGCTCTCTTCCTGCTGTTGCTGACCCTTTGTTCTTCCAAACACAGCAGATACAATGACTCCTCTAACGGGCAATACTTCTAAAGCAGCAATAAAAGTGGTTCGTGATTTTGCTTTTACTCTTCACATTGCGAAAGAGTAGGAGTGCTCACACACAGGGTGGGTTTTTTTCTTTCAGCTGAGGGGAGACAAGTGCTACTGTGTAAATCAAGTCTGTTTTCTGCAGCTGACTCTAGCCTCATTTTTCCATCTGAAACTCTTTGACTTTATATCAGCTAATCAAATATTAGTTTAGCCAGAGAGGGAGAGGAAGGAAGCGCAAGAGTGACACGGCAGCACGCCTGTCACTGCACCTTCTCACTTCCAGTTTCCTGCCACAGTCAAGTAACTCCTTGATGTAAAATAAAATAGCCAAGGACTGCAATGCAGATTGCTTTGGTCCTCAGGGAATGCCTCAGTCTCCTCTCAGGAGAATCATAGGCTCTACTAACGCTGTAAGCTAAACCTGACTTGAGCTGAATTCCCTCAGCCTCTCCTGTTCTTCACTGGGTAGACTGGGCCTGTCTGGCGCTTTCTCAAAGCAGTTTGGAGTTTAGTGCTAAGGGGACTCATACAGAAAATGCAGATTTGATTCCCTTCAGGCAGAGGACAGTATGGGACTACAGTCTCTGAAAGCAGCAAGTGAGCACATATAGAGCCTTATTCAAACCTTGTGGTAATTTCAGAGGATGCCTAACATATCAGGGCTCTGAAGCAATATATGTGGAAGTGGACCTTGTTCCTGTATCCCAGGAGAGCTTAGACGAAAGATATGTCACAGCTGCCATCCATGCTGAGGCACTTTGAGGAGCATCGGAAACATCGGTGTCAGAAACTTAGCTCTCAATGCTCTGAGACGCTTCCAAGGCTAGGCAGCAACTGAGTATGGGTTCTGAGTATTCAGATTTTGAAATTAAGCATGCAAAACAGGTGCCAGCTCTACCTTAATGCCTTACCCTTTCAGGGATCCATCCCGGTCCTATAAGAAGATACGGTCTGTTTTTGTTGTTGGGCATGGAAAAAAATCTCTTTCAGAAAATGCAATTTCATTGGAACTTAAGTATGCCCACATATTGATTTTGATGAAATTTCATGTGAGAGTTCTGATTTTTCAGTTCTGTATGACATTAATGTAAATATTATTTTATTAATCTATTTATAATCTATTTAACTGTTTCGGTGTTAGTGAAAGGAACTGTTTCGAGATCATCACAGTAAACTGAATATTTCCAAACTGACATTTTATGGAATTAAAATAAAATTCAAAATGTCAGAGATTCTCATGGGAAGAGAATTTTGTTTGTTTTCTGACACATGTAATTGCTTTCTGACAGGTGTAATTGAAGTCTCTCTAGTGAGATCAGCTCCTTACAGCACTGAATCCTTGGTTTTAGGAATTAGAGTTCATAAAATGTGATTCCTGTGGTAATGTGTTGCCAGTGGTTTAAGGAGAACGACATTTCTCTAGAAGATAAGAGAAAGTATAAGAAGGAAAATTACTTAATTTGAAATTTGATTGTGTTCTTTAAGAACAAAAAAAGGCTGGCTTATCAAATTGTCCATTATTTTTACTACTCATGGTTTAAAGCAAATGTGTGAAGACAATGATTTCAACACAAGGGAAAAATAATTATGACCTTTTCAAATGCTTCTAGACCAATTGAAGAAAATCATTTACAGACCAACTTATTCTGCAACTTTTATGTTTAATAGAATAAAATACCAAAGTTTATCTGGAATGCAGAAACATTTGTGTTGCCAGCTGGAGTCTTCCATGTCTGATCTTTCTGCAGGCAATCAGAACCCGTAAATCTAAATACGCAGCGTAGGGATTTCTGCACTGCATGTACAGTCCCACTCACAACTGCAATTGAGTTTTCATTTCAATTTTACTTCTACAAGTTGTGTAGGAAAGGGTTGGACTCTGTGTCTGTATAAGTCCACATAAAAAAAAGAAAAGGAATGGCAAAATACTGCTAATGAAAAATCAAGTTAGGAGATTCCAGAAGTGTGGTTGTCATGTAACTTTAAGTGTCTTTTTCATGTATTTTCCTTTTGATTCAGATATATGGATAATTTTCATAATTTAGCTATAGAAAGCCTGTACCATATATACAGTGACTCTATTTTGCAGACATATCAGAGAGAACTCATTCTTCTGTCTCTTCTATGTCCGTCCTTCATTTTTCTCTCTGGGTCCCCTGTTTTAGGGTACCAGAAGGGTCTCCAGAGGAACAGAGGGTGGTGCTCAAATGGCTCTGCTCCCCCCTCCCAGTCTATCCTTGGAGGTCTGATACTGGCAGAGGAGACAAAAGGACTTCTGTGAACCCATTCCTTCTGCAGGCCTTGGAGCTGATGAAGAAAACCTCTGTAGCTGCAGATGGAGCAAGAGGAACCAGCAGGGAAAGTGTCCTTGGGTTGGAGAAAATGTGGGACAGACACACATCAGTTCTGCTCTTCCCGACTCTGGAAAAGCAAAGACATTAGGTGTTTTAAGACAGAAGCCAGTTCAGCTGATCCTAGTTGTTCCTAATAGATTTACTACCATAATTCAATGGGACATTGAAGCATCCTTGTAAACTTAATCATCTGCATGTCCATGGTTGAAAGCAGCAGACCCTGGTGACATTATCGATGGATGTGCACACCATTGCCAGAATGAATCAGGACCACAAAATTCTCCCTGGATGGGACGCAAACCTTGCCTTGACATTCTCCTTGGGAGGCTTTTGCTGCTCAATTTCAAATGCAAAATAATACACCATGAAGGCACAGCAAATAATTTAAACTCATTTTGACCTATCTGTTAAAAACACCAGGATCTCAATAAAATGAGGCTTGCATTCATAAGCAAGGGAAATGTTCTCTTGCCTATTATTTTTGTATCTGTGTCAAGAATAACTTGCAAGCATTTATCCTGTATTTCCTCAGTCTGTTAGTAAAGACAACATTTGTTATTCTCTTTTTGTTAGGAGCAATCTTATTAAGTTGAGATCTGTTTCCCTATGGGAAATGAGTGAAATTATCTTCAAGACTCTGTATCCACACATTCTGCAAAATCCCACAACAAATTCTTGTGGTTACATAATTTCAACTGAGGTATTGGTTCCTGGAGTATCGGAAGGTTTGTTGTCACACTTCCTGGCTTTGTCCTTCAATTTAGATGTATTTTTTTATTAAATACTCATGCTGTTTACCTCTTGAAAAGACTTCATTAATTCAAGAAGAGAAGAATCAAGCCAGGTAGAAATAGCACTTCAGTTTTGACTCTCCTGAGCATTAGGAAATAACAGAAGAAAATCAGTCCCTAGCGGCAAGATTGGATTTTGAAGGGAGAAGGGAGAGGGAGGAGAATGGAATGTGGCTTCTGAAACCGTTAAAGAAGCTAAATGCATAGCTCAGAGGGAATGGGTCTTATGTGTTTAGTTTAGTCTATCACTTATGGGAAAAGAAAAGTTAAAATTAATGTATTACTTATGGCAAGACTGGATTGACCAAACTGGAAACCTGAGTTCTCTGTTTAATTACAGGCAAGCCATGGCACGGGTAACAGCCAGGCAGTATTTTTATGTCCCTTTACTGGTGAATTTTAGCTCTGAGCAAACAGAGCAGTCCTGCCCTCTGGACCTGGTACTGTACCTGGAGACTGCTTCAGCCTAAGGCAGTGGAATACAGTGCAGTCATCAACACCGGGCAAAATCGCAGTGACTGTTGAACCACAGCAATACAGAAATGGAGATGTGAGTATGGAGTTACTACTTCAGTCACGTTTCTGTAGTATTATCCTGATGGAACTGTCTGCATCCGCACAGTGGTGGTCCTTTAATATTCCTCATCTGGAAGAAGTTAAACCTCATCCTATTGAGCCCTGTTTCATGTAGGTACTGCAGAGTCTCTTATCTGGAGCGATCCCTACTAGTGGTTAATAAACATGCAGCATCTGAATACATAGAGAAACAGGGGAGCTCTACCAACATGGCAGTAGAAATAAGCAAAACAGGTATTTTGTAGAGATGTTAGCCTTCAGCCAACTAGTAGTAAATGTAAGCCTCATGGCAAGAGTAAGTGCAGGCAAGAAGTAGGGGTTCCAGTCCCATCTTTCGCAGTCATTTGCCCCCATGCTAAAACTGCCAAAGAGGATCAAATCTGAATTTCAGTTGGGTCAATAATGCCTCACTTCTGAGTTCTGGACTGCAGTGTGTATCAGTGGTCCTCAGAACAGACCCTGTCATTGCTGGTCTGTAATTCACTGAAATCGTTAGTTTAAGGATTTAAGTCTGAAAGAAAATTTCTATCATTCTCCCTGGGGTAACTATAGCTATTTTTGGCCTTTCCTTAACGCTAAGGCATCTGATGTACTGAGGAAGCTATTCATGTTTGGCTAGTACACAAACGCTGGCTTGTATCTAACAGGTCCTTCTCTTGCAAAAAGTTGTATTTTGTTGGTTGAACTAATTGTGGGACTCCATATCTTATATTGGCTTCCACATGATGGTCAAACTAGCTGGTAACCCAGATTTAGGAGCAAGTTTATAGAGCCTGGTAGCTGCCTTGCTGCTGGCGTATCTGCTAACTGAGGCATAGTAACAGGACATCTGTGATATCAGGAAATGTGAAACTGCAGTTCCAGGCCATTCTATTTTATAAGCAACCTTTTATGGTTGCTTATCAAAGTATATAGTTACCCAACTTTGCTTTTTCAAATTTAGCCTTTGGTAATTTCTTTTCTGATATAAATAGTGTGATAGTGAGACATTACTCTGTGCTAAGACAGCAATAAAAGCAAATCTAGTGTTTACAAAATGCTGAATTAAAAATAAACTGCAGTGATAAATAAGATGGACATGTTGACTTGTGTTTTGGGAGTTTTGTTTGTTGTAAATGATGCAAACAAATCAAGGGTAATTTGCAGGCACTGTATTTTGCAAATTGAGAATTGACGACGAAATAGCAAGACATTATCACTGTTGATACTAGCAATGCCTACAGCGTATAATGTTGCATAAGGGTGGACTGTAACCATAGATGCACCTACAGAGATCATTCTCCACAGGAACTTCTAACCATCTGGAAGCTGGATATGTCAACTACTGCGGCATTATTGTTTGTGGACTTTGTAGCAGTAGTCTGTACTCATCAGAGAATTTACACCTGCTTACGGGGAAAGTCCCCCAGAATAGCACAAACAGAATTCCCATTACCTTTTTCCAAGCACCCTTCCATGCTGTGAATTCCCTTGGTGTGATAAGATGGAGATCATGGTATGAGAAACAGGCAAAGTCAGACTTGGCAGCTGAGGACCCAGAAGGAGAGAAATCAGTAGCAGATGGCGTAAAAGCAGAAGGTGTAAAGGATTATCTTGTGTGCCCGGGAAAATGGGCATGATGATAGAAAAATTCCCATCTAGTCTTATGTGCCTGTGCAGTTTTCCAGGTATTTGTGGAGATCTGACAAAATCTTCCACCTTATTAATGGAGTGATTTGTAGAGATATAATTTCTTCTTTTATATTTTCTTATCTCCTCCATGGGCCATGGTTTCCCTTTAGTTCTGTATACATCTGATCCACTAGACAGCATTAGGGGGAGGGACTCATAACACATATCTGTGGATCTGGGTAGTTTCAGGTTAAGCCCTCAGTCTGGGTCTGGAAGATTTACTCCCTGATATATCCAAACTGCGTCAGTTGTCAGAAAGGTTTCCACTTGAAGCTCTGAAAAATTTCTAATGAGGCAGAGACCTTGAAATCAGATATGTGAAATTAGTAAATGATAGCAGAGGCCACCACAGGTTCTGGTGGAGAAAAGATGTGTTCTCCAGCTTGGAACAGTTTCAGGAACTGAGCCGAGCCCACGCTTTTTAACAAGGGTGTGGGAAATATTGCAACATCAAAAGAGAGACAATGCCTCAGTGCAGGTCGGCACTGTTTCCTGACACTGAATGCACAGTGGAGGTATTTCAGAGGAGAAGGACCTGGCTGCTATCTGTGACATTTGTTTTACCTCGGGGGGATTAGATGAATTCCAGAATGAGAGCAGTGGCTCCATGGTGCCTCTGTGCATCCTAGCAACTGTAAAACTAAATGAAGTAAGGCTTGAAATTCTTCCAAACTATATGACAATCCAGATAATGCCAAGACGTGATATTTATTAAATGGTGTTGTGCAAATCTGAGTTTCTGCACTCAGAATAGCAGTGTGATATAGATCTATAACTGTAGACTATGTATGTATCCAAATTACAAGGATGTCTTCTCTTGAAATACTTTGAAATCAGTAGTAATGCCATTACTTGCAACTGGAACTATATATCCATCGGGTCAGGCTGGGTTCATACATGGAGCCCACCATATAAGTGAACTTTATATCAATTAATTTCTCATAATAAGGGTGTTCATCTTTCACGTGAGTGTGAGATAATTTGTAGCTTCGTGTCCATATACAGATGTGTGAATTATTCAGCATTTTAAAACAACTTGTACTTTGTCATCATTTGCACAATCCCTGATCAATGTGTCCTCAAAGCAGCACAGATTCACAAGAAAATAGAGAGCAAGGACTTTCAGAGGCTCCCTGGAAAAAACAGGCTCAGCTCTACCTGATATTCCCCACAGACTTTCCTCCTGACATGGCAAGATGCTCATTTGTCACCATGTACTTTAGCCAGTGATTTATGCTAACTGACCTCAAACAGCCAAATCATATTGCTTTTCCTGTCACTGAATGAAGAAGAAACAAAGGCTTTGGATACAATGAGATTTAGATGCAAAGTGGGTATTTGTGTCCACCAGTGCAGAGCAGCTGTCAGTGCAGCCAAAGCCCGAGGTGGTGTTACCCACCACCCTGCAGGGGAGGCTCTGTCCTAACCTGGCATACCGCGATGTGGACGTCTACCCTGCAGAACAGCTGGTGTCTTCACCACATTGCGTGGTGATTAGGAGATGTTGGGATTCATTATCGGCTGAGCATCGAGGACCAAACGCCCTGGGACTGTGCTCTGAGCACAACCCTTCAGATGTGCCATGCCACCCTCACTCTGCAGCTTTCGTTGCCGCTGCTGTATAGGACTCTCACACAACCAGGCTTCCATGGCTCAGCTACGACCGAGATTCGTCCATGCTCAGTCCCAATCAAATGCACAGAAAAACATACTAGCTTACATCACAGTGAAATAATTTTGTGCTAAGACTCAAATATTATTGTTATCTGTCTGAGCACTGAGAACAAAGGTAGTCAAATGGGCTGGAATCATACCTTCATTTCACTGGGTAGACTTATCCTTCATCTGTATATCTATGTAGGAAGCAGGACCTCTTGCAACAAATTACTTGCAGCAAGGGAGAAAGCTCTTCATGTAACTAGTTCAAGTTTTCATTTGCTCAGCCCTGCCACAAACTATGAGGTAGAGGGAATACCCAGCAGAGCCCCCTGGCTCAGAGCAGACAAACAACCCGTGTCCTCTCAGTCCTCTCTAAGCATTCCTGCCTACTGGCTCAGAAAACAGCACTGGAAGTAAAAAATATGAACTCTATTTTCTCTAGAATCCATCGGAGGCTTTTTCAGGTATGTGAAGGTACAACGTGGTCACCTCTTGCTGTAACCTCAGCTAAATCTGCCAAAGCTGAGCAGTCGATAGCTCTTCTTCCACTGGTGAAACTCAAAATAAATCAAATGTTTACCAGGCCCTTGACTTCACATGTGTTAATATGAAAGTGCCATCAATTAAACACCCAATAGTATTTAAAAAATATCCCTCTCTCAGTGAGTCAGGCTCCATCCAGTCATTCAGAAGTAGATCGTGTTTGTGTTCTGTGTTGCACAGTTGACTCCTCACCTCATGCTCCTGAAAGCATTTTCCACTGCATGATCTGATATTGTGTGATTTCCAAAAACCCCTGCAGGGGGAACAGAGATATCTGATGTCCCCTGCCTGCCCTCAAATGTAAATTTACATTTTACAAACTATAGCAGCTCATAATCCCTCAGTGTCCTTTGTAATGCCTGGTTGTCTCCCCAGCTTGTGTTAATGTGCACTAATGAGGAACAGGCAATAGGTATTTAGAAAGCAGATAAGCATAGAGCATGTCCTTCCAGTTCTTTTAGAATATGCTATAAAAAAGACCATTTTGTTTGGCTTGGTTGCGGTGCTGTGTTTTAAGGCACCTCTGCCTGTTTTCTCAGGCACTAGCAGCTGCCCTGGTGGGGTCATGAGATGGTTTACTTGATAGGGTGTGAAGGCAGCAGGGGAAGCCTCAGGTCAGTCACCAGGGTGCAGCCGTGTGGGGAGGATCCCAGGTTCCTTCTGGGGTGGTGGTGAAGGAAATGTGTTTGTAGGGGGTTATTAGCAGGTGTGGTGTGGTGTGTTGTGTGTTTTGGTGTGTTGCGTTGCATTATGAAGGAGGTGGGGTTATTTGGTTGAGCTCAGCCCTCTGCTGTCTCAGGGGCTCCAACCACAAATCTAGATAATGTGTTAAGGAAGTCTGTAGGTAGCCCTGGGTAGGGGCAGTGTCCTTTTGCTGAAACCCACATTCTCTGAGGCAGAAATCTGTGAATGAGTGACTTCTGGGACCCTTTGAGCTTTTCGTCCCAGGACTATGCTCACACTGTACATTGCATGGAAACCAAGGGCGGGAGGCGGGAAAAGTGAGTATTCTGACCACAAATCTTATCTTTAAACAGAATCTGTCAGTCATTTAGGGTGAAGGGAGAGGAGGATTAGGGTTACAGTCTGGGATTTACTGTCCCCAACTTGTGTTGTGAGTCTGGCCCTTTGCTCTTGATTTCTCAGAGGGGAAAGACCCAGGAATATCTTTTCTTTTGTGCACGCTGTGTTTGTGCTAACAAAATCAAATCCTCTTTCTCTCTCACTTTGGACAGGACAGTCTTTGAAATTCAACCCTGGATGATGGACTGTCTTCTTTCTTCCTTGATTGTCTCCTTGCTCCATTTTGCAGCCTTTAATAACATGCAGTTTATTTCTTTTACCAAAAGTCATATGTGTTTTCCCCCATGTTGTTGTACCCTTAATTGCTTGGTCCTGTGATCACTGAAGCTACTGGAAATGTTCCCACTAGGGACACAGTAAGAGCTCAGAGATCCCAGTAACCAGGCACAAACAAATGAATGCCACAGACCTCACTATTGCTTTGCTGAGAAAGGCAATGCAGCATTCAAAAATGCATGCTTAAATTCCAATGAATTCACTTGGAGCAGATAACAAGATGTCATGAACTTTCCTGGGGAGGGAGAGTGGTGAGATTGATTTGACATAAAAGACTAGCTATCGTTATTAATTCATAGTTGGGCAGATCTTGGGCATTTAAGTGAATGAATTAATTCTGTATTACAGAGTGTCCTTTGCAGAACCTGGCCTTAAAAAATAGCATTTTAATTATATTCTTTTTAAAGGTTTGTGAAATCTTCTTTGTGAGTATTATTAGTTGTGGTCATCTAGAAATTTCATTTTTCTTTTAGGTGCTGTAAGTCATCACAATTTTTAATGCCAACAGAGTTAGGTGGAACTGGTAATGTAAACCTTAGGTAGGCTACAGAAATGTGCGTAATAACTGTGGACATCTGCAGAGCTTGGACCTGCTGCCCACCCAGATGAGGTGTCATGATCTCTATTATTTTATATGTTCTGTCTGCTGCAAGAACAGAAGGGTCTGGGCCCTGGCAAAAAGGTTACTATAGAGGCTGCAAGCTTCAAATTCAGCTTCAAATTCCAGAGTTCTTGAATGTAATATATGAATCAAATGAAGTTTACTTTGAATTTTGTTTCATGAAACAAAACATTCTTTTAGATTTGGAGTGTAGGGAAAAACTGCCTTACCTAATGTTCTTGGGAAATGCTAACATTTTGGAGTTTCTGAGCCTGAACTTTCTCCTCTGTCAAAACTGATTCCATAACCACCCCTGTAGTGTGCTGCCCTAGAAACAAAATGCAACATGATTAATGCGGTGAATTTCAAGAACGTGCTTACACAGCTTATTGCAAAACACTGCTCTGGCAAACATCGGTCACAGCACAGGAGGAAACGGATTCTTCATAACGGACCAGGACACTGACTTTGGCTAGTGACTGGGACCCAGCAGGAGGGCTAGAAAAGCAGTAACTTCCCAAATACCGGGAGCTGGGAGACTAACTGGGGATGAGTTCTGAATTTATTACAAACCCTGATTATTAAGGTGGCTCAAAAGCATCACCAGACAATGACTGTAGGCTACTGCTGCTCTTAAACCCACCATCAGCAGCTGAGTGATAATTCGCAGGTGCAGTCCCCCTGCTGAGACACAGAAAGCTGCTGAAACCACTGAGCAGGTGTCAGTGTTGGCATCAAATCTAGTGCTTGTAGCTTTATTCTCGAGACCAGCAAACAGTGCCTAACAAGGCTACAGAAGGTGCTCTTTTAATCCTACTTTCTTTTGAGCCAGGAAGGTTTGTGAACATCTGCACATCTCACTTTGAGCACGACCACGTACGTAGCTATTTATTCATAAATCGGAGTATCTTAAAGTGTTGTCTCTCACCGGAGAATAAAACTGCTGAGCACGAATAACAAAAATATATTTAAATGTGACTTCAGTCTGGGCACTGGTGATGTTTCATTTGGAAAGGAATGAAGGAATGGGTTCCTAAATAACTGCCTATACATTTACTTGAGGTTGAGACCTTTAGACTCCATCAGCTGTAATGGGAGCTTTAAACCTTTAACTCGCATGTAGGCATCTCAATTTCATCTGAAGTAATCTAGATAGACTAACTAGAGTCTACATCTGGAGCTGAATCTCACTCAGGCTACTGGTTAACCAGGTGAAAAGAGACTTCAGAGCTTCAGTTTCTCAGTTAGAAAAATGGGGGAATCTTCCTCAGCATTTTTAATGGTAAAACATTTTATTAACATGCTGTCTGTACCCCATCCAGAAAACTAGGATCATGCAATAACTAAATGAAAATACAATCTATAAGTAACAACATCTCTATTCACTCCAGGTTTTTCTGTCAAACTGAACATTTAAAAAATAATCTAGCATATGTGTGTGAGAGATTAAGACTAACTAAGAAAACAAGGAATTCTGCAAAACAAATTACAGTGTCAAAAAATCTTTCTAATTTATACAGAGACATAACAGGCACCCTGCAATGTGTTTTGCAAAAGTGAAAAAAGAAAAAAGGCAAAAAAAACAAAAAAAAAAAAAAAGGAAAGCCAGCTCCCACTTCTGACTGAAGCATTCTCTTCCTAGACACTTCCGATAGCAAGAACATGCTTATTTTCATTCCATACATGGGAAAATGAGATTAATGGTGAAGCCCAAGATTACTCAAATCCCCCCCTTCATTTTTTTTTTTTCAGAGCAATTCACTGTATTTCTTAAATTATGATCAAAGAAACAGATGTCCTGACACAACAAGTTTTTGATCTCGCTTTTCTTCGTATGGTGACATTTCTGCTTACCCTTTTAACTGATTGACTGTACTGAAGTTTCTTTTCTTGGGCATCCTTCCATGGCTATATGCAACTACTTTACACTGATTTTTATGTGTTAATTTAACATTTAAATTGCTCATGTCTGCCTTTGTTTCCTGAATGAGCTGACTCCTTACCCTTTTGTCTTCAGAATGATGACTTTGGTCATGCCACAGTATGTACCAAAGTACAAAGGTCCGATGTCAACATTTTATTTCACTTGGCTTGTTTTAATAGTTTCTATATATATTAAGAAGTTCAAAAGAAACATGTAATTACAAATATTATGCAATACATAGACTACATAAAATAAATGTATACAGTAAAGGTTTTAAACGCTTGTTAATAGTGTTAAAATTATAGAATTCCTTTTAGATTACGTAGTTTTAATAAGCAATTTCTTTTTAACCAACCCTGCAGTAGGGTTATTTACTTGCTGGCAGCTTCTCCTGTCAGGTTGCTCTTCTCTTTCCTTTCTCAACCATTTTCCCTAGAAATTGCATCCAGAGGCACTGTTTTGGGTCAATGTCCATTAAGACTTTTGGTTGTGTTAATTCTATGGTTTTGCATCAAATCTAGTTCATCAAAAGATTCTGACAATCTTTGGTTTTGTGTATATTTTTGAATTACTTGTTCACATTCCTTTTGAAATGAAAGGAACATTTAGAATTTATGGCATGCAATCGTGTAAGGAGTTAAATAATATTACACTAATTTTCCCTTTCCTTTCATTCTTTAATGATGCCTTTCAGTTGACCATCTCTGACTGAAAGCTAGCTTGCTGCAAACTTAGTTTCAATATATTCAACAGAATCAGAAACATTGCTTTAGTTTCTCATTGCTGGTCTGCCTCAAAATTAGGATACTACCCATAAAGGGTCTAATTTCTTGTAGATGAAAGAAAGATGCCAGTAAGTGGGTGTGTTGTTTGGATTACATTAGTCCATAAATTTTGATTTCTATTTTAATTTTTTTAAGATCCAACACAAAGTCTGGAGCTTTGCTATTCAAATAGTGGCTGCCGCAGCGTTTGAAGATGTGAGGATGTCTCTATTTTTTTCATGCAGACACTGACCTTAGATATTTCGCTTGTTTGCCAGTTAAGACTGCTTAAGGCCATAGCCATTTAGGTCCATTGGGTTTGCGTGCTTGCCTGTTGAAACCTTCCAATAAATTATTTCAGAAGCCAAAGGAAATATTGCAGTCATAATAAATTGAAGATAAACCCTGTGACTTTTGGCAGTGCTGTGGATACCGGCGCTATGATGATGCAAGTACAATTGAATACCCTAAAGAGGAAATAATTGATCTGGAAGGCTGCTCTTGAGCTTCATGCCACTTGAATTCACTTAATAGCAGTTAATTTAACTCCTTTATTAGCACTGACTTTTAAAAGTAATAGTTTGACTTCAGAAGAGAAAACAATAACTCTGGATAGAAATGATTAGGATGTCTACTGATCTGTCATGGAAATAGCTTAATGAACACATGGATAGTATTAGAAGAGGATGAACTTCCATCATTGAGAAGAAAATACAGAATAAAGTGGAAACTTTTGTATTAGTAACCCTCCCTTAGAACTACACTTCTCTCTTAGTTTTCACAGATTCCTGTGGAAGTGTATGTTTAGAGGTTTATTTCTGTATACCTTGTGTTTCCTACTCAGAAGACTCCACTAATGGTTTTCTGTTTCCAAATTTTCTGATGCTAGTGTGAGGTTATTAGTGGCTTGGTCTGTAATTGACCTTTGGTTACATTCAGAATGGACTATAAGCTTCTCCATTTTGCTTAGAAACTTTTAGATAGCCATTTGTGTCTCAGTGCCAAAGTAATTACTGATACTGTTTTTATGTTGGTTTTGATCTTTTGGGGAAATCTTGACCAGCACACTTCATAACTACAACTATGTGCATTCATCTACAAGACTGCCTGATTTATATATTTTTTAATTTATTTATTTATGCATTTGTATTAACTAGCATTATAAAACCACACAGATTGTGCATCATGTCAGGAACAGATGATGAAGGTCTACCTTCTGGGCACAAATTTGTGTGGCATAACTTCAGGTGTGTTTGATTCCTAACAAGGAAACCATGGAGCTACTGCAGGGCTATTATTGTTATGATTTAATTTAAGAATATTGTAAATTTGTATGATCTGTTCCTTTTATTTGCTCATTTTTTCTGGTCTTGCCTTTGTGATGAACAGCTGCAGGGTTGGGAACCTGTGATGCACCATGTTAAAGGCCCTGGTCCACCACCAACTGAAGTCAGTGGAAGTGGTCTCAGTTGAGATCAGAGTCCCTGGGTCAAGCTCTAAAAAAATAACATTTATTTCCATCACATATGCTCTACCTTTCTATGCACCTGTGTGTTCAAAGGACCTTCTTTACTATATTTCTGCCAGAAATGCAGCTGACCTTTCTTTCCATCATTCCACTGGGATTAGGTCAGACCAGTCATCTCATGGTTTTATTCTTTCCTCATTAATTTGGCATAGTGGAGCAGAATAACTGAATTCTCATTATGCTGGCAGGTTCAATCTCAAAGAATGTGAACTGCCTGCATTTGCAGGCAGATACTAACAAAGACATAAAGTGTGACATTTACTCAGTTGAGTGTGAGGACCTACACTCATAGGTGTCTGCATATTTCTATGTCTACATATAATAAGCCTGTTTAGACTTCCTCTGTATTCACTGTAGATCCAGGTAAAAAGGCCGGTATGAGCCAGGAAGCAATCTGCATAATTTGAAAAGAGATACCATCATTTTGTCAGATGAATGAGATCCTACCTCTATCCACTGTCTGCAACTGACTATTATGGAAGCTTTGTTGTCTATCTCGGAAGTAGGTACCTCCTCACAGAGGAAAACAGGATCAATTCTACCTGAGTTACTCCCAAAAAACTTGTTCCCCTTGCCTCTGAGGTGCTTGGGAAAATCGGTAAGATGAGAGTAGTTGAAGGTCTGGTGGCTTTGCACTATACAATTAGTGTTTCCAGTCCTAGACCATGGTCCCTTTGACTGAGACGCTGCCCAGTTTCAGGAAAAAGAATAATTTCTGTCCACAAAGAGCTTACAAGGTGACTGTAAAACAAAAGACAGAACTACAAGCAGACAAGTATACAAGGAAGGACAAGGTATAAATGAAATCCCTGAAAAAAGAAGGGAACAAATTACAGAATGGAAAGGGTATTTGCATCTGTGCATAGGCCCAGAACTGATCTTTAGCTTGGAAGATCACACCAATGATTTGATCAGTTCATTTTTTTAAAATATGTTGGAATTACAGCCCCTGTGAAACAACCAAAAGGAAAACATTTTCTAGGAAGCACAGGTCAGAAAGAATGTTGTTATACTAGCTTGCCTACTCTTCTTTTAATTGGCTTTAATATATATGTGGCTTAGTTTGTCTGTGAAAGCAGATGCATCTTGCTTCTGTCTCAAAAAAACCCCAACAATTCAAAACCAGACCCAATATCACGGTTGTAACAAAGCAGTTTATCATGTAGTGTTTACCTCTAGCCACAAGCCTCTTAACTTTGCTAGAAACTTCAACTCCAAAACCTTCTCTAAAGCATATTTATTTTGCAAACTAGCTTATTTTTATAAAGATATTAAATGAAGAGCTATAGCCATGTGACAACACTGCTAGATATCATTGCAAACGATGAACTGCCTACTATCTTAAGGTAGTGACAAGGTCTGGTACAGTCTAATGAACAAATTATTTCAGCAAATTGTGTCAGATTCTATTACTTCATTGTTAGAAAGGAAACATGAAGTGAAGATCAATACTAATCGGCAGGAGAGACAAGTTCACAGAACGTCTTGTAAAGAAAGAAGATAAATGCCCAACTTGCATTTCATCCAGCTGATTATTTTATAGTAGTGGAGAGAAAACTTGATTACAAAAAATGTGTTTATTTCCTGTTTCCACAATGTACCTTATTTGCTAATAAAATTAGTTTTACAAGCTCTGACACTCAAATGTCTTGGTTTTGCTTAACTTTCTTTTCGTTTCAGTATTAAATGCTGCCTTCCTCCTTCTGCAGTCAATTCTTTTCAGTCTTTTCAGTTCTCTTCCTGGTCTGTTAAGGAATTTAGGAGTCTCTAAAGGAAAGTTCAGAGGCTTTTCTCTGTGTCGGTGCACACAGAAATGTGAGGCAGCTTTGGAGCAAGGTACACTGTCCCAGATCCAGTGTGGATCAACTAATGTACTGTAAGTTCATTTTCAACCTACTGACCATTTTGTTTCAGTAATCCCTTACTTTCCTCGGTGGACAACCACAAGATTTATGGTAATAACTGACTCATTTTTTTTTCATGTCACAAAATCCTTATTAATTTTGTAGCCACTTGCCATCTTCAATTTCTATGTTATGGATCAAATAAGTGAAAAAGAACCTAAAAAAAATCGTCTCTTTATGTTTTCTCCATGTGAGTTTATAGATTTTTATGAATACTATTTCTGCTTAAAAGAGAAAAAAACACTATATTTTTGTCACAGGGGAACTTGGAGAGTAGGCAAAGTTGAACTAGCCATAAGAATGAAGGATGAGATGTCAATGCCTGATCTGCATGAGGAAAGGGGCCTGGATTCAGCCGACAAGTCTGAATCAACAAAATCTCCTCTCATGGAGCAGAAATCCCCGGTGACATTAGGTGACTAAAGGCAGATTGTGTATCCTAGAATGGTTTAGCTTGGAAGCGACCTTCAAGATCACCTAGTTCCAACCCTCCTGCCATGGGCAGGGACACCTACCACTAGACCAGGTTGCTCAAAGCTCCATCCAATCTGGCCTTGAACACGTCCAGGGAGGGGGCATCCACAACTTCTCTGGGCAACCTGTTCCAGTGTCTCACCACCCTCATAGTGAAAATTTTTTCCTAATATCTAATCTAAATCCACCCTCTTCCACTTTGAAGCCATTCCCCCTCATCCTATCACTACATGCCCTTGTGAAGAGTCCTTCTCAAGCTTTCTTGTAGACCCCCTTCAGATACTGGAAGGCTGCTATAAGGTGTCCCCAGAGCCTTCTCTTCTCCAGACTGCACAACCCCAACTCCCTCTGCTTTTCCTCATAGGAGAGGTGCTCCTGCACTCTGTTCATCTTCGTGGCTCTCCTCTGGACTCAATCCAGGTCCGTGTCCTTATGATGGAGGCTCCAAAGCTGGGTGCAGTACTCCAGGTGGGGTCTGATGAGAGCAGAGTAGGGGGGCAGAGTCATGTCCCTTGAGCTGCTGGCCGTCCTTTTGGTGCAGCCCAGGATGTGGTTGGCCTTCTGGGCAGAAAGCGCACATTGCCAGCTTATGTTGAGCTTCTCATCAGTTAATACCCCCAAGTCCTTCTTGGCAGGGCTGTCCTCAATCCATTCTCTGATCAGCCTTTATCTGTGCGTGGGATTGCCCTGGCCCACATGCAGGACCTTGCACTTGGCCTTGCTGAATTTCATGAAGTTCACTCGGGCTCACCTCTCAAGCTTGTCCAGGTCCCTCTGGGTGTCATCCCTTCTATCCAGCATGTCAACCACACCACACAGCTTGGTATCGTTGGCAAACTTGCTGAGGGTGCACTTGATCCCACTGTCCGTGTTGCCAACAAAGAGGTTGAACAGCACTGGTCCCAGTACCAGCCCCTGAGGAACACCACTTGTACCTTATTGCCACTCGGACATTGAGCCGTTGACTGCAACTCTTTGAGTGTAGCTGTCCAGCCAATTCTTTATCCACTGAGTGGTTCATCCATCAAATCCATGTCTCCAGTTTAGAGACAAATATGTCACGTGGGACAGCGTCAAATGTTTTGCACAAGTCCAGGTAGATGACATCAATTACAGAATCACAGAATCACAGAATAGTCAGGGTTGGAAGGGACCTCTGGAGATCATCTAGTCCAACCCCCCCGCCAGAGCAGGGTCACCTACAACAGGTTGCACAGGACAGCGTCCAGGCGCGTTTTGAATGTCTCCAGAGTGGGAGACTCCACAACCTCTCTGGGCAGCCTGTTCCAGTGCTCCACCACCCTCAAAGTAAAGAAGTTCCTCCTCATGTTAAGATGGAACTTCCTATGTTCAAGCTTGTGCCCATTACCCCTCGTCCTATCAATGGGCACCACTGAAAAAAGACTGCTCCCATCCCCCTGGCATCCTCCCTTCAAGTATTTGAAAGCATTAACAAGATCCCCCCTCAATCTTCTTTTCTCCAGACTAAAGAGACCCAAATCCCTCAGCCTCTCCTCATATGAAAGATGTTCCAATCCCCTAATCATCTTTGGAGCCCTTTGCTGGACCCTCTCCAGCAGATCCTCTTCCCTTATCCACCAATGCTGTAAGCCCCTCATAGAAGGTCACCAAATTTGTCAGGCATGACTTGCACTTGGTGAAGCCATGTTGGCTGCTACCAACCACCCCGTCATGTTCCACGTGCCTTAGCAGAGTATCCAGGAGGACCTGCTCCATGATCTTGCCAGGTACAGAGTTAAGACTGACTGGCCTGTCATTCCTCAGGTCTTCCTTTTTTCTCTTTTTGAAAATGGGGGTTAAGTTTCCCCTTTTCCAGTCAGTGGGAACTTCACCAGGCTGCCACTTTTCAGATACAATGGAAAGCGGTTTAGCAACTTCATCCACTGCTTCCCTCAGGACCCGCAGATGGATTTCACCAGTTCCCATGGACTTGTGTACCTTCAGGTTCCTTAGATGGTCTCGTACTTGATCTTCATCTACAGTGGGTGGTTCTTCATTCTCACAGTCCCTGCCTTTGCATTCTGTGACTTGGGTAGTGTGGCTAGACCCCTTGCTGGTGAAGACCGAGGCAGAAAAGTCATTGAGTACCTCAACCTTCTCCATATCCCAGGTGACCAGGGCTCCTATTTCCTTCCGGAGAGGACCTACATCTTCCCTAGCCTTCCTTTTGTCACCGACATAGAAGTTTTTCTTGTTGCCCTTGATGTCCCTGGCCAGATTTAATTTTATCATCTGGGCTTTAGCTTTCCTAACCTGATCCTTGGCTGCTTGGACAGTTTCTCTTTATTCCTCCCAGGCTATCTGTTCTTGCTTCCAGCCTCTGTAGTTGTTCTTTTTGCTTTTGAGTGTGTCCAGGAGCTCCTTGTTCATCCCTGCAGACCTCCTGGCTTTTTTTGCCTGACTTCATTGTTCAGATGCATCGCTCCTGAGCTCGGAGAAGGTGATCCTTGAATATTAACTAGCTTCCTTGGGCCCCTCTCCCCTCCAGTGCTTTATCCCATGGAACCCTACCAAGCAGATCTCTCAAGAGGCCCAAAGTTTGCTCTCCTGAAGTCCAGGGTGGAGAGCTTGCTGCACACCCCCTTCACTGCCCTAAGAGTCTTGAACTCTACCATTTCATGATCACCACAGCCAAGGCTACCCTTGAGCTTCCCCTCTTGGCATGGGAGGGATGAAGCCTACTGGGAACAGCTACAAGATGGCAGTTTCTCATGGTTTTGACTGGGATGAGGTTGACCGTCTTGCTAGCAGCTGGTGTAGTGCTATGGTTTGGATTTGGGATGCAAATAGTGTCTTTAGCGCACTAATGTATTTAATTGTTGCTAAGCAGTCAAGGCCCTTTCTGCTCCTCATATCACCCTGCCAGTGAGTAGGCCAGGAGTGCACAAAAAGTTGGGAGGAGACACAGCTGGGATAGCTGACCCCAAGAGACCAAAGAACTATTACATACCATATGATATCATGCTCAGTATATAAAGCTGGGGGAGGAAGAAGAAAGGGGGGGACGTTCAAAGTGATGGTGTTTGTCTTCCCAAGTAACCATTACATGTGATGGAGCCCTGCTTTCCTGGAGATGGCTGAACACCTGCCTGCCCATGGGAAGTAGTGAATGAATTCCTTGTTTTGCTTTGCTTGCATGTACGGCTTTTGCTCTACCTATTAAACTGTCTTTATATATGTCTATATCTCACTTTTACTCTTCCCATTCTCTCCCCCATCCCATCATGGAAGAGTGAGTGAGCGGCTGCGTGGTCCTAGTTGCCGGCTGGGTTAAATCATGACACAGTTCTTCTGTGTCTCCATTCTCTGTTGATTGTTCCTGGCTAATCAAATGGTTTAAGTTAGAAAAGCCATAGGGACACCACAAATTAACTTGTAGATGGTGAACAGTGTTCCCTTCCTGGCACCAAATACAACTTACCTGAAGGAGAGCCTTACTCAGGACTGGGGGGAAGAGCTCTGGGTTGACACAGGACATCAAAGGAAAAGCTATTTGAGACAACTACCAGGATTGTTCAGCCAGATGCAAAAGGAGCAGGCACCTTTCCTGTGCTCACCTGGACTAATTAATCTCTGCCCTCTAGAAAATATGCATAGTAATGGCTCACTGTCTTTTCTTCCTTTGCAGAGGGCAGGACTGAGAGCCAGATATCCCTGTCTTGCTTTTGTTGGGTGCCTGCATGGCATACTCTTGGCAAGTGCCCTGTGTAACCACAGTTTTTAAGATAAGAGTATGAGTATGCACAGTATATGCATGTACCAAATACATAAAACTGTCTGGGGGGCATTGGCCCCAAACCAATGAAGTTAAAGAGAAAGATGGCCATCAGCCAGATCAAAGCGTAACCAGGAAATTTCAAAGGAACTTTAGAAATGAAGAAAGAGTAAGGCTGAAAAGAAGTATAAAAGAAGCATGATAATTTTTAACAGCAAGAGATATTTGAGTGGAAACAGCAAGAGTCAAAACCCACGAGAAGCTGCCCTGCTGTCATCTCAACCTTCACTCAGCAGGATGGATTAGCCACCCCGTTGGATGCCGTGAGTAGCATTCAACTGGCTAGTGGATTGTGAGGTGTAGCAAGTAGGAACCTGCACCTCACACATGCATATGCAGCCTCTTGGTGAGATTTCTCACCAGCATGGTGATCAGTGGGTTATAGGGAGTGGTAAGTATTCATCCTGAATGTATAGTATGCTGATTGCTGGTTAATTATATGTTCTTAAATTAATAAAATTCTTCAGTCCTGAATTGGTTTAAACTATATGAACTGGGTAGCTTTTCCCTGTGAGGGTTTTTGTGGCTGTTCTTGAGCATCAGGTAAGTGCAGCAGAAATTTTGTGTGCTTGAAAGCACAGCCAGAGAGAGAAGGTATTTTCTGGCAGGCAGGAAAGACGTAAAGGCTCTGCGTACTTGTATCATCTGCCTTACACTGTGCAGTCTTTCAAGTTTATCTCCCTTTGTGGAGATGATTTGCAGAGAACTCAGCAAGATGAATGTTTCTAAGCACAGTTCGTCTTCCTCCCCCAGGTTTGTCAGTGGGAGTGAGGTCTGGGAGTTGTGCTGAAAATCATTTTGGAAGGAGGCAAATCAGGGCAGAAAACAGAACAACATCGGGATACATCAGATACCTCATATACCCTGGGTAAATTTAATTTCAATACACAATCACCCCATTAATGTCTGCTTTTTGGGCAAGCAATCAGCAAAGCCACAAGAGGACAAGCACCTATTAGCTCTGAGCAGCTCCCAGAACTGAAGTTTCAGGATGTACATATAGAAGAGCCACACAGACCATAAGGCATACAGATTTAACAGTGGTACTGAGAGGGAAAAAAAAGAATATCCCTCACAGTAGAATGAAACATTGGAAAAGAAAAGCTACCCTAAAATAAGGAAGCTTGTTAAAGAACTATTTAAAAGGAGCACGTGATGAGGTAAAATGCTATTAAAACATGTTATACCAGAAACTTAGGCTGTAAGAGGATCAGTGCTACACCTCAGAGCTAGTATAGCTGAACAGAAGAGTAAGGGAGGGCATTAGAAGCGGGGAAAAAAACCCACACCCTTAAAAATGGAAGTGGTGTCTACTTGAAAAAAAAAGAGCAACTTAGTAAAGACATAAATGCTAATAATCGAAACTTCTTCAAACATATCAGAAAGAGAGAGCTTGCCAGAGTCAGCAGGATGAATAGACAATGAAGGTGAAAAGATTTGATCCTCATTTATTGTAAAGGAAGCTGGGGAATCTATTACTGATGCAGAAGAGCAAGAAGAGAATGGTGGAGAACTGTGTCAGTTGGAATTATCAACGGGCGTTTCACAAATCAATAAGCTGAATGCGAACCTCTTAGAGCTGCTATTTTTTTTAAAGAAATTTGTGAATTTGCCAAACTATTAAGCAAATAACCCAGTCTCAGAATCAGGAAATAAAAAATGGTTAATATGGTACCAGTGTCTCAAAAGGTGACTCAGGTCATCTTGGGAAAGACAAACCGTTTACCTTCAACTGCAGCACCAGCCCGATTGGCAAGGAACTGCAACAAAGAACGGAATTAATAAATATGGATTAAATTATAGATTTGGGATGAGTCACAAGAATGTCTTGTAAAACTATAAGTGTTTTCTGAAGATGGTGGTTTACTGGTAAAGTTAACCTGTCAACCCGATATACTTGGACTTAAGAAAAAAGGTTGACAAAGGCTTTCAGCAAAAGCTGCTAAAGAAGTTTTCCCTCCATTAACCAAAAGAATTTTTGTCTCTGTCCTGTTGTAACCACATTTATCAGTAAATGAACATTTTAGCAGTTAATTGAGAGTCTGAAAGGATATATGGTAGGACCTCAGCATATTCACAAATGGTAAAAGAAAAGAGGTAAATAGTGAAGGAAGAAAGTTTGGAGAGGATATGAGATTATTCAGGATAGCTAAGTCTAAAGCTGCTATGCAGAGATGCAGGAAATTCACCTACTGAATTACTGGATGAAGATCAGATGATGTTCAGGGCTGATAAATGGAAATTGATCCACATGAAAGAAGAACTCCAATCTAGCTCTCTCTGATGGTAGACATACAAACACAGTATTATCACACATAAATGAGACTTTGGGGTCATTTTCAGCAGTCCTTTAAAAATGGTAATGGAAATTTTTTGTCAGCAAAGCATACGCATATTACTGCTATGGCAGACAGTTAAATGAATAGTTCTGAGAAAACCCACACAACAAAACCCATCCAGATGGGTGATTCAAAACAGTGCCGTAGTACATTAATTGCTGTCAAAAACTTTTTTTGGGGAAAAAAAAAAGGCAGGAAAGAGAGCCAGGATTTGGTTCAAATGAATCAAAACAGGACGCAAAAGTCACCAGTGAAGCTTCCACTTTCTTTGTTGTTGTCTTGAGTAAACCTTTCACTTTTGATTCAAAAGCTCATTTGGTGATGTAATTACTTTAGTGCAGTGGTGTGCTGAGGAGGATAGCTGAGTAGCTGCATTTAGATTTACCGCAAAGCAATAAGCAATATTACTGCTGAATATTGTTGGAAGGATTTGCCTTTCAATATATTCTTTTATTCTTCTTGAATTGCTTACTCATATACTTCCTACCAGCTCCATTGAACGACCTAAAAATGCCATTTTGTGATGAACTACAAAAGCTGAAAAATATGAGGTTCAGGTTGTTTTTTTTTTTTTTTTTTTCCATTTAAGAGAAAATCTTTTCAATCCTAAAGTACAAAGTTTTCAGATAGGGACACTGTAGTCCTTAATCCATGACACCTAGCACCTCATATTTACCTTATATGTTCTTCTTAACCGATTATGTGTCCACTTTTTTTGTCATTTTTCTATCATTATTTTATCTCTGTTCCTATGGAGATGATATTGCAAGGACGTGTTCCAGCTTTAATGTGTGTCTGAAGTAATCAAATATCTGCTTCTACCTTCCTGGCTTGGACAACAGTGAAGCTTTCTGTTTTGCTTTGTTTGTTCCTCTTTCCCTGCACAGTACTAGCAACAAATACCATTAGTATGAGCTTTTTTTTTTTCTGTAGAAAACATTTGGAACAAAATGTCCCTAAAATAAGTTGAAATTGTCATTAGAGTTCACAGATGTGAGATATTCTTCTTACACCAAACCCTGAATTGTTCATTCTGCAAAAGGAGATAAATTTTATTTCTTTGGACCCTTGTCCTGAAGACAATACCCTGAAGGTTACTTACCGTCATGATTATTCTGTTTGCTATTGTAGCGTGTACTGTACCAAACTGACATTAAACTGCCCTAGAAATATTACAGTCTTTTGGACCACCCTGGTTTCAAAAGCTCATTGCCAGAGTCTGAACTCCCAGGTAAAGTAATGGCAACTGTGAAGCAGAGATTTTAGTTCTCTTGGGAGTTAAACATTTCAACATGAGACTATCCTTCCCATGCCTGTGCTCCTTCCTTCAGTCATTCATCTATTTCTAAGTTATTGCAGCAAGTGAAACCATTTCAAAGTGGGGCAAAACAAGATGTTTGGACAACAGCTTTCTGCCCTGCAAAACCCTAATCTTCCCCCAAAGCAAAATCCATTAGTGCCTTGAAGAAGGGATGTTGAATATACACACGCTCGTTATTTTGGCAATTCCTCATTTTTGGCTGGCGCAGCCTTCACAGCACTTTGTCTCCAGGCAGATTCTGGGGAGACATTTCTTGGTGTACAGATCCCTAATCTTTTAAAAATAGCAGACATGAGTTTGTTTTATTTTCAGTTGTTGGCATGACACCCCATGGTGTCCTGTGGTTCTCCATCAGGGAAGCAGTTTTGGACCCTCTGTGTGAATGCAGGGGTCAGACCCCACCGCTACTCACTCCTCTGCTACAAGTAAATGGGGCAGGAGGTCTCCAGCCTCTGCTCCTTTGCCCACATCCGAACAAAGCAAGGAAAAGAACCTGCCAGAAGTGTGCAATGTCAGAAGCCAAGCTTTGGAGGTCCTGCAGTAACTCACCACCATGGGAGGTCTTGCCTGCCCGGCACTGCCCCACTTCATTTGCCAGCAGCAGCTCAGCACTGAAATGCAGGCATCTCGGCTTCATTTCTCAGGTTGAACTCCAAGGGAGCACCTTCCATTCACCAGGGCCCTTATTCCCCAGGCCCCTCTAACCCTGACAGCTTCTGCTCTTGTGCCTCTCTAGTCAGCACACTGGCTCGGCCCTGCCATTCCACTCATGGAATTTTCCTTTGTCCAATTCCCTAAGTTTCCTTTCCTTTGCACCCCTCCTACTGAGTTGTGCCCTCCTTAGATTCCACCTGCGCTGTTTTTAGTTCCCATTCTTCATCGTTCCCCATCTTCTCCCAGCAGTCTCCCCACTTCCAAAAAAAAAAAAATCCCTCTGTCCCTATGTTGCCTGATCCTAGAATTTTTCTCTGCTCTCCTGATTTGCCTTCAGTGGGGTGCTCCTCCAGCTGGGGGAGTACAGGAAAAGCAGTCCCTAACTCTCATTTTCTTTGTCACAGAGAATGAAACCCACGGTCAAAGTCCTCCCCCAGGCACCGTCGTGAGGATGGAGCAAGCTAAATCCAAAGCGAGTCCTTGGCACATTTAGCTGTAACCTCCAGCTACTCGCTGCTGATAGCTGGGAGCAGGTTTTTCAAAGGCTTAAAGGCTGAGTAGTTTTTCCATATAGCTTTTTCCATGTAGCAGTTTTTCCAGTAGCTTTCCCACAAGGGCTTGAACTTTGCAGCAGCGTAGCCCTCACACCTCACCTGACATGACTTGTGTACCGCAGGCTGATGCCTCCGCTCAGCTGCTGCCATGCTGTGACTGGTACCCTGCGCTCACCCATGGCGAGCCCAAGGAGGGCATCCTGTCAGGGATCAAGGACATCAAGAAATGGAGACCCAGTTAACCTTTGACTATTACAGTGGGAGGCTTGGGCAGGGTAAAAGCATGACTCAGGAACATACATTGCACCAATCTGAAAGGGAACAGGCAAGATGAATTATAATGGAAAACAATTGTTATAGCAACTGAATATGTACGAGTGCCAAGTAAAAGCTATTGTGCTGAGTCTCCAAACCACTAATATTAAACTAAATACACAGAACAAATCAGGCATGCATGTTTGACATCTATTTGACATAAATGCACCTTTTGTTGTGGTAGTTAAATCCCCAGAAGCTGATTTATTTTGAATATCAGACAATCAGTTTCTTAATAAACTTACATAAAATGCCTCTTCTAGACATCCGACGGTTTTTTAGAACAAGATAGCTTAGTTGACTAAAGCATGTTTCTTCTTATAATTTTTAGAAACATTGTAGTGAAAAATGTTAGATGGGGCTCTTTCTTTGCCAAAGAGGCAATTTAATCAACCAAAAATCTTTATGAGAATATAATCTTCTCCTTTCCATATTCACATAAAATAAATGAAGAGAACTTAACAAAGTACTGAAAGTGCTTTACTAAAATTCTGCTCTTAATCACAGTTATCACATATATTTAATGTTTCCTGTATAAGGTCTTATGTGTGTGCTACACCACTGGACACTGAAAGAGAGTATAATCATGTGGTTTTCCCTTAGGCTTTAGATTTTGAAGCTAGTTTGAAGAAGAAGATACAGACATTTTTGCTTCTCTAACTCAAGCTTCTGAAAAATGACAGTCTGCACATCCTGTGGGATTTCAGTTATTTGGACCTAGGCCAGTGCACATCAAAGTTGTAATTAGTCAGTGCTTGTGAGAAGTTGCAGAAAATGGTGAAAAGCTTTCCTAGGGATAGAATACCATTATTTCTTAGTGTGATTTGTTAAATAACTATTGTAACATATTGCTATTCCATACTACATTGAGGTTGAAATGTCCTAATCTTAATAATACAGAGCCTAGAAAGGCTTCAAAACCTACTATTGACTAGCAGGAGTTTGACCCCTTGCCCTTAGCAAAGCATGTTTTACCTCCCAGGAGAGCAGACACTGGCAGTCTTCTTGGCAGAGGAAGATAAGACTCTTTGATAGGTGCACGAGGTCCTTGGCAGCACGGTGCTGTGCAGACCACCGCTCCTCAGTCCTACACACTGTCCTTTTCCTTCCATGCTTGCTGTCTGACTTGGCAGCGCCTGTTCTGGAGAAGCCAGGGTAATCTGAAACCCATCTCTCTTGAGGCTGTGCAATGGGAAAGGAGATAAGATTTCTCACAGAAAGAGGCACTGTGGTCTGTGCTGGTCACTACAGCTTGACAACACCACTGTGAAGGTGGTCCAGACTCGCCAGTCAATGTTGATGTTCAAATAGTTGAGAAAAGTGGCAGTGGGGCATATTTTGTTAAGGATGCCCTTTACAAGAGTGTGGTGCCTGTCTCAGGAGTAGAAACTGAACAGGACAGAGAATCCCTCAGGGTTTGCTGGTCACCAGGTTCATACTTTTATTCCCATTACTCTCCTCATCTCAAGGTAATTATTGTGCAAGTCAAACCTGGAAATTAACATCAGGAAATTACTTAAACCATATGTTCCTCTGGGCAGCAAACTGTTCTGTTTCTGAAAAGCACCCAGTACTCTGGTCCACTGCAATGAAAAGAGTAAGTTTGTAAGCAACACAACTTGTACTTTCTCCTTTTCTTTGTATTTCTCAAATTCTTTCTTCTGCTATTTACTCACAGTTTATCTTGTGAAGTGTGAAGTAGCTCACACTGAAAATCTTGATTGTGTCTTTGAAATATGCTTAAACCTCAGGCTAAAGAAGTGATCGGTACTCTTGGAGAATAGCTTCATTCTTGATCCTGTCTGCACTTTGGATCTTTCAGGATACATGGCAACTATTTCTCTTCTCTTACTGAAAATAGGTATTCACTGATTATGTCATTTCTTTCTGGTCCATGACAAAATACGGGGATAGCAAACATTCCTGAACCTCTAATGATCTGTCAATAAAATGAAATGTTAACTATGGTTCAGAGGATTGATGAAAGTTTACTTTACTAAAGACAACAAAATTATTTAGAATTCATCCCATCAGTAACTTTTCAAGACTGGTAACCAGGAAACCAGCCTACCAACTTTGATATAAGCAGTGCGTCACCAATAAATCTCTTGAGAGCAAGCTAGTCACCATAACAGCAAGTGACTTACATCGGTGATTTTCAGTGTTAGAACCAACCGCACAAAGTGCAACTAATGCACTTCTGACTGTGCTTTGGACTCCAACCTGATCATCTTTTGAAAAGAGCCTTGTTCTTCGGGAATGTCCTTGTTTCACTTTTACCCATTATATACTCCGCCAAGCTCCACATATTCACTAGAGTTCCTGCAAATTCATGCCCGTGTAAAAGAGAGGAGGAATTACCTGGGGTCTCTGAAGAGTCTCCTAACAAGGGGTTGGCAGAGCTTAATGTGCTGCCTGTCTTAGTGTGTGAAGGCCAATTTGAACCTTTTATGACCCAAAATTTTAAAGACTTATTTTAAAAATCTCACGTCTGTTGCTCATTTTTTATCTCCATTTTCACAATGCAGTGGCCACAGTAGCACCAATATAATTTTTGTAAGGATGTGCAACTCCTGAGCAGTCTTTCCTCCAGCATTGTGGGTTTTTCTGTCTGCAGGTTTTTGTTGTTGTTCAAATAAGGTATTCATTATCACCATCACAAAAATATTTTTGTCTGTCTTCATTTTGGATATCTCCCTCTTCATCCTTTCTAGCCCAGTGTCTACATGCCAGTCCAGCTGTAAGATTGAAAATATTTAAATGTAAACCATTCGTGTGTCACTAGTGTCATCTTCTTGAGAAACCCAGCAGAGAAATTAGAAAGCTTTTTTTTCTGCTGCCAGCACTTGCATCAAAAATGCTCTGCTGGTGGCTTTATAAACAGCATTCCAGGGTGCCACTTGGGGAAGAATAAACCAGTTGAGGGAGGAATATAAAAATACATAAACAGACTGTCCTCAGAAAGCTGGAGACCTTTCTGAGCCAAATATTTTATAAGATTTGAAATATTCAGCTAACTCCTAATCTTCCCGTCTTTATTACACCCCTGAGGTTTTAATGTGCTAGAAAAGAATGTATAAGGCTGAACAGCAGTGAGAGGTAAGTTTTTGAGGGTTTTCCCCTGGGACCTTGAATTGAAAGTATAAGGGCACCTGATAAAATGGATCCTGTTAACTTTTCAGAAGGTTGTTCAGAAGAACATCCACACGGAAACTGAAGTTGGTTTGGAGGTGCAGCCATCACTGGTTCGAATTCAAACATCATCTGAAGAACAAAAACTGAGTAATTTCTGAGACTTGTTTTTGAGCTGCCTGTGCTGGGTTTTCACTGTGTATATAAACAGTGTATAATTTGTGACGTTATTTATAAAATTATTTGTTATAACAAATATGCACATCCATTTTTAATAAATTACAGTCCATAAAGAAAATTAGTGCAAATAACAAGTAGTAGGAATGATACAGAGTTTACTTCTGCAGCTGGGTTTAGTGTGGCAGAGCGCACAGAGGAAAAAGAGAAAAGAGAAAATCTAAAGAGAAAAAAATTGAAAAGAGCGATTGGAATTTTAAAATAAATTCACTGAGCTTGTTAGAAGCACATCGTTCCCTCAATCAAACATAATCAACATATAGATCACTGTTACACCACATTATTCTGTATATGTATAGAACTGCACACAAAAAAAAATCAAAGAGAAACAAAATGTAGAGCTAAGTTTTGAGCCCATTAACATGAAGGATAAAACTCCTAATTCCCTTGAGCCAAGCATTCACTCCAGAAGTACTTGCACAACAGGTAGGAACAGCAAATAGGCAGGTATGAATTCTGCTGTGACAAATAACTCTCGAATACAAAAGATACTTTTCAACTGAAGTGTAATGGAGAAATTAAAAAATAACAGAGATCAAGGTTTAGGTGCAGGATTTAGAAAAAAAATCTGTACTAACACTCTAGCAATCTTTGCGGATATATAACACTGCAGGCTAACAGAAGTGTATAAAATAAAATGCCCAAGTGATTACTGAAAGAAAACAAAACAAGAATGGGTAGTTTATTTTTTCTTATAGAAAACTATTGGCATCTGAAGACCAAAGGGGAAATAAAGAATAGACATACCGCAGTAAAACTGAGTAGTGAAAAAAGTCTTTACTTGAAGATTGTATTAAGTTTGAAGTACAAGACATTGCACTTCTGTGAATCTGATCACTGTGGTTCTTGGTTGTTAGGGAGAAGAGCAAATGGACGGTGTTATCCACTTATTTGTACAATCTAATGAAGTACAAGGGTTTTCTGGTTAGAGCAAAGCTCTTTGCTGTTGAGAATACTTGTTAAAAATGTCCTGTGCCTGAGAAATCTAAAAACATGAGATATTTTATTTTTCTTCTATTTTCATAAGTATAGTAATTATTTTGATCAGCTGCCATTTAGGAAAAATGTAAATAACACACTGCCAGCCCAATCCAGCAATCCAACCCCACTGAAAAAGGGACAAAATGGCAGTTGCTGTGGATTTTTCTGGTGCTTATCTGACTTGTTTTTTCTGCATTTTGATTTGTTGCAGAAGAGCTACTGATGATTTAAACACAGATGCCTAAGTGTGGCTTCCTTCTGCATCTGAATGTTAGAGAGGGAAATGTTCGCTCGTGCAAAGTTAAAATGGGTTCTATCCGTGGATAGATAATTTTAAATCTGAGGGTACTTATGTTATACATACAGGCATTCATCTGTAAGCATCTGCCTGCATCTTGCAAGTGCTGCTCGGATGGAAAATATAAAGAGTGTGTCTCCCACGTTGCTGGAATTTTAACTCCTCACAAATCCCTAACCCAGCTTAACTTCAGCATCTGATTTCTTGCCAGCTCCAATGCTAGCAAAATAAAGTTTTACAGTCTACAGAATTTGACACCAGGCTCTCATATCATCTCCCCAGCGTCACTTCGCTTCTGAAAGCTCAGTATGTTAATAGAGGAGATGGTTTTCATGCAAACGTTCCTTTAAGGACCTGGAAGCAGGCATTTGCTCTTCCCTGTCATTGTCTGACACATTCTCTCCCTTTTTTCCCCCTGTTATCATCTGTGCTTCTTCCCAAGAGTAAATGGTGTAATGCTACTGGAAGCTGCATAAACAAACTGAAAATAGAGAGCTGTTCTACAGTGCATCTAATAAAGGCTCATCTGGAAAAGACCTAAAGTATGCTACTTTTTTAACCATTCAGTAGAGATCAATGAAGAATGATATCACTCCTACCAAACAGTATACTGTGGATGTGTTTTTCAAAGGAAAACATTTCTTCTCTATGCTAAAGCAAAAAGATTTTTTTCAATAAATTCTGTTGATGTTTATAGCTACAGAATGCTACTGGCCCATTTGCAGTTAGACTCCAAGACAAATCTGTCTCCTGAGGCTTGGTGATACCAGAGCCACATGCAAAATCAGTTCTGTGACAAGCCATGGGAGAAACTTAAATGCGGGGTACTAACTGGTATTACAATAATAATTTCTTCCATTCATTGACATTCATTGACATTCTTCTCTGTCAGTTATGAATTGGCTTTGAGTCCCAATAGCATATACTGGAAGAACACACAATCAGCCCTCCACACCCCCACTGCCCTGAGAACAGGCTCAGTCAGGTTGCAGAGAAACAGAGATATCAAGAGGAGATATTTGTAGTTCAGACAGAGCATTTCTGTGAAGTTCGAGTATCAGCCTAGGTATCAGCACAGTAATATTTTGTCACCAAAATACAGCCTCCAGACTTATCTGGAAGCATTGAAGGAGCTCAGTCCCAGCGTAATCTCTTCTGTCTGTGCTTCATCCCTGTTAGGAAGGACCAAGGGTCTTCTTTCACTCCCATCTCTAGTGTCTAGTTTTAAATCCCTGAAAAAAACAGTTGGAGTCTCTCGATCAGCTTTAATGGGGTTTCATGAAGATCCTTATAATAAATTGCTGTCCCTGTTGTGTTTAGGTCCTGCCTATATATGAGACTGCATACACTGGTAGATTTCATCAGAGCTCACAAATACTGCCTTTGCTGTCCTGAGTAAATGTAATGTGAATGGCTGGCCACGCTATTTCTAATACAAGCCAAGAAAGCCAACGGCATCCTGGCTTGTATTAGAAATAGCGTGGCCAGCAGAAGTAGGGCAGTGATTGTGCCCCTGTACTCAGCACTGGTGAGGCCACACCTCGAGTATTGTGTCCAGTTTTGGGCACCGCAATACAAGAGAGATATCGAGGTGCTGGAGCGAGTGCAGAGGAGGGTAACGAAACTGGTGAAGGGCCTAGCAGACAAATCATATGAAGAGCGGTTGAAGGAGCTGGGACTGTTTAGTTTGACGAAGAGGAGGCTGAGGGGAGACCTCATCACTCTCTACAACTATTTGAAAGGACACTGTAGAGAGGTTGGTGCTGGTCTCTTCTCACAGGTAATTAATGACAGAACAAGAGGGAATGGCTTCAAGCTCCAACAGGGTAGGTTTAGACTGAACATTAGGAAAGAATTTTTCACAGAAAGGGTGGTTGGGCATTGGAATAGACTGCCCAGGGAGGTGGTTGAGTCACCATCCCTGGATGTGTTTAAGNGAAAGGAGCAACTGAAGAGTCATTTGGCAACTGTGAAAAAGTAGTAATCCATTTCACAAGCAGGTACTTTCACACACAGGCTGTGTAACCTGCTGGCCCAGCAATCCCTTCCCATTTATCTATTTCTGATGGCACTGGTAAAAAGGAATATTTTTTATACACATATATTTAAAAATGAACTTCCAAACTCCTTGAATGCTGCAAAATACCAGGTTTTCTTTCTATCTCTGAGAGAATACTTATTTTTGACCCATACCATGTGTCAGCATTCCCTTCTTCTTTTGACGTGTTATAGATCCAGCACAGAGACACTCAGGGTAATTATTGTGTTTCTGGTGATAAAAAATGATGATAGGAGCACACGAATGGCCACATTGAAGCACAGAGTAGCTCAGTTATGCTATTCATCTCTGACACAGGTCAGCATCAAATTTAGGGAAGTACTTGAAAACGAGCAATGTACAAATCTAGAAGTCATTTTCTGGTTGATGTTATCTGCTATTTTATTTATGCCTGAAAATATGTGGATTTCTTACACGTGTAGCTTATCTATATGACTTGGCAGTATCTTTCAACTCGTATAAACTTCTCATCTTTTCCTAAATCCCAATTATGCTCTTGGCCTCAAAGATGGTGGGTAGCAATTCTTCAGAGGAGCAATGACCAAATAATTGCTATACCATCATGTAAAACCAATAGCAGTAACGATACCGTTGTATGGCAGATGTTTAATGCAGAGCATGGCAGTAAACATGATTGCTTTTTATTTCATTTCTGTTCATCTCAGGCTCTGAAATTTCCATGCAGAAAGCTATGTAAGAAGGCTGACAGCACTACTGATTATATTACCCTTATTTATGTGGAAGATTCTCTTGTCAGCCAGTTATTACTGTCGTTATCCTTGACTAGGACTTAATCACTCAAGATACAACAGTGCCTTGTCACCTTTCCAGTCACTGTGTACAATTTTGAGTGGAAATGAGTGAGTCCATTTCAAAGCAGTCAGCATAATTCTGATTTATCAAGAGAGTCAGGAGCTGCCAGCCTTCTGAAAACAGGGTATCCCTAGGTCAGCAAATGTACAAACATTTCAGTAGCTGTCACTGCATTGCACTGTGTTGTTGTTGTTGGAGCTCTGCCCTTAGTGAAGTAGGCTGAATATTTAACACTGCAATACATCACAGCGAAGAACAAGACTGTAGGCTCAATTTTTTACAAAGCTGAGACCTTAAAGTAGCAGGAACGTTACTGAAAAAATTGTGTTTTGATTAAAATTTGTCACGTGGATGCACGGATTGGCCAGTATGACTTCTGAGGCTCCAAAACCATGACTGTGAAAAATATGCTGGTATTTGTTAATTGTACTTTGGTGTGTACAGACACATACAGAAACACACACACACATATGCATGCGCAACACACATAATGTATGTGAACTATTATTATAAGCCTTGCTTATACACTGTGTGTGTGTGTGTATAAACTGCAGACTTAACTTGATTCCCACCTCTACAGCTGACGTCCTGTTATTCCTGATAATATAAAAACTCTATGTGTAGGTGGAGAAAAACTGTAACTCCTGCAAAACTTCATGAGATTTCCAGAATTTCATATTTTATAAAAGCACAAAACTCAATTCTTTCATGGTGTTTTGCTTAAAAAAGGCGAACCAGAAAGTGGTTGAGAGTGACAAATAAACCGGTCTTTCATCCTAAAAAGAGATTTTGTCCTTGAGCTGAGATCTCTTTCCCAAATTTTTCACTGGAACAGATAAATTTCTACCACAAAATTTTGGTTCTAATAGATTTGCATCAACCCCCCATCATTTCCAAGGAGAAAGATTTTTCTTTGAGTCCATTTACACTTAAGGGACTGAAACCTACTGAAACAAAAATGCATTTAGCAGGGACTTTTGACTAAGTAGCAAAGGATTTGTCCCCAACAGCATTTGATTTACGACCAATTTGCATTTTCAGTTCCTAATTTTCTGAATCATCTTACCCTTCATTTCTGCATATTTTAGTCATATGCAGATGATAATTGTAATTATGTACTTGGAAAGGAGTCTGTTAAAATCATGGTCAAAATGCAGGAAATATGTGTTAAACCTTTTTACTGCTGACCACTTAATACGAGATGCAAAAAAAGATCCTTAAATTTTCCGGGAATGCAGACACAACACAAATCATCTTTATTTTTAATTTCCTTTTAAGCTAGGCAGCTGGGCTGTCCCCCATCTCCAAAGGATAGGTTTGCGGTTGTATTTTGCCACTCCTATATTTGTCACTCTTTCTGCTCTTGGTGTTTGCCCCACATGGCTTCATCAATATCTGTGTTTGTCTTTCAGCTCATAGGCCTTTTTCCTTCTTGTTAACCATATAAGCACCTTCCACATTACCAGCACCAGTTTTTCCAAGTAAAGAATTGAAGAAGAGAAGGGAAAAACTCCTCCAAAAGCCTTCTTTGACACCAAGAGAGAAGTTTTCCAAGGGAAAGACTAAAATGGGAGCAAAATCAGTCCCAGACAATTCTGTGCAATGTTTTAGGTTTAAAGATTTTTAAAATTTAAAGTTACACCCTAAAATTTTGAACTAAATTAAACCTGTCACACCGCAGTCTTGCTGCAGGAAGGCAGGCATTGAAATGGAGTAAGGTAAGACAAGCTTTTCTAATGACTTTTCATCCTGACTAAAGCGAGGAAGCACTGGAAATTGAAGAGACAGGCTGTTGTTTCTGAAACTAATTTTAAAACTCCAGTGCATTATATACTTTGAGCTCCGCAGAAGTGTCTGAGCTTCTGAGAGCTGACAAGAACAAGAAATGATCTCTGAACCTGCAGGTGAACCTTGTGAGATTCAGCCCTTGTTAATAATCTCTTTCAGCATCACCGAACTTTTTTTTCTTTGCTACATCTGTGAATTGGCCAGAAGTCATTGTATTTCACAGAGAATCCTCCTTGTGCTGCTACCTCTAAGCTTTTCCCTGCCTTCTGCAAATTCTCATGGATGTTTTAAGTGCAAAGATGTGGGCTTCAGGTTACCATTAAGGTTTGACAGCACTTCCGTAATTAAATTACTGCCGTAAAGATGAACAATTACATGCGAGTCACCAGACCCAGTATTAACAGGAAGAGCTCGAAATCCTACTGAAATGGTGTTAAATGACTCCAAATGTTTGTCGGAAAAACTGGGGCTGTAAACAAATTATGGTCCCCCCTGGTGTCCAGCTCTAGCTTGTAAAGCAGCAGCACCGTGAATCCTCCTCCGTAGAAATGAAGAGCAGCAAAGGAGAGATGACTGCAGGTTGAAGTACCTTTAAACCTGCTCCAGCTGTCATTGAATTTCTCTGGCTCCCTGCTAGCAGCAATTTCACCTAGCAGAATGCAGAGGCCATTTTGTCACAAGGGTTAAGGACTATCGAACAAAAGAGTATTTTGTGAGTCTGAAAAATTAGCGTGGACATCTCTCAGCAGCACCCAGAATCGCTCAGTGTGCCAGCTGCAGCATGTAATGAAGGGAAGAGCACAGATCATCCCTCGAGCTGAGTTTTGAGATGGATTACAGATTCTATACAAGCGATGTGGAAGGTGGGGAGATTAGATCAGGACATGGTTTAGTGGTGGACTTGGCAGTGTTAGGTTAATGGTTGGACTGGGTGATCTTAAAGGCCTTTTCCAACCTAAATGATTCTATGATTCTATGATTCTGTGCATGACCTTCCACCAACACTTACTCCACTCTACAAAGAGGAAAGGACTTTGTCTCATTTGCTCAATCACTCACTCTCTCACGTCTGTCATCAGGCAACGGTGGGCTAAAACATAGGTATATATTAGGTATATATTAGGTATAACAAGATGGTCATTTCATACATGGATACACTGAAAAATTAGCTTTCATTTGCTAGTGACTTTAGTGTGTGCTAATATTTGCTATACACTAATGTTTTCTGAAATTAGAATAATTTTTCCCTAAAAGTCCCAGATACACACTGCAGGGGTACTCCATTGATGTCCTCCCGTAATTAAGTATTACTTGCCACTCTGGGGCACTTGCCTCTATTATGGATCACAAGGTATCAGTGATGAATGGGGTCTAAAAGAATGAGCAGATAACACTTCTCCTTTACAATAACCTGTGAAGTTATACACTAAGCAAGGTTTTTCTGAAATAAACAGTTATATGCTTTAATCTCCCTCATATGTAGGGAACTGCAAAACTCCAGTCTGGAAGTTAATACCTCCAGTTTCTTTTACATTGCATTTTTTTATTGTGAATGTTTTGTATTCATGGACATTTCTGCACCTCATGTCTTGCTCTTTCTTTTCCAGCTGGGGACCTGTTGTAATGAAATTTCAAAAATATGTATCATGTATGGAACAGCATGATCTCTTCCCGTCACTTAGCACTTCCAAAACAAGGCAGAGGTACATTTGTCCATGTGTTTAAAACCAAACTTTTCACATAGGTAACTTATCAGAGTCAAGACTAAGCCTCTCTGCTGTTCAAACCCACATTTTTAAAGCAGCCACATATCTGAATATCTTAATACATAGTAGAGGAGGCAGTAGTGGCTATTTTACATTCAGATAAAATCCCGGGAAAAAAAATCATCCTTTAAAAAGTAAAGAAAATGAACAGTCAGTGCTACTTCATTAAAACAAGATGTCATTTGCGAAGGAGGTTAAGTTATTCCAGGAATGTAACTCCTTCCTGGTTATTAGTTGTTCACAACTGTTAAAGATTTTTTCGAATCTCCAGTCGTCGAGGCTGTCTTATTAAGAACTGCAAGAGGAAAGTGTGTTGATTTTTCCTCTGAAGACATAAAACTCTGACAGGCATGAAAAGACTTACTCCGAAAATGAATTTTCAACCAAAAAGGAAGTGTTTTCAATGTTAAAACCCCTGTGACAATCAGAAGCCATTCTGCATTGAGGAAGACATAAACTTTTTTATTCTGATCTTTTTAACTTAGTTAACGCCACGGGTCCTACCGAGGCTTTTTTGAAATTAAGGAAAACAGATCATATCTATCAAAAGTTTCCCCTATGATGTTAAAAGGAGTTCTTCCAGCTGTGTGGGACTCAGTATTACAAGCGATATGGTGGGATACAGTCTACAGTGCCTTCTGTTTTCACCATTTTTCCTTTTGTTGCATAAGAAACTGCCATCGCTGCTTTACATTTTATGCCAGGGAGAATGTGTAGGTTTGAAAAATAGGGAATATCTTTTCAGTAATTTCTGAGCAGATTGTTGTGAAACAAGTTATGAAACTCAGATCCTAGCTTAGTGGAACACAGGGGATTTTACTGTTGGAAGCTTTCGTTTAGCAATGTTCATTTCATTCCTCAAAGATATGTGTTCTTTCGTCTTAGAGGAAATGTGTGATATGTCCACTGAGTCTAAGAAATGGAAATTCTTTTATTTGGTAGCTTTGAAAGGGTAATGTTTCCTATAACATTTATTTTCTACTGTCTACTTTTAAAATAGATATAACATGCTTTGCAGAGTACTTCAGCTGAAGTCATGCAGGTATAGTCAGGTGTAGTTCTAAATATTTTTTTCAAATTAATATAAAGCTGTGAGAAACTTCTACAAATTTGTTACTTGAAATCAATTTTCTGTTGGACTCCAGCATTTTTCTGGTTTGCTTTTGTTTTGTTTTGGGACTTTTTTGGTGTTGGTGGTGGATTTTGGAGGTCTTGGGTTTTTTGATTTTTGTTCTGACAATAGTTTCCTTAAAGCATTCTTTGTTTCAGGTTTTGATGGCCTTATTTTTTGTTTTTATGAACATAAATTGGAATATTAAGTTAAAGCAAATATCAGTTAAGAAATCTTAATGATACCTACTTAAGAAAAAAGGGAAGAAAAGTTTCAGAAAAAATGCTACAATCAAATTATTAATTTGCACATTAGGAGAAACGTGCTGGAGAAGTTTTGTAGGGATCAGATTATATTCAGATATACCGTCTTACTTGGCAGAGGTGTCTTATGAGGAGCAAAGCTACATGGCAAAAGATATCACTTACCCCAGATTCATGATTCTTCATGTGTTGCTTAACCGCCAGCTCATAACTGAAAAGCTCAGTTTTGAAATTTGCCAGGGGAAGATGTGACGTCACAGATCCAGAGCAATCATGGTGGCTTTCTTCTATAAAAGACCAGGGAAGTCTGCATTGGGTCTCAACAGGAATTCTGGTGTCCTCTTCAAGCCAGGGGGGTGGCTGTCAGGATTCTAGGAGGAGAAGCTGACAGAAACATCACCACTATCTGAATTAGTCTGAAATGAACAAATCTGCATCAAACATGTCACTTTGGATAAATCACCAAATTCCAAAGAAATAATGCTTTATCCTGGAACAGCTTCTTTCTTCTTTTTTCTTTAAAGCCAGCTGTAATACGGAACTTCTGCAAATACCAGGGTACAATGAAAAATACAGGAAAAAAACAGTAGAAAAACAATAGAAATTTGGAGGGGAAAAACAGGGGGTTGTAGCAGAGAAGGGTAATTCATGCCTTCACTTGATGGGAACATGGATCATGATGGTGTTTTCCCTTCACACTGATATAAATGTATATATGTACATACAAACACATTCATACTTATTTGAGACTATACATAGAGCTGTGTGTATATATATATGCAGAGATGCAGATGTAACTTTTAAGCTCTAGTGCTTCTCTCCCATCTGCCCTTCCACCCAATCTTTACATGTGTTTCAAAATCTTGAATGATCAATATAATTAGATGTTTCTGTAAAGAACAAAAGAGTTTGGGAAAAAAGTTTCATATGATGCATGAGTCGCCAAATGAAGGTTTATGGCATGTGTTATGTAGTTCAGGCTGTGCAGGCAGAGTGGTCCTTTTGGGCTGGAAAACTATTGAAATTATCTGGCTAGCAATCCCAGGCTAATTTGTAAGAGGTTTGATAGCTATCGTATTTTTTGAATTAATTGTCACTTTGAAATTCAAAAAAGTTCCCAGAATATTTCCTGCAATCATGAAACTAATCCTAGTGGACTCTTGAGCCTCATTACAGAGCTGACACCACTCTAAGGAATTTCTGTCTTTTATTAGTTTTTAAATAATTGAAAAGATGTGTATAGGTCAGATACAACAGAAAAATGAGGAAGAACAGAGGATGCTTTCAGAATATTACTGAACAATTTGGCAGTGACATATACTTAGAATTACTTTTCCCTGAAGAATGCCAACATATATATTTCAGACATTGCTCATGACCTCTGATGACCTAACCACACATAACCATACTAGATTGTTGAAATCTGTGCTTAGAAAGATATTGAGTTGGTATGAGCAAGTTGATATGTTTCCTATTTTTTTTGTGCACACAAATGTTCTTTTTAAAATCCATCCTAAACAAAATTAACTCAAAATAATCTGGAGAAGAACCATTTTTTCCCAAGATGTAACAGTCATCCTTAGATAACTCTTTTATGATAAAAGTGACTTCTACAATTTTTAAAAATGTATTTCCTTTTCCATAAATTTGGACATGAATAGATGCCTAGGAAAAGCATCATGTTGACATTTGTGGAAATTTGGTTCTGTTTCCAACAGAACTTGTTTGCTTGGTTATTTCTATTTTTGAGCAGAGAGGAGAACTACTGCAAGCTTCCCCATCCTGGCTTACCAGCTCTCTTAACAACTAACTGAACTGCAGCAAACCGCTGGGGGAACAGGAAAGTGCTGGGGCCAGAGTTTTCATGCCTGCTCAGGCATCAATTAAAAGACCATTGAAGCCAGTTGAAGGACTCCTGACTATTTCAAATGGGCTTTGCAGCAGTCACCTTTTATCCTTCCTGCATGAAGGACAGTATATAGATAACTTTTTTTTTTTTCACAATAAGAAGTGAATACTGGAACTAGACTGGAACCACACCCACAGCTACAGTTACCACAGTATTTTGGATACTACTAAAATCAACATATACAGCTTGATATAGCTTAAATACTTGGTCAAAAATAGATCCAAGACCAACAGTCAGGCTGTAAACCAACTGATGGTAATACCTAAGGATCTAATATTTTTAGTTTGGCATAATTTCTGAACCATCATTTAGTGAAAGTTTAGCAAAGAAAGTGCTAACATCAGATCTGTGGCGTGTGAAGGCAATATTCCCTATTCAGAAAATAACTTTCCTCAGTGATCACACTCTCCAAAAAGGAAAGAGATCTTTAAGATCAGACTGTGATGAGAAAGAGACTTTGCTCATTTCCAGACACAAACCTTAGCAGAGACAGGACAATATCCTACATTATTAGCGTTGCAGACATATTTTTGCCATATTTTCCTCACAAACCACTCTACTTCCAACACCTTTAAACCAGATTTTTCTCCTTTTAAGAAACTTATGGGAAAGGTTCTTTGTATTAAATTACTAAGGCAGTGTCACCTGTCTTTAGTGCTCACATGTCTGGGGATTAAAGTGTGGGAAAAATTTATTTTGCATAACAGGGCATATTGTCTCTCCTCGTTTTCCCCTGTTTTTGCTAATATGATTCTGAGGTCGGGGCACTGGATTAATGGAAAAAATCACTGATGGAACTGTCCCAGCTGATGTTTTTGGTGGTCTTCTTTCAAATCTTTACAGATGTTTCCACATCAGTTTTTCCAAGATTTCTCTGTATCCAATAGCTAAAGTAACAACAAACGCAACAGTCAACTCTTCGTGCCAAAGTAAGATAACCCATACTTCTTAAACACTGGAAAAGAAGCCTGCAGGACAACTTCAGTTCACTCTATGGTCCTTATAAACACCCCATAGGACTGGTTATCATATACAACCACAATGATAAAAAAGTCATAATAAATCATCATGGAGTCCAATTTACCATTGAGTCTCCCCATAGCTGAAAAACAGAAAAAAAATTGTGTGTGAACCAATGACATATATTCAAAGGAGAGATATGGTATAATGAAAAGATGCAGACAAGAGGACTTGACCAGGCTGTCTAGAGAGACTGTTCATCTTGCAAACACGGAGGTATTTAGGGATTTAAGTTTTGTGTGTTTTTTCCCAGGTTTTTCTTTTAGCCCCATCCTTAAATCACAGAATCACAGAATCACAGAATAGTCAGGGTTGGAAGGGACCTCTGGAGATCATCTAGTCCAACCCCCCCGCCAGAGCAGGGTCACCTACAACAGGTTGCACAGGACAGCGTCCAGGCGCGTTTTGAATGTCTCCAGAGTGGGAGACTCCACAACCTCTCTGGGCAGCCTGTGCCAGTGCTCCACCACCCTCAAAGTAAAGAAGTTCCTCCTCATGTTAAGATGGAACTTCCTATGTTCAAGCTTGTGCCCATTACCCCTCGTCCTATCAATGGGCACCACTGAAAAAAGACTGCTCCCATCCCCGTGGCATCCTCCCTTCAAGTATTTGAAAGCATTAATAAGATCCCCCCTCAATCTTCTTTTTTCTAGACTAAAGAGACCCAAATCCCTCAGCCTCTCCTCATATGAAAGATGTTCCAATCCCCTAATCATCTTTGTAGCCCTTTGCTGGACCCTCTCCAGCAGATCCCTGTCCTTCTTGAACTGGGGAGCCCAGAACTGGACGCAGTATTCCAGATGCGGCCTCACCAGGGCAGAGTAGAGGGGGAGGATGACCTCCCTCGACCTGCTGGCCACACTCCTTTTGATGCACCCCAGGATGCCATTGGCCCTCTTGGCCGCCAGGGCACATTGCTGGCTCATGGTCATCCTGTTGTCCACCAGGACTCCCAGGTCCCTTTCCACAGAGCTGCTCTCCAGGAGGTCGGCCCCCAACCTGTACTGATGCATGGGGTTATTCCTCCCCAGATGCAGTACCCTACATTTACCCTTGTTGAATTTCATTAAGTTCCTCTCTGCCCAACTCTCCAGCCCGTCCAGGTCACGTTGTAAGGCAGCACAGCCTTCTGGCGTGTCAGCCACTCCTCCCAGTTTAGTGTCATCAGCAAACTTGCTGATGGTACACTCTATCCCTTCGTCCAGATCATCGATGAATATATTGAACAGGACTGGACCCAGTACTGACCCTTGAGGGACACCACTTGTTACTGACCTCCAACTAGACTCTGCACCACTAACCACAACCCTCTGAGCTCTATCTGTTAGCCAGTTCTCAATCCACCCCACTGTCCATCCATCTATCCCACACTTCCTAAGCTTGCCAGTGAGGATGATGTGGGAGACAGTGTCGAAAGCCTTGCCAAAGTCAAGGTAGACAACATCCACTGCCCTCCCCTCATCCACCCATCTAGTGACCTCATCATAGAATGCTATCAGATTAGTCAGACACCAAATGCTGGTTTACAGCTGATCAAAGATGATGGGTTGTGGCACTGTAAGTGATATCTCTTGGTCCAAACAAGAGCTATCAGGAGGTGACATCCTGATCCCTGCCAGCCATGCTGACAGTGACACAGGGGTGCCACTTGTAAAAGCCTACTTACCTGTTTTGCCACACATTTCTGTGAGTCATCTCTGAGCAAGTGTGGTTAGAAGGTAAAGAAAAGGATCAGCAAGATTCTGCATTGAAGCACTAAACAACAGCACATGCTGTGACCAAAATTGGCCAAGACAGCACAAGCTGACTTAACATCCTCCATAGACAGCTCCAGGTGAATTACTGTAGGGCAAGAGCATATCAATGTTTTTTTCTTTCCAACTGACAGCCTAGATGAAATGTGGAAGACAGAGAGAGAGAAACGAAAGCAGAAATCCATGAACAGCAAAAGATTATGAAGAGGGGAAAACAAGAATTTGCAGACACGAAGACAGATTTTTGCAAAAAACTTCACCTTGCCACTGATCTGGCCAACCAAATGGAAGACATACTTGCAACTTCTGTGCCAAGCAAAGTATGGAAATGCTCTTGTTCCCGCAGTAGTGACTTTGCAGCAGACACTCTCCACCCTTTACAGGCAAAGCAGCTCCTGCACTGGGGATTCTGCACCACTCTCACAGCTCCAGCTTGATGGAATCAGTGACTCACGTTGGAAAAGCCTGACAAGGTGCTTGGAAAGTATATCAGAGCTCTTGCCTTCCTGCTAATTTCTGAGATTTTGCTGTGTGAATTCTTAATCTGGCCATTCAAAGCCAAACCAAACTTGCTGTTCCTTTGTACAGAACAATGGTAATAATAATACTTTATGTTATATTGTAATAATAATTGATGTCACGTTGCCTCTAAAACCCACAGGATTCAGAAGGCAGCAATTACACTAGCTCTTAAGAGTCTTACACTAGCTCTTAAGAGTCTTGGCTAGTAGTTATAAGCAGCAGAAATATGGTTAAGGGAGAAAAAATTACAGCAGCTGAATAAGGATTATTTAAATTTGAGACACCTCAGATCTGAGTGTTTCTGATTTGTTCATGCTTATGAATTTCCTTTCATGCATGTGTGCATCCCCTCCTGAGCTTTAAAGAAGGAACACATGAATATGGAGTGGAAAGAAAAGCCTCTGTTTGTCCCATTAGGAAATAAAACCACAGGTCTACCTTGAAAAAGAATACTGATTCAATTATACTTTACTATATTTTCTCAATTAATTATACAAAAGCCAGTGCAAAGATTCAAACAGAAGGAGAATAAACCAAGCGCTGCCTCCATTTGTTTATTAAACGGAAATGACTGTAAGGCGTCTTCATTAAAAAAATAAATCACCCCAGGAAGCACCGTCTTGAGCCAGTCCCCTCAGCATGTCTCCAGCACCCTTGCATGGCAAAGATTTATGACAGCTTTTCAGCTGAGGCTTCATTTAATTGGCAGTACTTTGTTGCCACCACTGAAAAATAATGCCAGCAGCTTTAGGATATAGAAGCGGTGACTGGTACAGGCGAACCCTGCCCCAGTTTACTTCCAAAATCTGCTCAAACAAAACCCCTCAGAGGTGACACCTGGTATTTCTCACTCTGAACCAGGCGACGTCAAGGAATCTTTCTATTTAACTTTGGAAAACAAGCTGCTTTTGTAAGACAGTGTTTTGCATTTTCAGGTTACCTTTTCCTGAAATTCCAGCTTGATTGCTGTTTGCAGCTTTGCTAACAAGAAAGCCTTCCTAGACTCCTAATATTTCATACAGATAACGAGAACTCAGCTCATGAAAAAAAAAAAGAACCCTGAAAATTGGCATACAACTCCATACAGTGGGTAGGTACTTGAAGGAGATCCCAGGATTTTGAACATCTTAGTGACACTACACACCTCCATGATTTCACTGTGAACGGCACAGCTGGGAAATCAATCCACTCATTCAGATACTTGAAAAAAAAATAGGAGTACAGTTGGATATAAGTAGTTCTGTCTCATGAGGAATCCTAACATTTCACTGATCCATGACTGAGGGGAAACTTGGACGAAAACACAAGAATGTTTAGACAGAAAAACCTCTGAAGATCTGAACTGCAGCCTGGGAAATACCAAAAACATTGAACCTGACACTAATCTATGCCTTCGCAAGCAGCTGCCTCAGGACAGAAAAGAAACTTAAAAAGAAAAAAGAGAAGGACTTTGTTATATTATGAACATTCCCTTGTTGATTTTATAAAACAGAACTTATTCAAAAGAGCTTGAAGTATCAAATTAGATTCCAAACGATCTGTGGTTTTTGTAACAGAATAGATTAGTGGTAAAAATATCATGCTTCCAGAAAGTATAGTGCTCAGTTCTACAAAATCTTAATTACTGGGTGCTATGACGGGCATCAATACTGATTACTTCTGTGAATTAGAATTTGGGAATGACTTTGTAACAAACAACTCCATGGAAAAGTTCAGTCAAACGTGATACATCTTTCTGTCATCAAGTATAGACAGCAATTAAGTTTGGTATCTTTTCTCTGTGAGGATTTCTCTGTAATGAGTGACAATATTGTGGTTCCCCTTACAGATAAGTTTAGTCACAAGGCTGATGTTGCTCTGCTCTGGAAGCAGTGAAATTCATAGGTGTCAAACGCTTTTTCTTGATCCTCACAAATCTGACCACCCAGATTCTATGATTCTGAATTACTTTTCAAACCAAAGAACACATGTAACCCCCACCCCCTACCCCCCAATATATGAATTGACCAAAAATTACACTTGATTGTTCAAAATAAATAGATATGTTTATATGTTTGGGCTAATTTGCAATTGCTTAGACTAGATTTTCTTCATCTCGCTTTTAGATCTGCAACTGGACTCCAGAATTTAACATTCTTAAAAATCTGGTTTCTTAAACTTACGCAGCAACACAAGGGGAAAAAAAGAAAAACTTTTAACGGGTTTAAGAATGAAAGAAGATAATTGTCTAATATTCTTTCATGATGAGTGAAGGTATCATGCCCATTTTTGTGACAGAATCTGTAAAAAACATGAATATAATCTATGACTCTCAGTAGGTGTTTTTAGGTATTACATTTAAGCAACTCCTACCAGCAAAACAGAATCCAAATCCTGGGGTTTTAACCCACAAGGGTTAAAGTAATCCAGATAGAGCTCTGATGGATGCCAGGTGAAGAGTTATCAGGACCTTTCTTCTCAAGCTGATATTTTCAAAATGACTTTCAGTGGTCCCTGTTTGCCTTCTACAAAAAAAGTCTTCCCTTACTGAAATTTAACAGTTTAACCCCCTGTCTTTGTGCTTCCTGCTACTGTGACTGCCTCCATAGCCTTGACTTATTCTGAACCTTGTTGTTTAACTCTTTATATATCTCTTTAGGATTCCTTTGGTGTGGTCACAGAGTAATTTCTGCCTTAATCTTTGCCAAAACAATTAAATTACTATTTTCCAATTGAAACTAATTAAATTCAATGAATTAATGATTTAAATGAGCTTAATAGTGCAAAGAGATATATTTGCATGCTCAAGATACCTCTTTTTCAACAGCCTTCATGGCCAAAAATTAGACCAAGAATATAAAGTCACTGGAGCTGTACAGTTATAAAATCTCCATTATATCAAAAAGAAGCTTCCACAAATGTGTTTATGTTCAAAATACTGGAAATTAGAAACTTTTGTCTCACTTTGAGGTGAAAAAGAATGTACAGGTTTTTACAATCAGTTATATCTTCAAATTGAAAATGCTGCTGATCTTCAACAGTTGTCTTAACACTGTAGCTGGAGTGAAAAGCAGAGAACTTCATAGCAACTTCATTGTTTAATTAGAGACAGCTACAAAATACATATTTGTATATATAGACTGCAGATGGTAGCACTCACAATAGTGAAAATGAAGTTTTCCAGCCTCTTGAAAAACGATTGCAGTTCAATAAAAGCTGGAAACTGAGATGCAAGAGAGGTTGTTGCCTTTAAGAGACTTGGTGTTTCACACACATCCGTTTAACTCCACAAAAGGCGGAGGATATTTTCTCCTCTAATATACCAATTTTTTGAGAAATGAGTTAGTCATTGAGCTGAAGCACCAGAATGCAAAGAACAAAAGATTATAGGAGAAGATTTTGGAATTCTGTAGGCTTTTTTTTTCTTTTCTTTTTCTTTGTTTTCACTTAAACCTTTGCCAAGCAACTATGAGTAACAGGTTCACTCCTAGTTAGCAAAATCAGTTGGTAGATAATATCCAGTGCTCTGGTATGAAGTATTATTAATTGAGTTAAATCCTGAATTTTAAAAGGCCATGTAATATTTCAAATTAAATCAAAGCTGGGAATAGGAATCAATAGGACAGGCTGTGGTATGAGGTACCATACTGAGGTCTGGTACCTCACCAAACTCACTTTCCAAGAGCTGAAGGCTCAAAACATCTACTGTTTGTACAGCCTGCTTGTGGGATCAGCATTAGACACCTACACAATGAATTTTGATATTCCTCCAAGAGCTCATAGGTGTTCCCAGATGTTCCTCTTAATTTGTGATTCAGGCACAGAGACCCCCTCCCACAGACTTCCTCATTCTTTGCTCTCCTGTACCATGGAAACATGATATTACTGGGTTTTGGGGGCTATGTATGAGTACAAATCCTGCTTTGGATTTCCCTAGGGGTTACTGAGGCCCATGAGACACTGTATAAAAGCTTACACTTTTGGAAGATCACAGTTTTAAAAGGTAGATATTGCCGATCCCATCTGACTGGGTTGTGTGTTAGTGAGGTGACTATATTATTTTTATCCCATACCATCTGTTAGATGGAAGTAACAAGAATATTAGCTAAAATGTATTTTGAGATAATTAATTTATAACAGGCACATTTAAGCCTTTCAATGCACAATTTAATTTCCCTTGTAGTTTTCCATTTTTGCAATTCTTTTCAGATCTATATAATCGATCACTTTATTTTATCCCTGCTTCAATAAGCATAAACTCCAATAAGCCTGATACACACCATATGTTGTTTAACTTAGATGTAGTACTGTTTTGTTTAAAATCCCCTTTTGCTGCTTGTTTACTCATTTTTGTCACATCTTTTCATTGGGTGACTTGGTTTTAAATAGGTCACAGAGTTATCTCCTTTTCACAGTAGCTTTTAACCATGTCATACCTTCTTCCACCCCATGCATTGTTTCTGTTTCTGTATGTGTTACCTCTATTAAAGTCTTTATCCTGAGCATCGTGATTACATTTTGCAGACCTCTGCAAAGGTATCAGTGACCACTCATGTAATAATGGTGTTTACTTTATTCCTCGAGTAGCATATTAACTGACTGAATTTTCTGCCTTTCATAGCTTTTTCATAGGCTTCATGATTTTTCCCTCTTCAAGATTTTGGAGCGAGAGGGAGGATTTTACTGAAACCCATTTTGCCATGTAAAAATGTTTCCTTTTCCCACTCCTTAATTCCATTATCGCCTGGAAGTTTCCTTCGATTTACTATAATGGATTGGCTGTTCACCATTTAATCTTCCCACTATATAGATAATTTCATCTGTAGTCATCATTATACAAAGATTTTTCTAATCTTATGTAAGTACCATAATGACAGAAAACAAAATTCCAACCTACAATAATTAAAAGCCACCTCTGGAACACACATTTATTCCAAGGATCTTAAACTCCTTTGCACATGAGGATGCATGCCTAGACACTGTGGTGATGTTGTGGCTTAGCTCCTTGGGGAAGATTCAGCAAGAACCACATCTGAAAGTGCTCAGGGAAAGTGTCAAAGGGGCCAAAAGTCCCTGGTGTGTCCCACCACAGGTCCACGGGATTCAAGGTGCCAGTGGAATTGTGCTTAGGCATAATGTTGTCCCAAATCTGGGTTCTTTACCAGGCGTGCAAGCCAATAACACACAGAGCACAGGTATTCTATTAATGTACAGATATGGAGTGCTCATCCCAAAATGGGAGCACACCTTAGTTACAAAAATCTCCACTATTATACATTGATTATTACATAGTCAAACCATTGTTATTATTTTTAATTATTGGTCGAGATTTCTTCTCTTCCTATGTAAACTAGTGCGCAGACTCTGTCTTCTTCTTCCATTGTTCTCTTTTTGAGTAAGTGGTATTGTTTGGGTAGGTGGTCAATGAGTCTGCAGTCGCGATCCGCCCCTGCCGAAATTACCTTTTAGGTACTTCACCTCTAATCCTGGCAGTTCCAGGTGGTTTTCTCGGTTTGCTGACCAGGCCTACAGTTCACCACTCTCTTGACAAGAATATCCTACTTATCAGCAAAACTATGTTGTCTAGTAGTTACTTCCTTAATAAAATCTTACATAAATCATGTCTAGTTACTATTTCTCTATTTTAGTGTGAGGTAAATAAATAGTGTTGGGGCTGCATAGATGACTTTTAGCAGCAGCAGGTTTCCTTGGTTGCTTCAATTTCATTACGTTTTTTTTTTCTCCTTGTTAGTATCAATTTTACTACAACAATAAGACACTCTTTCCAAAGATTTTTTTTTTTTTTTAACATACAGTCCCCAGAAATGGTGTTTTCTCTTTCGTATCTAGTGTGTGAGGACAATATCAAAATTTGCTTTCTTGCTTTGGGGAAAATAGTCTAATTGAAAGGAAGAAACCTCAAGAGATTTTTTTGCCTTGGGCCAGAATGATCAGCTGCATCTCTGTCTCAAAGCAAAAATGCTTTTAGGCAGTGGCCAGTACACATGGAAATCTATGAAGATGAAAATACCCCTATTCTGCTTCTCTTTCGCACCAGTCAGCAATAACTTGACAAAAAGAGAATTATGGATATGCCAAGATCCTTATCTCAGCTGTACAATTCTCATTGCAGTTGTCTCTTGTTCCAAAATATTCTATTTCAGCCATTCATTTTCACAAAGTTTTCCTATATTATCATATAGTAGTTTGTGTCATTGAGCTATTTTTGTTGCTTTTCTTCTGTATTCATATTTTGCTTTCTATCCTCATGTCCAAGGGCTGAGTGGCTGGAGAAGCTCACAGAATTCATAATGGTAGATTGAACATGAAACTGATATTAATGGCAATTCTTCTTTGTGTCCAGACATAGATTTAAAAAGGATTAAATGTTCCCTCACTAGGAAATCTCAGGAGGAAGGAAAAATACCAATATAAACATGGAGATTCAGTTGTAGGAGCAGAGAAGGAGAGAAAGGAATAAAGGAATGCAGTAAAAAACTTAAGTCGAATTCTAAGAAACCACTGGCATTCTCCAGTCAGAATAAAATTGTGCTTTATTCCAGCATAGTCATTGTGGTGAGTGATAAAGTGAGAGTATAATGCGCAATAATTTTAAATTATCATGAGAATTACCAACGGTATCTCTGAGCTTCAGTATCTTGGCTGTCACAAACCAATGAGAGGAACCGTGGTGTTTGCTTTCTTTACACCTAATGTTGTGGAGGTTCTGCTTAACCTATCGTTTACCCATGAAAATGTATCTGATTATATTCCTAAGGCTTTGAGAAGTGAAAATTATACCCTGTGCATTAAATTTAACTGAATGTAATATGTAACAGTATAAATCAAATTTAATTGGTGTGCTATTCCATACAAGAAGTGACAAGATACTTCTTCAGCTGTGGAAAAGATAAAGTGTGATTGATGGCAGAAATTAATAATTGAGGAAAGTAATTCACTGCAACAGATACAATGTACGGAGCAGTTTTCAAAATGATTAGACAAGACTAATAAATGGGAAAAGTATTTCCATAGCTCTTCTTCGAGAAGCACAAGGTTGTGAGATAAATAAACAAACAAATAAATTAGAGGGCTCTTAAAGACAAACAGAGCCAAACTACAATAAACACTTTTTCAAAGAGTATGTCCATGTCCTCTGCACACTCAAGGGAAATTACAGTGATGAGGAGTCCCCAGTGCGGGGGACCACGACTGGCTCTGCTCTGGTATGCAACAGCCAATTTGCAGTTCACACCATCAGGGCTCACAGCACGATGTAGCAAAGGGGGTTGCAGAACCCATTTTTGAAACAGAGGTTTGACAATGTGAAGCATCCCGTTTTAAAGTTAGATTCCTGCCTGTCTGCTCCTCTTTGTAAGAAGTGAGTCTTCGATGTCTCCTTTCTGGGTTTCATGGCAGAGTCCTGTGACAAAGACACACATTGAAACACCCGATCCTGCTCGTTGCTGTAATCAGGCTCTCCTTCTGATTTGGGAAATGAGTGCCATGTCTGCTCTTCCTCACTCCTGCCCAGGATCAAAACCTCCCACACTTGCACAGGTCATTTGGACCATTTCTGGGAACCAAGGGAGGAGAGGAAAGGAGGATGCTGGCACAGAGGCATTGGGTAGCCCCAGAAGCGTTAGATGTTGAAGTTTGTTTCTTGTGATGCTCAAATATAGTTTACTCATCACTGGTCCCTTTTCTTTACCCTTGGCCTGATGAACTTCAACAAAAATAGAAGGGAAACCATAGCTGGAAAAGAGCTAAAAAAATAACCTGATTCTATCCAGTTACTTAGAAGGGGTTTTGTGAACTGTCCTTTGGGCTATATAAGAATTCAGGTTTGAACTGTTTTACCCCTTAGAGTCAGGGAAAATAGTAGCTCTTCCCTCTTTCTCTTCCCCCAGCTATGGGAAACCCTCGTGCCTTCTTCCCTGTGAAATCAGCTGATCAAATGAGTGTCCAAAATAATGAGTGGCTAAAGTGCTGAGAAAAGCAGTCATTCCAGCTATCCCAAGCAGCCATACCTTCCTCCTATGCTACTGTCTCATAGGCACTGTTTTACATTTATATGATCAATAAAGTGCTTTCAATTGATAGCCAGAGGAGTAAAGGGTTGTGCTGGATTCAGTTTGCAATATGTGTTTCAAATTGTCACAGCGATCAGGACATCCAGCTCATTATTTACCTATTATGCATCAGTGTCGCAGCCAGGTGACTTACATTATTCCCGCGGAGCTGATCTCTCGACCTCTGCTTCCTCCACGCGCATGTGCTGAGGCTCCGGCTACCCCAGCGTGATGAGCCCCTGTGACCCCAACAAGAGCCAGACAGTCCCCTGGAGCCCAGGCTTCCTATATGCAGCCCTGTCAATACTGCTTCTTTGTGTTAGTCTTCCCAGATGAACGGCATTGGGAATAAGAATGTTGCAGTCCGCTGAGTGAGCAGGGCACGAGACGTGCCCTGAATCAGGCCCAAATTCAGCGAAGCATCGCTTTATAGGACAAATCCGTTTGATGTTACCAGGCTGCAAGCTTGAAGGAAAGTGCACGCTCCAGCGCCTGCAGTCCGGAGGAGTGGCATTTTCCATCTTTCAGGCAGTGTAGTTTATGTTGACATTGAATAAAGCCCTTTTTAAGCTAATACATTAGAGAAATTGTTCAAAAACTGTTCATCCTTTATAAACATCATCACGACTGAACTGAACATTTGAGCACTGAATGCACATGAGATGTGAGGCACAGGTGTGGAGATTCGTAACTAAATTTTCATTTTGGATTCAACAACAAGTGGACCTTTTTTCCCCTAATGATCACTGTCACTGTTTAATATGACATTGTAAATTAGAAAAAATACAATTTTTATCTGGATTGAAATTTTATTATCGGAATAAACACCTTATTGCTATCTTGTTGGGCTTTTTTATATAAAAAAAAAGGCATTTTTATCTCAGTGAGTGTGAAGGAAGCGGGCAAAGGGCTAGGACCGGGGCATGCTGCTTGCTGCACCACACACAGCAGGGATGCAGCTGTGACTGCCCTGTGCCCAGCAAGGAGCATCTTAACCCTGGGCTCTGACTCCTGCCTCTACACCAACCTGTGTTGAAAAGTGTTAAGTCTTGGCAGTTAATATCGGCTCTCTTTCAGCTTGTGTGGAAAAAAACAAATGAACACCACCCCACCCCCCACACACACCCCGAGAGGTCTGCTCTTTGCCATTGAAGATTCTGGTCTGAAACCTTGCTGGTAGGCATGGATGGAGACCGTGTTGCCTTCCAGAAGAGTTAATAAGGCAGCTCAAAAAGCATGTTTTCAGATATGAAGTAGGCCAGGAAGGAAAAGACAATTGGTTTAGTTGTTCTCTCCGTATCAACAATCTTTCCCCCCCTTGCTTCTCTCTGTCATTCTTCCTTCTCTGGTGGTTTTCTCCTTTTATTTTACCTTCATATTTTATTTTTCTCCCTATAACTCTCCTATCGTTAATCCCTGCCCCTCACCTGCAGAGAGCTGAGCCAGAGGCGTAGAGCAGCTGCATCATTTCACAGCCTGGAAGGGGAGAAGCTCTGCTCCCAGCAGTGGAAACCCCACGTGTGAGCTCAGTGCCCTCACCCTCAGGCAGGTGCAGAGGGATGGTTCCTCACCATCCCTTCCAAGTCTCCCCAGCTTCTCATGAGGGCTTCATCCCAACACAGTTGAAATGTCCTGGAGCTTTTCCCAGGAGTCAGTAGTGCACGTGGTTTCTTTTACCTCCATGTATAATTTTCTGTTTACAGGAAACAACAACAGTGAGGCCTCTTATAAGCACACACCTAGCCTGAGATGATACTGCTGTTAATTCTCAGACACTTATCAGTGCCCCTTGCTATTCGTGTTAAGTGTGTGATATTTATCCACGGAACTGCTGTTGCAATTCCTTGAGGGGTGATCCTGCTTGTCTCTCACCTATGCTAAATTTTCTTGTTGTCTTGTAAATACAATTTTTTTCCTATCAATTTGAATAGTTCCCAAATTTCTCTTGGAGAGGGCCACATTCTGACACCTTTATAGTGGGCACTCACTTTAGGAGCCATCCCACTAAAAACAATGGGACCATTTAAGAAGTAAAAGATTACCCAATTTCAGAAAGCTCATCTTATCAAGGCAACTTTATCTGTTCTTCTGCACTTGAGAGTTTAATTTGGCCATCATGCGTTGGCTTGTTTAGATTTAGCAAGTTGGTGCCAGAAAGCATATTTAATTTCCTCCATTCAATTATTTTGCAGATGCCCTGTCCCTATTAAAAACACTGCACTTCTTCACAAAATGGACATGAAAGGTTTAGCTCCCCTCAGTACAACAACTGGATCTCCTGAAGTGTTATCTTCCTTGCTTTTAAGCCTCAGGGAACAGCTTGTCTTCCCAAGAGTGGAACAATTTTCAAGTGGGAAGATATTCTGAGGTTTATACTTGGTTCTGCGTAGTTTCTCATTCACTTGCAGTTACGAAGAAACCCACACGGAGAAGCAAACCTAGACCACCACCACATTTTATCTTGTTCCACGCTTGAAAGCCAAAGTTTCATGATTCCCTTGAAAAAGTATAATTTGGTAGTATTCATATTATAATGACTCCTGGATTCCCTGATCCCCAGGGTATTTATGAGTTTACAAGCAAAGCAGGCAGAGGCAGAATCTCCTTCTGAAGCAACTGTCATTGCTGGAAAATACAGGCAAATATTTATGTACAGAGACGTTTCTTCAGGTCACCCACACCTGTAGCAAACATATACCTCTAAAGAATAGTCACAGAGTTATAAAGACACTTTACACCTTTTATTTTATACTGCAGCACAGTGTTAAGTGGTACTTATGTGCGCAGCTGGAGCAAGGACTGTTCCCACTACCCTCAGAGTAAAGGAGGACTCATTCCTGCACTTTTCCCGAAACAGACTATATACTTTAACAACGATAAAGCTCCAGTTATATTGAACCTGCAGTTTTCCAAGGATAATACATAATTTTAGCTCAGGACAATGGGGATATTATATGGATTTTCTTTTGGTTTTCAGCCTTCTTTTTATTTAAGCCAGCTATGTATAATAGAGCTGAACTACTCAGCAGATTTCGTCTTGAATAAGCATATTTGTTAACAGATCACAGAAAAAAAAAAGAAAGATTACGGACATTATAGTGCCTATCAACTAAACCAGCTGTACTGTAAATATGCTATTAGAAAGTAAAAAAATGCCCTATATGAAGCCCTCTGTTTTCTTTTTTCTCCCACCTCCTGTAAGATGATCTTTTAGCTGTATTCAGAACACAGCTAACACTCTGCTTCCTGCACTTTGAAATGCAAAATTACTTCTTTGCTACCTGAAGGCAAAAGCCATGTGTACGGGTGTGTTACACTCAGTGCCACGATGTCTGTAGCAGCCAGACGACCCAACAACTGCAGTGAGATTAATCATTTCAGTTCAGTAATTCATTCACTCCTCCTGATTAGTGTTACTCATTTGCACAGCCCCTGCATGTACCCAGGCACTGGCAACACAAAGGAAAAGCCTCTTCCTTGAGGAGATTAGAGTCTCATCTGAGTTATGATCTGAAGGAGGGGTTGAGAGGTAGGAAGCAGTCCCAGGCTTTGCAATGAGAACTTCAGAGCTAACTAACATCAGCTGGGGTCTTTGCTGGGTCAGCAACACGGTCAAATATTGTTAGGTACCTTAACTTCTGCCGAAGTCATCTGGCTGGCACTGTCTGTCTTCCTCAAGAGGTGATAGGATTACAAACAAAGTACTGGGAGAACCTGCCCTGTTGCAAGGACTGCGTGGAGCCAGGTGGGAAGAAGAAAATGCCGTACACCGCTTCTAAGGGAGGCTGTTGTCCTTCCCCTGGTGTGCAGGGATGCCTCAGTCACCTTTCCCATTGCTGGGTCTTTCCACTGAGTCTTGTGACAGAAAGCTGAGGAAGGGGAAGGTAACTGTTGAAGCATACGAGGAATTAAATCATAGACTTACAGAGCAGTTTAGGTTGCAAAGGACCTCTACAGTTCATGCAGTCCAACATCCTGCACAGAGAAGGGCTCGCTTCACAGCTGGACCAAGGGCCTGGTTTCCTTCAGTCTTGAAACCCCTCCAGGACAGCAGTTCCACAGCCTCTCTGGGCATGTGCTTCAGGTGATTTCCGCCCCCCCCCCTCCATGTCGATCAGAATTTCCTGGTTGCATCATATGGCCATTGGTGACCTCTGAGAAAAGCCTGGCTCCTTCTCCTTACAGCCCCTTACTGGGGAGGTGCAGACAGCAACCACATTCCCCCACACTCCCTCTCAGCCTTCCCTTCTCCAGGAGGGACAATCCCAGAGTCCTCAGTCTCTCCTCACACATCACATGCCCCAGCTCCCCAGACCTCTCAGGGACCTTCTGCTGGACTTGTCAATCCCTCTCTTGTATGGGTGACCCAAAAAGTACTTCAGAAGTGGCCTCCCAGGCTCTGAGCAGAGGGGAGCAGACATTTCCCTTAACCTGTGGCAGCAGGACAGGCTGAGCTGGGGACTGAACCAGTGGTTACTGGGATACTGTTAAAAAGAATAAATGGAAAGATGGAAACCTGTATTGGTGCTAACATCTGAGAGCAGCAACGCTTTGAATAAGACACAAATGAGATGTCACATGTTTACGTGCTTATTCAAACCAGCTCCTTAAAACTTGTGAAGTTCTCCCATGCCTAAATAGTAAGAGTGGTTTCAAGATGTTTCTGTTTTCCTCCATCTGTTCTTGTTTCCTTGGGAATTTGTTTTACTGAGAGAAAATGATGGTCTTTTTGCTTTCTATGAGCACCACTGACACATTGCTATGGAAACTGGAAGTTTAGTATTTCAGTGTTATAACTTCAGGAAAAACATGCAGGTAAAGTGAAGCCAGTTCCAGTTTATTTGCCTAAGTTTTTCTTTAATTTACTGCTGTTTCTGGTGAACTGTGATTTTCATCTGTACTAATATTATTTTGCAGAGGTTGGCCTGTTGGCATGTAATTCATCAAGATGAAATGCAGGTTTCCTTCAGAATGGTAACTGCTTACCAGCTTTCATGGAAATGGATTTGCCAGTGTCGAATCCACACCGTCCAATAAATTCGGTTGTCCCTCTCCTCCTCCTGGCTGGAGGCAGGGCACCTCTAACGCTGACCATAGTACCTACGATTAGGAGACGAGTTCCTACCTGGTCCGTAGGATCCCCTACCATAGGTTAGAGCAGCCTTCCTCCTGTAAGAATCCTTTCTTCTATCTGCTTTATTTAGCAACTCAAGCACCCGTGTTTGCAGGGCTGAGATAGGTTCTCCATCCCACTTCCTCATGTCCTCTCCATAGTTGCAGAGGCAAAGACACAGGAAATCTCACAACGGGTTCGATTGGTCTTGAACCATATGAACCCATACATGTGTGTACAGTGTTCAGACTTTCCAGTGAGTGGGAGTATGTGATTTTGACAGTCTCAAGGTTTGATTGTCCCATCTGAAATAGCAAATTAACTCAGCATATTCTGAAAATCCTGCCCACAGGGCAACCTAACTATTACCTGCCCGTGACTGGTAGTTAAAGACAGCCTGGACAAAGAGCCATCCTTTACCTGGGCAGTCGACCTGCTGACCGGTCACACGGAAATTATGACATGAAATGCTGTCTGTATTCACGGTAGAAACAACCTGATGCATATTAAATGCTTTTTGTTACTAAAATCAAGTAAGCTTTTTTAACAAAATACGCTCAGTCTCTCTGGCTTGTCCAGAATAAAGCACATGACAGATAGCAGAGATCTTATCCTGTGGAAGCAGCTCCTGCAATTATATCACAAAGCGTGCGGCTGGCCTTAACCTGTCCAACGTACATGTGTTCCTCTAAGTGATAATTGAAAATTAGATCTTTTTCAAAATATTGAGTGCTTGTTAACACTGCAGTTACATCACTGCACTGTTACAGTATCCACTGTCACAGAATTGTCAAACATCAATTTTCCTAAGTATCTTAAAAAATATAATCTGCCTTCAAGGACACACAATGCCAAACCATCATTGTTGTCTAGTCAGCAAACATTTCAAATTATATATTAATGTGCTACAGGGTTAATTATGCTCATTACACCATCAGCCAATCTTACGCCTTCTCTTACCTGTGCATTTCTGCTATGCAGAACACTTGTGCTTTTTACACAAACGTATAAGCTGTCGGCCAGACCTCTCAGAAGGTCTCCTGCCTCCCCACCAGCACCCCCTACTTTTTTGCAGGTGATAACAGCAGTTGCTTTGTCTTCCTCAGGGACATTGCAAGTTTGGCTGGTCCTACGCCTGGAGAGAAGAAAAAAGCAAAGGGAGGAAGATCTGGTCCCTCGCAGATGCAGGTGGGGAGACGGAGGTGTTCATCTTCTGTTGAGGAGGAGCATTACTGTGGAAAGTCCTGACACTTTTTAAAATGTATGCATTATCCGTTTATTTATACATAATTCATACTGCTTGGCTGAAGAAAAATGGGAGTGACTTTCCATTATATAAACCATTTCTCAAAAATACCGTTTGTTATTTGAAAAGTAAAAAAGACTGATGGCAGCAACTGTGAAATAGAATCTGTGTTTCAATGAATTATTTAGACTAAAAACAAATGCCCCAGGGTGGAAGAACATGATTGTTTTACTTTAAATCTCATTGTCATCAGTGAGCATAGTTTAAGTGGAGAAGTAAACTGAAGCTGAGAAGCAGTTGAACCCAAATAATTTGTTTCCTTACTAATAAACATCATAATATGATCCAGAGAATGGCACTGATTCAACCCACCATGAAACGAACTGGAGAAACAAAGGAACACTGTGTCAGGGCAGCAGAGTGAGGTTGTCCTCCTTCTAATAAGGCAGATGTTGTTCACAGAAGATACAAAAATAAGATTGCTAATTTTCTGTGCTTCTAGCTGCTACATACTCTTGGTTTAGAAAGGATCGTGATGACAGGAACCCAGCTAATGTCAGTCTTAAACCCTTGCACTGAAAAAGCTACTGTGCATATTAGAAATCTGTCTAATGGGAAGCACATGGTAATATTCAAAAAAACGGCAATTAATCATGCAATAAAATGATTCATCTATATCATACACCAAATGAAATGTGAAAATTACTCCAAGGACATTTTAAATATTAAAAAGAAATTTGTACATTAGGATTAGGGAAAAATTATGACTTCACTGTTTATTATAGTCTGTGTGCTCAGGATGAGGTTACACTGACAATATAGGGAAGTTTGGCTTTTCTTTGCACTCCAGGTTATCCAAGTGGGTAATATCTGTTAAGAATTATCCTTTTCATCAAGGGCTCCCCAGAACTTTAGCGTGTGTATCGTAACCCACAAAGAACACCCAAGACCCCTTAGCTTACAGCTAAATGTAGTCAGAAAGCAGAGGTCTGCAAGCTCCAAAGGCCAGAAGAGCTTGCAAGTCTAAGAGCAGCTGGAAGGAAGGTGAGCTTAATCAGAAAATTGTTCTTAAAGTGCAGGTTAGTGTAAAACTTTAGACTGTGAAAACTGTACAGTTCAGATGAATCTACATGGAGTTTGGAGGCTGTCAGTCAGAAGTAATCATTTGTTGCACAGAGTTGCTACCTCTCCCCTATAATATGTAGACTGCATGAATATTTGCACTCAGTGACAGTCAATTAATTAAAAAGACCATTTAATTCTGTGGCTCTTGCTTACTTAAAAATATTTTTTTTCAATTCAAAATGTATAATTATGCATACAGATTGAAGCTGAAATTCTATTCCTTGCCCTCAATGTCACATTGGTAGTCCACCATATACTCCTGCGTTAATATGCTAGCAGCTCTCACAAATCTTGCCTGAAGTCTAAGACCTATAAACTTTATTTGTCACATTTGTAGTCTCACTTTAAAACAAAAGCTCTTTCATTTTGAAATGCCCAAAATATTCCTGGTTGTTTTAAGAATTACTTTGCCGTAGTTGCCATTCTCTACCGTACCAATGAGGGGGAATGATGGAGTGTGATGGCTTGTCAGTATAGAACACAATGCCAGCAGAAAACCAGGTCTGTGCTTGAATTTTGAACACTTCTTTTCAAACAGAAAATAAAAAATCAGAGAAATATAAGCAAATTATTGCATATCTACTGTATCTAAATTGCTATGTATCTACTCCCACAAGCAGTCCTCATGACATAAATGTTCCTAGTGATTTCAATGACTTTCTATTGAAGCTGTAAGATGTTACATACTCAGAGAAAATATGCAGAGATTTTTTCAAGTATGTGATTTATAAACCTAAGGTCTAATCTTGTTGAGTTCCACAAAGACATTTTAGTCCACAAAACTTTTCTGTATAAAAATACCTCACATATACCTTGTGTCAGTTTTCTGCAGTTCAAAAAAGCATGTTTTAGCAATAGTACTAATTGCAGTAGGGTTGACAGCACCAACAGTATGAAATATGCTGGCAACTTCAGATCTTTTTGAGGGCGTTCATTTGTATGTCAGAATGCTAGGATCTACCTAGCCATAAACTGTGGTTATGTTCTCATGTAGTAACTGTCATAGTAGCAATTGATTTCACTTCACTGCAGAAAAATGATCATTTGTCTACTGATAAAGCAGGTAGGAGGTCTCAAGTTTGAGGTCTGATGATGCAATCTCCTTTGCGAAAACTGGGGACTCCAGTTGCAGGATAACCTTAATAATGTGAATTTACAGCACATCCAATTTAAAATACAAGTTTTATATAGTGAGGTCATATCCTTCATTAGATCAACTAATGTAGTTGGAAAAAAATGACAGGTTTTTGAGCATAAATTCTTTTTTGCATCCAAAATGAGTTGGAAAGTTCAAAGCTAAATGAAGGCTGGGAACAACTGCTCTGATTTTAATTAGGAGTGTTAATCAGTCTGACCACATGAAAGAAAAGGTGATTGGTAACAGTAAAGGTGATAAACTTGTTTTCTCTTGAGAATAAAAGAGAGGCAGGCTATTTATTACCTGCAGAGCATTGAAGAATTGGTGAGAGAGGGGTAATAATGGTCCAAGAAAACAGTATGTCTCTGGGGTCCATGACTTCACTACTCAGTAGAATTAGGAATTATAATTCTCAGAACTGAAAAGTCAAAGGAGAAGGGTCTTTACAAAGGAATACTCCCATACTGGTAATGGATGTTTCTATCCTTTCCTTGTTGTCTGTATGTGCCCCATTTATGGTGATGCTCAGTTACTTGAAAAGTGATACTGCAACAAAAATCAAAGCTGTTGGAGTGCAGAAGAATGTCAGTCAGTGGCATAGGTCAGTATTGGCCTTTCCCGGGAAAGAATAGCCACGCTGTGGTTATATGTGAGCTGTTTTGCGTCAGCAGAGTAAGTGCCGGAGGAATTCTTAGCAGAACTTGGAGGAAACAGAATTAAAAATGGTCTTTGCTTCTGGCTTCACAAATGAGTGCAGGCTCCCCATGAAGGTAGGGGCTGAAAGCCTGCCCAGTGACACAACCTGTGGGGGTAAATTACCCCATCACTCGTGTTCCCCTCAGTCCCCACACCTCCAGACATCTATTTTGTTTGCAGATTAAAAGAATCCAAATCTTTAAAGGTTTTATGGGTACATGGCTCCTGTTCAGCTTACTAGCTTGTTGTTTACTAAACTTCAGTGCCTATGTTATTTATCTCCATGTTTTGAGGGACCCCAGCACTGAGATGAGACTTGCACACAGCACTGCCCCAACCAGCACCGATTTGCCTGGGACAGAAACTGGGATAGCCCCAGGGGAGAGAGGTGAAAGGGGGCCCAGCTGAGATGACGGGAGAAAAGGAGATTGGTAGGAGTGTCCTAGAGCACTCCTTTCCTGCAGTCTAGAGGCAGCCGACCTAATCTGACCCTCCATGAGTACGATAGCCACGTCTGAGTGCATCCTTCTGCACAAAGGCTTCCCTATGCCCTTTCCTGCAATACAATTAAATAGACCTAGTAAGTATTCATATTTGCTTTGAAAAATAGATTGGTGCTGTGTCTAGCTGATACCTAGAGCACTATGGGTCCTAGAGTTCCTAGGGTCTGCACGGCATCTGACAGGGGCTGTGCAGTATAAATAAAATTTTCATTTGGGCTTCCTTAATTGATGCCACGAGTGGACGCTTGGAAAAAAAATAATCTGTCTGCAGTTCTAATTTGAATCTGTCAATTTGGGTTTTCTAGTTTTCATCGTATTTTATCTTTTGAATCACAAGCACATGGTATGATCCTGTGAGCTTTCTTTTCCTCTCTCACTCATATTCTACCACTTTATCAGTATATAACTTTCTAAAAAGAGCTGAGCATGTGATTGGAAAATATTCTCCCATCTCCAATATTTCCCTGAGCTTTCTGCAAAGAATACTATGTTTCTCTCTTAAGACAGTTTGCAAAATAGCTTCACGTTGCCATATCTCCATGAAATATATCATTTTTCAGTTTTATAATGGTGAAAGTAACTTAGATGTGGAGGAGCCAAAGATATTTTAGGAATAGCTGAGGTCAGCACAATAATCTGTTCTATTCTCCTTTGTCATACAGGCCACAGAATCACAATCACAAGCATCTTTATCAAGGCCCAGACTCTCAAGGAGATGTATCTAGCCCTGATTAAAGGCTATGAGGGGCAGAGAATCCAGCGTATACCCAGTAAATTGTCCCAAGGAGTATTCACCCTCACTAGTAACAATGTTTCATATTTCTAGCTGCATATTACTGAATTTTCCTTTAATGCAACCAATCAATGTGTTGTGATATATATTCAGACATTGTTGCAAGTTTTCCTTACTCTTCTTGAACCATATTGATGACTGTTGTTTTTCTAGTTACTGTTGGATCAATTAATGACATTCCCTGAAATTTTCTTCACTGCTTCTGCATTGACCAATGTTATATTAAAGTACATTTAGAGGAAAAGGTTAAAACCCTTTCGAAGTAATGCAATTAGAGCGAACATCCTTTTACATCCATCAGATGTGAAATCCATTGCACAAAATCCATTGCACATAGTGGATTTTAGCTGAAAAACTCTCCTTTTGCTGTCTCTGATGAAGTCCAAGTTTTATCAGCTGAGGCAGATATTTAATTAGAGTTATCTTGCAAACTTAAGGCTAAAATGTGTCCACTGTCGGGAATAAAGACAAAGATTCTGACCATAACCACAAGGTATGAATAATTTCACTGAAATCAGTGACAATTGTGTTAAAGAAAATTAGCTGAGAGTCTTACGTAACATCTTTTTTTAACACATTACAGGACAGATTCTGCCATTCTTGTTAGTGCTAAATAATCCTTTTCACAGTCAAACTCTGTAGGAAATAGCCTTTTAAAGTATACTTGTTTCTGCGCTAATGGTCAGACGGGGATGAAGAAGTATCCAAATGAAAATTTGGAACTTATGTTAAATCTCTGTTTTGTTCCGCTTTTCCACAGAAAGTGCCAAGGTACTTATTTGAAGTGCTCAGATGGCAAATCAGCCTTTACCAGCCTTTCTGTTTCAGCCACTGATTACAGCTATAAGCCTTTGATAAACTCCATGGGATGGGAAATTAGCCTCATTTGACTTTCTAATTTTAATTTTTATAGGTTGCTGCTGAATTAAAAAATAGCCCCATTGTAATTTTATTGCTAGGAATAAACAGGAACCTGTAGTTTCCTTCCCACTTCAATGGCTAGATTATAAATACTAATTTTAAATTATAGGTAAATAAAACAATATATGTTGCTCCACATGCTAGGCAGCACGGAGCCAATCCTGTCTGCAATCCCAGCTGGCAGTGTGGTCCTGAAAGTACGGGTTGCTGAGAAAAGAGTAACCACAGCCCCTCGGTCCTACTGCTGCTGCAAAAATGTTAGGAAATAGGGGGCACATTTGCATAGAAAAATAAGCATGTTACGAAGTATTTCTTCAACTGCAGTTAATTCTAAGAACTGAATTGGTTTAAGTGTGTAAGCAAAGCAAGAATTTGAAATCTTTTCTATCCTAAATAAGATACCTTATTTTAAAGTGTACAGCCTAAATCCCAAATTTTATAGATTTTTTTTTTTGTGGTTTAAAATCAGGGAGTCATAAATGATCATTCGACTGCCCTTCTAAGTAAAACAGGTCATTGAACCCCACTGATAATTTCTACAGCAAACACAGCTTTATAAATGCCTAACATACTTAGAACCTATTTTTGGAAAAGAATTCAATCTTGAGCAAAAGATTCAACTAATGGTGAGTTTACTACCCCCATTAGCAAGTATTTCATTGGTTAATTGAGCATGAAGAGAAAAATACTGCACGTTACATTTTTATAGCTTTAATATTTGGCTACTGGATTGAAAACAGATTTACAGCCAGGTATTTAAATATTTATTTTATAAACTGCAAACTGCAGTCTTCACATGTATGATCACGGTGCTGAATCCTGCTAGATAACAGTTGTGTAGCATATCTGAGTTGAGACTGATATCTTAACTTGCTTCTCCTGTGACTTATTTTAGCTTGTTTTTCTTTTGAAGATTCCCCTCTCCAGCAGTCTCAGAGTAGAGTATCCTCCAGACTTTACCTCAGTCTGGTAATTCTCTTTGAGCAATTTTACAACATTATTTTCATGCCTGGGCTCAAGACCTAGAAGAGCTATTCTGTAGAAATCAAGGAAATCTCATTTTTTTTTTTAACTTCCATTCCCCTAAATGTCACTGGTAGAACATATTGGGGTTATCTACCATTAACTTTAAGATCTTTTCAGAATTGCTGCTTCTAGAACACAATCTTGTATGAGCTTGCCCTTCTCAGTTTTGGTCTTTGTGAGCTCTCTAAAAGCATGATACTCTATAAGTAAATCTACTCTGGTAATTTTTGGAGGCAGTCTTTTTCTTTTCTTTATGCATTTGAACTTCACATACTAAAAGACAGAGACTGCTGTTTGACTTGGGGTGCTCAACGGTCCCTAACATTTCCCTCAGGTCTAACATTTCTCTCAGGTCTCCTGTCTAGCTCAGGTCAAGCTAAATGTTTGTCTGTTCAAACTGCACAGCTAAATAGAACAAGTCATCATCAAGGAGTCTTTCTTCCTAATTTGTCCTTTAATTTCCCTTTGTTCAAGACAGCTCTTTTCTTAAGTGTCCACTTGGAAATATATTCAAGATTCCACTCTGATTTTGTCTGACCTTTTTTAAAAGCCTGTCTCTGCTAAGCCACCAATTTCTGACACTCCTTTGAGTGGCACTTCAGCAAAGGCTTAAGGATGCAATATCAAAGCTGACAACCTCTGATTCTGTCTCAATAACATTTTGAGGTAACAGTTAGAAAATCCTATCACTAAAATGATCTAAACAAGACTGCAGAGTGCCATAAAACAATAGCAGTTGGAATAAAGGCAGTGTTGGTGATATTGAGTTTCCTAAAGCACCAAATAAGCCTTGGAGGACAAGGTAGGGAAGAAGCAAGAGTTAATATATTTCTTCTAAAATAAGAGCTTAAGTTCCTTGTGAAGTCAGTGGAAAGAATAGCTGGGATATCTGTGAAGACCAGAAGCAGAAGTAGTAGTTTCCCTAAAATAACCATTGTTCTCCTCTGCTGCCTGTCCAGGGAACTAGTAAGAATCAGTAGAAATTAGAAAGAATTACAACCCAGTGTTTTCTATCCCTCTCTTGAGCAATAAGATCCTGAGGAGCAAAGTTAGCTCCCTCTAAAAGGTGCTAGCAGCAACATCAGTTGTCCCCTAATCTCCATGACCACACAGTTTGCACAAAGCTGGACACTAACGCAGGCAGCATGGGAAGGGCTTCAGTAAGTCCCAGGACTGCACCCAAACCACCACAGCGAATGGAGTAATGTGCTCTCCCCTTCTTCTGAGCTTCTGTTTAACCTACACTGAGAAGAGACAAGGACTTTCACTTGGGAAAGGGCAGGAAAAATAAATCAATTCAATCAATCAAGTCCTATCAGTATTTTTACAGCCGTTTACAAGAAACTAAAACTATTTTTTCATATAAATGTAAGAAGTAATCTAGCTGGTTTTACAGCTGTTTGCTCTGTTAGAAACTAAAACTATTCGGCCATATTACATAAAAAGAAAGCCAGCTACGACATTGATTCTTGTCCTACAAGTTAAGTTACTTGTTCTGCAACGAAGAAGGCAGATGTATCTTACCAATATAATTTAGACTACCTCTGTCAGTGCATTTGGAACATTGTTTTTTGTTTCCACGCTTTGTAAGTGTGCAAGCAAGTGAAAAATCCATCTGGATAGACAAAATTCATAAACTAATGCATATACTTATAAACCAGAATCAGATTTTCTTAAGCAACAAAATTTGGCAGCTTTCAGGTTCTTTCTTAAAACACTATAAAATGGTGATAATTTAATAGGATGATGAATCAGAAATAGCATATTGACCCATACTTTGATTCTGTCAAGTGCTGATGCTAGTTAAACATTTCAAAGTTCAGTGTTGTGAATTGCCACATCCCCTAAACATTGTTATAGTCACAAACAATCTCTGAACAGCTTAATATTTGGGGGGGGGGATATTAAAAAAGGATTTCGTATTCAAACAGGAGGTTATTTTGCTCTCGCACCAGAACTGGTATCTCAACACCTCTAGAAGCTATTGGCATGGCACCTCTTTACTCTTGACCACTGTTACTCCAATAGGATCAAAGGATATGTCCTTTTGGTTAGGAGGGACCTCAGGAGGTTTCTAATGCAACCTCCTGCTCAAAATTGGATCAGCTCCAAGGTCATCTCAGGCTGCTCAGGGCTTTGTTCAGCTGGGACTTGAAAATCTCTGAAGATGGAGACTGCACAACCTCCCTTGCAGTCTGTCCCACCGCTTCACTGTCTTCACAGGGAAAAGGTTTTTTCCTTATGCCCAGTCTGAACCTGTCTTGTTTTACCTTAATCCCATTGTCTCTCATCTTCCCATCATGCAGCGCTGTAAAGAGCCTGCCTCTGTCTTCTCTTCCTTGTAGGTAAGGGAAGGCTGCTGTTAGATGCCCTGAAGCTGTGTCTTCTGGGCCTGAACAAGCCAAGGTCCCTCAGCATCTTCTCACAGAACATGTGCTTCAGCCCCACTTCCATCTTGGTGACCCTTCACTGAATTTGCTGCAGTTTAAGGATGTCTTGTTCTGGGGGGCAAAAGCTGGATGCAATGTGGTCTAACAAGTGCTGAGTAGAGGGAGATGATCACTTCCTTCAATCTACTGGTTCTGTTCCTGGTCATATTGGCCAGGTGCTGTGGGCACCTTTGCTGCCAGGGCTGGCTCATCCTCAGCTTGCTGCTCACCAGGACCTCCCTACAGCAGAGCTGCTCCTTACCAGTTAGTGTCCTCCTTCCTAAGGAAAGGACTTTGCATCTCTCTCTACTGAATTTCACAAGGTTCCTGTTCACTCACTCCATCTGGAAACACTGCAAATAGTCCTTCTTCACAATATTTTGGGCAGTCCATTTTTGGTCCTAGTCACGGATTGCTGCAGGTACCCAATCGCCGTTCCACGCCTTTTTGCTCTGTAAAATGGCCAACTTTTACTAAGGGTAAACTTACCTCTGGTGTTTATCCAGTTGTGAGTCCTGTTTTATTTAAATAAACCTCTGTATAGCTATCTCAGCAAATGCAGACAGCATATAGGTGCAGGTAAATAGCACTTCTGTTGAAGCAGAAAGTTACTTCCTGAAAAAAAAGTGTGATGTTGTTTTAAAGGCTGTGCTATGGGGTGCAAGATTAGTCACTTACCAAGATAATAGGTCTGATTCTTCACAGTGCTACTCCACCTGCACTTCTTCCTGTGCATACCCATTGTAACATCGCTTAAAACTGAAATCATACATGGGTGAATCAGGCTTGGAAAGTTTAAGAAAATAAGAAATGGAAGTGTGGTGGGAGGTTAATTTCCCTCCTACAATATTTCACAACAGTGAAAGCAACAAAACTGCCTTTTTTTTTCTTTAAAACTGAAAGAAGCTTTCAACTCACCACACAAAGTAGAAGTGCTATTGTTCAACAGCTGCTTGTAAAAAAGTCCGTGGTTTGTAGCATAGAATACTATTCCAATACTAAAATAGTGGAAAATGTACTAATGAAATATGCAAAGAGGAAAAATAAGAGAAGAAAAATAGCAAAAATAATATTCAATGAAAGCACATACTTCAAAGCACCCAGAATTAAAAAATTTAGACTCACAATTTGCTGAATGTCTGTACAATATAGAAGAATGTATCTTATTCTTCCAAAACTGACATGACAGAAATGCTATTCAAGGAGCTGGGATATAGTTCTAAGAGTTGTAGTTCTATGGGGTGACAAATAAGTTCTCATCTATTTCCTTTTATATAAGTAAGCTGGGTTTCGGTTTGGGTTTTGTGTTTTTTTTTTTTTCAATAATGCTGAAGAAAAAAGTTGTGTTTAAAACAAGCTCTCAGCTTACTTTCTTTTGCTTATTACTCTTTTTTCTTAACCATGTCCTTTATAATCAGTATATGTCAGTGTAACAGTAAATAGCTTACATTAAAGTTAGAAGTTTCTAGCAAACTGTCTACATCTGCTAATCCACAGGGAACATGATGGACTACTGAAGAGCTTTTCTTGGTTTCCAAATGCAACAAATGAAGATCATGATCAGAAGACTTTTATTCTTAGCCTTTTAGTTCAGATGAAATGGGTTTAGACATTAGCAGATCTATTTGGTATTATTTAGGGAATTATAACTTCTCTACATTTCCAGAACATTACGCTCAATAATACTCTAAAACAGTACTAATTTCTCTGCTGCATTGTCAAGTTATCCCATCTTAGTAACAAGAAATGCAGTATGAAACTGGTGAAAAAATCTGCATAATAGTTTGATTTCTGTATAATTGAGTTTCCCAAATCTGCCCTTAGATGCTAAAGCACAGCTCTGTCTAATTTGCAAGAGCAAAAGAAAGACACACATATCTGAACAAAAATCGGCACTTACTGTTTAATACCTTCACAAATCTGCTTAGTACATTAACATCATTATTCTATTACTCTATTATTACTCTTTGGTGGGCCAATGTTCTCTGACACAACCTTCCCCTAAAAGGTTTAGCTTTCCTGACATAAAAAGAAGTCCAGACTCAAAATGTAATTTTGATCTTTGTTTTATATTTGTGTTTTGCAAGAGAAAACGTGATTGTAGCAGCAATACCAGCAGCAAAAGGGTGAACTCTCTGTGATTTGCCTTCCAGCAGTAAAGTAAACCTGTTCCTTTGCTTATATTATTAGCAGTCAAATTTATCATTGCTGTATTTAATGCTATCCAAAAATAGGTCCCCAGCGTGCTTTATGAACACAAATCTAAGGTGGTCACTGCCCAGAGAATTTTCATTTAAAATCATTCAGATGGGAAATGGAAGAAGAGCCATCCACAAGCAGAGTCAAGGAATACTACAATAATTCACCTGTCTGGGACTTTTTGGAGGAGGCGGCAGAGAGAGGGAATGCAAAGGGGTCTAGGGAGGGAATGAGCTTAGGGAAAATGAAGGGAGGGCTGGTGCGGAGGACATTTCCAGGGAGGAGAAGTAAAAGAAGCAAAGACAGACCAAAACTTGGATAACAGAGGGTGAACACCAACACCCATGAAAACAGGGCAGAGAGGATCCCATCAGTGCTAGGGAACATCTGAAACCTCCTAATACCTGACTCCCGGTCGCACTAGCTGGGTTCTTTCACCAGTTATTCTGCACCTTCACATCAGGGTATCCCAGACAGCAGTGACCCTCTCCCACTGTCAGGAATCTGACATGGCTTTTGCTGTTCAGGAGACCACGCTTGGTTTCCCTTATCTACCAGTGGATCTCCCATGAGGTCTTTTAACACCACCACTGCAGTAAAGAGCTGAGACTGTTGCAACAATATCAGAATACATAATCCTGCGGTAGCTGTGTTCCCCGTTAAGAGAAACATAATTTTCTAGAGTTTTGTCATTCATGACACATCCCCTGAACCAACACCCACGGAATGGGTATTGAAAAAGAGAAAGGGTCAACAAGATAAGGAGCAAACCATAAGGATAAGGATGGTTAAGTGCACCATCAGGGCAAGCCTTTCAGAGCTTAAGAAAATGAGTCTGCAGTAAGAAAAAGGTGTGCCTTCTCACTTATTGCAGATCTGCATTTGAAAAGCCCCATTATGTTGGAGCAAGCACATTTAATGCTTTTTCTGCTAGGAATGAGGTACCCTAAGAAGGGAACATCCTCTGCAAAGCAAGCACATTCAGCAGATCAGACTGCATCACTTACTAACATAAACAAATGTATTTCTAAAACCACAACCATTTCTTCTATAGGATTATTAAGGAATTATTCTGAAAAGAAAAAAAAACAGCTGTTCTAAATCATACTTAAAGATTTCACTCTGGTTTATGCACACAAGTTTATTTAAAGAATAAATCACAGAATGACAGAATGGCCAGGGTTGGAAGGGACCTCTGGAGATCATCTAGTCCAACCCCCCTGCCAGAGCAGGGTCACCTACAGCAGGTTGCACAGGACAGCGTCCAGGAGGGTTCTGAATGTCTCCAGTGTGGGAGACTCCACAGCCTCTCTGGGCAGCCTGTGCCAGTGCTCTGCCACCCTCAAAGTAAAGAAGTCCCTCCTCGTGTTAAGATGAGGAACAAATCTTTCTGTGAGAGAACATAAATAGCAAGTCCTAGATCTTATATTACTATAACTTTTAAATATTACTTAAATTAATGCAAATTAACTTGTTAGCCTTTAGTCACAGACATTAGAAACTGAGGAAGTTGCAACTGCATGTAGCCAGCACTGTCAACACAAATCTGTCACTGGCAATGATAATATGGGAAGAAGTATTTTTCTGATAAACATCATCAGAATAAATAACTGCATTGGATATCCACACTGTATTATAAATTTTTCACTGGAATCCACACTAATGATGTCTTAACAAGAATTCTGTTTTAAAACCATTTGTTGATAACAAGGTCTGATTTAAGCTCTACTAATGCCATTGAAAATTACTTGTCCACCTATAATTGAAACTTTTGCCTTTAATGAGAGTAAGGTGAAGCCAACACATGAACAGTGCAGAAGAGTGCTGTTATCTCATCTCATGCTTCTCATTGAGTCTTGACCCTCAGAGAACATCCCAAACAACAGCTCATCAAGTACTTACTTTTGTTCAAAAAAGTAAAATGAAACCATCTGTCAGGAATTACATTCTTCCCTTTCATGTCAGCTGAGCAGGTAGAGTGAAACTAGGTATAGTTCTACACACTTTTAAAAGGCTCTTCCTCCATCATACACAGCTTTGGTGTCAGTGCAATGTTGTAACCACATAGAAGGCAAGACCACATACATCAAATTTTCTACCAACTATCTCTGTTCTCAAATGTTTAATCAATTTACTTTATACAAACTAACTGAGGCTACAGTAGAAGTCTTCTTCACACTTTTCACACTTCTCTGGTGAATGAAGGTATGTCCTCCTCAAGCTCTCTGTCAGGTCTCCTTGTATCGTGCTTCATAGATGCTTAATTAGCTCATCTTAGGTAGCCTGGCAGAATTCAGAAGTTACTGTTGAGCTCCTTCGACTGTGTTCCTCGAGGGACAACACTTGGAGGTGAAGATGGGGATGTTGCTATGGAGACAAGAGGAGTCAACATTCCCTCATGTCCCACTCGAGCACAGTGACATTTCGGTATCTCTATAGTAACAGAGGCGTTTCTTGGTCTCTCTGCCCATCTGCAGGGGGAGAGCGCAGCCCTCAAGGACTGAGATGCAGAGTGCTTCAGGTGGCTGTAGTTAGATTGCACAGACACACGAATAAATAGTTGTTTTGCCTCAGCTCATAGCACAATGTTTCTGCTACCGGACAGCACCCTGAAATATGGAAGAGAAAGTGATAGCTGAGTTCCAATGAAAGAGAGAAAGAAGTTACAGTTTAGGAAAATATGAGTTGACAAAATTAAGCTATGTATATTACAGACTACAGGCTTGCCTCTATCCTTTCATATTCTCTTATATTTAGTATTTGTACACTGTGAGTTTTTACAGTGAGTGGTCTGTGCCTAAGGAGCTGAGTTTCATTTACACCAGGCATTAAATCCTTATTTTCCTCAATTTTTCCTCATACTGTAAATGGTGATTCTTGAAAAAACTGTAATGGAACTCAAAGGACCTTGAGAAATGCTTAAATTAGAGAACTGTTAGCAGTTGTTTTTATTGGAAGCTGCCGCCCAGGTAAAGAGGCTGAATATTTGTAACTGCAGCCAGGAACTACAGCTGGTTCTCACTCTGACTTTGAAAGACTTAAGATGTTTCCTGCAATTATAGGTAATTATAAATTTCCTGGTGAATACAAATACTTCAGGGTAATGGAAGGTTGCATGAAGATAGTTCCACCCAAAGACGGAAATTCGGCATTATCAATTAGCATATATATTATTTGCATAATCTGGGTAATCACAGAGCAAGCAGAAGTCCTAAGGAATAGGCACAATATCTTCTGGGTCCTCCTTTAGTTTTGTGGTAGAATCAGTGTGGGAATAGTGCAGAAAGGAACAGAGAATGATCTTACATTTACAGTAAGGATTTCTGATGCCTTCGGGAGCAGGACCACATACTGAGTTAAGGCTCTGCTACTGTTCTTTTGCTGACCTTTTTATGTCTCTCCTTCAGAAAGATCCAGAGGCCCAGGTCTCACTACCAACAGTTTTAATGATGGCAGCCCCTTATCTCCGCTTACTTTCAGTTCACCTTCCAAAACATCTGAGCAAAATTTGCCAAATGAGATTTTTCTGTGTGATAAAAAGAACTGGGACAGATAGCACTAAGCACCCAGAAAAAGGAAAAATTTCAAAAGATCCAAAATGAACCTCTGAGCAGCTGCTCAGCATTTTCAAAAAGACTATGATTGCTCATAGAGTATGGAAATGAACAGGGCAGTAACAAGCTGCATATCACTCAAGTGTCAAGTGAAACAGTAAAGCGAATCACAGGGTCAGAAGGTGAGTTGAAACTCAGTAAAGTAGAATTTAAAAAGAAAATCAGTCAAAAAAGCATAAAAATAAGGCAAAAAGACATGCCAGGAAGCACACAGAAGTTTATATGCAAGGGCATAGAGTTTGTCTCATTGGCTTTTGCATTGTGAGTTGAGAGCGTGATCTACCTTCAAGAGGATTTGGGTTAGAGATGTTCCTATCAAACATTCATCAAAGGCTGTGGGAAATAGGGGCATTGATTATGCTTCCTTGGATAAAGCAGGGAGCTTTCAGATTCAGTGAGGCAAACGGACAAGGGTGGGAGCTACAACGTGATCAGAATTGACAAGACCTGCATGGTCACACACAGGGAATAGGAGAAGCAGAGAACAGGGTGTTTTCTTTTTTATGCTAAAAAGCCACAAAACTGCCAGCGTGATTGTTCAAGTGTTGTCAGTTGGTTTATGGTCACCTAGTGGATAACAAAAACAAGGCCTGAAAGAAGAGAACATTTAAAGGATTGAAGCTTGGGGCTCTGTTTCTATTCCCTGGCTGATAAAATTGCCAACTGACAAGCAGTATCCCACAGCAACCAAAAAAATTTATGGAAGATACAAGTTAATAATTACAGTGGTACACTGTGCCTGTAGCTCTGGAGTAGATTTGACAAGCTTTCTTGCTGTCCCTTTTGAGGTAGACTATAGAAATCCACATCCTGCAGTTATGTTCGTATTTAACCAGGCAATGAATGAAGCAGATCTCCCACTCAAGATTAAGGGCGCTGGCTTGCCCTCCATCAGCATGTGATTTCCACCTGAGACTGTGCAGGGAGTGAGTTGCATTTCTCCCTTTGAAGATTCTGTCCCTCATACGAATATTTTTCAGTTCAACATGGACCACCTTATTTTCATCTAAGGTGTACTTCTTAATAACTTGTAACTTTTTATGCTGCTATTAGTATCATCATGTCCCTAAGTCTCTTTTCAGCTTCTTAGACTCTGAAACTCCTATTTTTCACCATCTGTTTCAAAAAAGAGGTATTTTTCAGTCTATCACTTAACTTGATTAACGTCTCATTTTTCTTTGACAGCACAATGTGTGTTATCATTATGATTTTCATGATCTACTTAGGAACTCAAAGCAGTTAATTTTTTTTTTCTCCTCTCCTAAGTACTCCTCTTTGCAAAAGCCTAGATTCATTAGGCCTAAATTAGGAGCTTAGTCACTTCTAGAAAGTGATTCATCCCACCTCACACCTAAACTGACCCTTCAAAGTACCCTGATCTATGGAAGGCACCTAAAGCGCTCAGGATTATGATGTAGGTGTATCAGTTATGTGTGTAGAGCTAAGTGGGAAGGACCATAGTCCTTTGCTTCTTGTGGCAGAATCTTTATTTTTTGCTCTTGTTCATAATGACAGTTAATTTACTTTGCCTTCAATGACAGTTAATTCCATTTGCCTTCTTTTTTTTTTTTTAAATATACCTCAAATAGCATGCTGATCGACATGCAGTTTTGGAAATCTAATATCAGCTGTTCAATCTGAAATTATGGTTGGCAATATCAGATCCTATAAGGAAAAAGCTTATAATATGTTTAATTTCATGCATTTGCAGTAACACAGAATTGGTAAAAGGGGAAAAATACCTAACATATAAATAAGTATGCACAGAAAAGTTTGCAAAGCTGGAGTGTTATCTAATGACCTCTGGCTTACATAGATAAAATGCCCAGTTTTTGCTGTTAGTAATTCTTGTTTAATGATATCTCATCGTGTTTTGACAGATAAGCAACTAAAAATAAGGTAACAACTTTTTTCTAGGTGGTCTGTAGTAATCGTCATGAGCATACTCTTGCCCAGCGGTAAATGCTTTGACTTTTATTGTAATCCTGACCCCTCGCTAGTGCATGACAAACTCAGTACTACTCTTTTTCTTCCTGCTGCTCTGATCTTTGCCATTTGATGTTAAAAGTTACCGGCATTGCATCTGCGTTTTCTGTGTGCTAAGGAATCAGAATGGCAGGACAGGCTCATTCTGAAATCCGCAGTAAGGTGAGTCAGACTCCAGTCATTGCAGAGCACAACTAGTGTTTGGAGAAGACAAATTGGGGGAGCGGGAGAGATGCATCTTACCTACAGACCAGCGCCAGGACAACTCTTCTAGTTGTATTGATAGAGTAAATATCTCCTTGCTTTTGGTTTACCGTTTCCTTTGAACCTTTGCAACTTCTCACATAATTGATTTAAAATAGGTGGGGTTTTTCCACTCAGGAAAGACTGCCTTTTGTTCCATTCTTCTTGTCCCACACCATCAATCTTCTTTCACACTGCCAACAAACCTGGCAGCCCACCACTGATTTACTGAGAAATAAATTTGCAAGTCCTGTACTCAGGATTAGAAGGAAGCAGGAACCCAGAGTTTCACAAAAGGAAGAACAAAATACAAGGGAATATAATGTCACACACACCCCCAACCAAGTAAAACCATACAAACCAGGTCATGTTCTAAGGCACATTCTCCATTCCTGATAACATATCTCACCCCAAATAGTTGGCCAACATGGCCTACTAAAATAACACAATAGGAAAAGAAAGCTCTACAAGTGGATGAAGTCAAACCACCTTGAAGACAAGGTGCCAAAGAGTTTATGTTTTATTCTGCGATACACACATGATCTGTCTTATTCTGGGGGCGGGGGGGAGAGACAACTGTCCATTAGTGAAAAACAAAATGAGCCAGGAATGGAGACTAGGAGCTAAGATGTGTCTGGGGTCCTCATTATTCCCTCATGCTCCTTTGGGAACATGATCAGCTTGTTCCTGCTATTGCATTAAGTAACTTCTGAATCAGGGATGCTGCACCTCTGTGGCTCCTCAACTCCATGTGCCAGACGCAGTTGCATCTGCTCCGTATGCTGATGAAGGAGGAGAGCAACCACAGCTGCTACACAGTGTGTGTGTCTCCTTAGATGTTGGTCCACACGAACATGTAGCCCAAAAATGGAGCTGAGAAAGAAACACATTCATATGCCCTGATGTTAGGGAAAAGAAGGAATGTGTGTCACCACAAGCGTATTAACTGCTGACTAGGAGAAAGGTATGCACAGTGAAATCTCCAGATTTGCAGATGGTAGTAATCGCTTCTAAGTAGTAAGTTTTGTACTGATAGTAAGTCCAGAAGGACCTCACAAAAGTGAGCGAGTGAGAAAAAAAGGTGGCACGTGAGCTTCACTGTGGATTACTGTGTTGGTTTTGGCTGGGGTAGAGTTAATTTTCTTCACAGCAGATAGTATGGGGGTATGTTTTGGATTTGTGCTGGAAACAGTGTTGATAATACAGAGATGTTTTAGTTACTGCTGATCAGTGTTTACACAGAGTCAGGGCCTTTTCTGCTCCTCACACCAGCCCACCAGCAAGTAGGTTGGGGGTGCACAAAAAGTTGGGAGGAGACACAGCCAGGACAGCAGACCCCAACTGACCAAAGAGATATTCCATAACGTATGTCATCATTCTCAACAATAAAACTAGGGGGGAGGTTGGTGGGAAGGCCATGGCTTGGGGACTGGCTGGGCATCTGTCAGTTGGTGGTGAGCAATTGTTTTCATTTGCATCACTTGTCTTTCTTGGGTTTTATTTCTCTCTCTGTTATTTTCCTTTTCATTAAAATTTATTATTATGATTACTTTTATTTTATTTCAACTATTAAACTGTTCTTATTTCAACCCATGATTTTTCTCACTCTTACCCTTCCCCCTTCCCACTGGGGGTGCATGAGTGAGTGACTGTGTGGTGCTTAGTTTTCGGCTGGGGTGAAATCGCAGCAATTACTCTAAGCTAAAGTATGTAGGGAAAAGTAATCAAAATGATGCCTGTGTGATGCTGAGCTTTGAACTGGCAATGGCAGTTTAGGAAAAGTAACCACTGGCAGCTCTCTGAAATCATAGTCATTATGCAATGGTAGCAAAATGCCCAAAAAAGTGTTGGGCATCACCAGAAATGGTATTGAGAAGAAGCCTTGGTGTAATGACATCACGAGTATTATGTGTACTTTTGGTCTCCCTACCACAGGTTGGACTAGTGATGACAGAACAGGTGCATCGGATAGCAAGCAAAATGATCAAAGCCATGGAGAATCAACTGTATGAGGAACAACTAAGAAGGCTGGGATGTTCAGTTTCAGAGGCCGAGGCCGAAGCAGATATTGCCGACATTTAGAACATCATGAAAGCAATGGTAATTGATATAGCAATTCTTGCAGCAGTAGAATGAGGGAGCACAGATTAAAGCTGGTTGGATGTCAAACACATAAAGAATTGTCCATACAGTCGGTCAGGAACTTCTGGATCTTGTTGCAAGAGGAGACTTGGTGGCAGATGGCATCAACAGCTTCAAAAGGGATTAGACAAATTCATGGTCTCATGCTTAAGGGAATAAATAAAGATGTACCCTTTTAACTTTCCTAATCCAATGACTGTGAATGCTGGGAGGAGCATGGAGGGTTTTGTCTGCTGACAATGGACAGGGTCTGGTACTCTCCTTAAACAGTATTGCCTAATGCCATTTTCAGAGATAGAGTGCAGGGGAGCTGGAGTATCTGTCAGGCTAGTTAAGGCATTGCTTATGCTCCTAAATCTGAGTGAAGACATGCCCAAGCAGCTGTCATTCCCTTGTGCAGTCCCAACACTCACCGTCCATCCATCTGAGGTCCTAGTTCACCTCCAAGAGGTACCAACTTGTGAGCACAACAGCTCAGATCCTCATCTCAATGATATGACATCAGTGTGCTGTGGGCAAGCATCTCACAGTGTAAAAAGACCGGGTGGTCATGCTCACTGTGTGTAAACATGCATTTTGAAATATGTGTTAAGCTGATTTTTGTCCTTTGAAAATGTTGCTAAGGCATTTTGCCATGACAAACTGTAGTTTGTATTTAGAGCCTCGAACAGTCCGGAGTCAAGGACATTTACAAAAATAATTGCAGACAGTTATTTTGTACAGATATTCATAAATGTGTTGAAACTCCAGCTACCACAAGCTAAACAACCCCCTCCCCTCTTTTTTGAGCAAAGTTGACTGCAGTTTCAGTTTGTTAAACACATGTGAGGTGTGCTGAGTAGGTGACAAACAACACAAAGCTTATGAACATTACCACTTCTTTCTGCAAATTACCCCCTCTAAGATGGAGAGTGAGACATTAGAGTCTGCCTTAATTAAAAAGCTAGCAGGCAGTCCAGATATCCTGTTTAGTACAACCAATCTAAAGGCGAACTCTGGGTTTATCATCTTCCTGCCTATTCCTCTCTAATGTATTTTGCCTTCTGTAATTTGCCCTAGACTGCATTGAATAAGCAAGTTGGAAGGAATATCAGATTTCCTTAAATTACATTTGTTTCTTTTACTTGCTATATTACCTGTTTTATTACACTTGTAAGAATGGAAAATACTTGAATAAAATACAATCTCTTGTGTACCTGTAGGAATTTCCGTCACAAACAAGAGACAATACAATAACATCGGATTTATACTTGGAACACTGTGAGAAAATAAACGCTATGTACCTATAGAAAACACTTCAAGTGTCAGCTGTGCTAAATAGCCATATTTCTTTATGAGAAGAGAGTTGTTTGGCACTGAGTTAATCAAGAACTCAAGCATTTAGAAGAACACATCCAGGGATCCTAAATCATCCTGCATGGAGACAGCATAACCTTTCCCTCTGACTAAATATACCTCCATCTGCAGTCCATCTGGGGCCATCACGGATATTCACATGGATCTTGGGAGTTTCTGTTCTCGGACCCATATAATTTTTTTAATAACTTTTCCCCAACATTTTCTAGATAATAATGGCAATAGAGGATGTCTACAATAAGAGATATTCTGTTTGTGGCTATTATTTTGTTGTTGTTTTAATAACATGTAGCCCTCCAACAGGCAGAAGCTTTGTTGTACACAGCATGAGGTCAAAGGTATTGTTTGACCTGAGATAAGATTACTATATAAAAAGGGGAGCAAACAAGGTAAAATTACATGTGCCCTGAAAGTGCAAAATGCAGTGGCCCAGATTCACGATTTCTAATTTCTTTTTTGTTTCTCCTGTTCGTGACAAATAAATCCCTTGTGAATGGACCTATTCTGGCAGAGAATTATTCTTTTATACTGTAATGCATACACATACGGTACTATATAATTCCTTATGTTCATGTTTGTCTTTCACCAGAGACTTCTTAAAGTTGGACATTAAAATTAATCAGTACTATCCTTGCTCAAGTCCAGCTTTAACAAGGATCACACACCAAGATGAAGTTTTTCTAGTTGGTACTTCATGTATCATAGGCTGTTGGAAGCTGGAAGCATTTTTCACTCTGATTGAAATCTGCCATTTTTTTTTTATTACATTGAACAGTTGTACACTGCTGAAGTAACCCCAGAGGTCCCATTCCTTTTACAGAAATTATTTGTAGAGTCAGACATAGTTTCCATGAGTAAGGTGGGCACCGTCTCACCATCAAAGCCAGTGTTCAAATATTTCTCTTGTGTAGCAGCATCTTCCTCCCTCTCATATTCCCATCAATTTCAACTAGCACATGCCCCTGAGGGAGTCTGACATGACTAATGGTAGATTTTAGCCCTTTGCTAGTATATTGTATATACTTCCAGCATTGCATAAATAGATTATTATAAAATTATTAATATTAAATAAATTGAGAGGGATTTCAAGCAAGAATTAGAAAGAATTGTTTGAGAGGTATTGTCATGCTGTAGGACTAATAGCAAAAAGCAGAGAAAACTGGTGTTCACAGTCAAACTTGATGTTTCGAAGAGATTTTGTGATGTGACAAGGCTCTTTGGTGGCTCACGAGCAGTAGCTCAAGTGTCAGTGAACAGGGTCAGACGTAAGTTGTAGGACAAGATGGTGGGAAGCACGAGGAAAGGAAGGGGATGAAAGCAATTAAATCCTGTAAAATATATTTTTTATAGAAAAACTAATTTTCCATTAATGTTACTGCTGAAAACATGAAGTTGTACATTAAAATGAGGGGATGTAAAATGTACAATGAGATCTAAATAGCTTCTTTCCAATTATGATGAGCTTCAACACTGTTGAGCTCTTGCCTATACGTGGCTTCAGTCCTGTATGTACTTGAGACTACCAGCAGTGTGTACATTGATTATCATTTTGAGACTGCTCGCAGTGCGTAGCGTAATGCAGATGGTTCTTACAGAAACAGAGTTTAAAATCAGCTATATCTCTTCAGGCTGTTCCAGGATGGAACAGAGTCAGAGACAGAAGGCGATCCATGATTAAACCTGACCCATAAAAATCCCCATAAAAAGCTTGTCCATATCACCATTTGGTTTCTTATGAGAAGGTTTTGATTCTGTAACATTAATACTGAAGCTTCTGCATATAAGGAAATTAGAAGACTTCTGCTTTTTCAGCTACACCTATTTGAAACAAATATACGTGTATATTTGTGCAGCAGAATGAACCATTGCATGGATACAGCTGTATTAGTATAAACCACTTTGCACTTTTGCACATTTCTGTAGTTTTTCTTTTTTTACCATGAAACCACTTTCAACCACACTTGGTCAAGTCACTGATACAGAATGAATAACATGGAGAAAAGCTGATCTTCTGTGGCATCTCTTGTACAGCTGCCCTAGATGACATAAACTAAATTCAGAAATCTCCACACCAACATTTAATCCAATAAACGTCTTTTCCATCTGCATGTATACATACAATATGTGTATATTTGTCTGTCTGTGGAAAAACTGATTTGCTCTGTAACTAACAGTATTATTGATGCCCATGTATTTTAGCAGAATTCAGTGCACTTCTCTACTTTGAATTACTAACAAGTGACTTGTTAAACAATTACCTGATTTTATGGGAGGTGTTGACTGAAGATAAAGAATTTTAGCAGTAATACAAAGTCAAATTAGATCATCAGCCAGTCATATCCTAGTAGCTAACTATCAAATGCTGAAATTCTAATTAAGTTCTTTGTGGTTACAGTATACTTATCAGCCAGTGTAATACGATTGGCTTCAATGTTTTCTTCAGTAATTTAAATCAGCTTTTGGAGATGCGTCATGCACATTTCTGGAACGCTATTATTTGCTGTGTCTTAATAAAATAATTAAAAAAAAAATCAGTGGTATTCCTGCAAAAGGTTTAGTTCCTGTAAGAAAGTAGAGATATTAAACAAATTACACACCTGCTAACTTATTTATCTTGAAACACAACTACAAACAGAAAATCAAGTGGACAGTACTTGTAAGCTCTTTAATGGACTGTTTCTTGTCTTCATTTTTTAACTTAATGAACAATTTAGAAGAAAACATTGACTCGTCACTGCTAACACTTGCAGAGGACACCAACGTGAGGGAAGTGCTAAATAATGAAAAGACCAGGCTGGCTGATCAGGAGTGATTACAGACCTTGTTCACAGCAGTAAAACTAATGTTTGGGATGACTTTTGCTAGTGGTTTAGAAATATTAAAATTTTTAATTCCTAAAGAATGGTTACTGGAAGTGCAAATCCCATTAAAAGTTGCATAATGTAGATTATCCAAACTTGCTTTTCTTGGGCATCTTTTGGAGTTCTTTAAAACTATTCAATACACTACAGACGACCACAATCAGTGCTTTAGATCCTGATACTTATATGGACAGATTTTCCCTACAGATCTAGCTGTCCCAGAAGTCCCTAAAAATAAAAGAGATTGTCAGGCACCAGAGCAGAACAAACACAGCAGGAAAAAAGAACTTGTAGTGTGAACTGCAATTAAATAAATTCTTAGTAGAGAGAGAATGGATTTCACATGGAAGTAGAAAAAGTCCCCTGTAGTTCCTGGAGAGGACAAAAAAAATAACTCTTTGATGAGTATCATTAAATGTTGTGGTTCTATAATCAAAATTGCCCTAGGTCTCCAAGAGGCTTTCCTGCAAGTAACACTGGAATAACTTTCTTCAAATGTTTGGTACGGACTATACCTCCATTTTCTGAATGAGGTTTTCTCTGGCAGAATAAATTGAATAAAATGCTTTGACTGTGAGATTACTGGACTATAGTTCTTTCATCTAGGCAACAGGAAAAGTTAAAAGCTCTTAATTTTAAACAATCACACCTGAGAAAAGCAGTTTAGATCATTGGCTGGAATAAATTGATGTAGCCACATGAAGTCGATGAGGCCAAGCCTACTTATATAAGAAGAATATCTGTCTCTAGACCTAAACATCCGAGAAGTTCATATTAGGCACACGAATTCAGCAAACTCCTATTCAGATGCAAATTTCCCGTGGGAAGAGGGAGAAGGGTAGGAGAGAGGCACTTCACTCTCACCTCCGCTCCCATCCCCATGTGTTAGAACATCAAGGCATGTGGCTCCCCATCCAAATTGCAGCCCTGCAGCCAGCTCTGGCATTAAGTCACCAAATATGGAAACACAGTGACTTATGTCTGTCTTCTTGGTTCCTGAAGTCTTGGCGCACCGACTCCTTTAACAAGCACACCCCAACGTTTGGAGCCTCCCTAAACTGTGGAAAGGAGGCTCATTTTCTCTGTGTGTGGTGGTGGGACCCTCCAAAGTGTTAAAAATGAGTAAATCTCGTGCAAGGGCAGGCAGGAGGACTTCATCCCTTGCCTGCCCTGTGTGACCACCCTGCAGCTGGAGGGATGCAAAGGGCTGGCCACCAGGCAGGTCAGTACCAGCCAGGCACTGTGAAACTGCAGGCTGGCAAGTTCACAACATGGCAATAGGGAACAGAGAGTAAAGCTGAGAACAGCTGGGAGCTGGGAGTAGTGAGGGCAGGTTTAGGACACAGAGACGGCATGTAGCAGTGTGGGAAGCATCGGGCTGTCAGGTTACTAAGGGTTGGGCATTTTTATTGCGAAGAAAGGCTGGTCTTACAGCAGTGAAGAGGATTTAGCACCTAAGTGTTTAGGACACCAGGCTTCATTAATTCTCCTCCTCATGGAGGCAGGAACTTGTTTTACAACAGGCAAAGATTTCTAATATCTCTTCTCTGGTGGAGGAGTAGCAGGAAACAAGTATTTCTTGAAGTTGTTTTCATTATATTTCTTTGAGCAAAACAAGTAATTCCTTCAAGCTTATCCTCTGCCAGATTAATTTGGCTAGGCTAGACTGGTGGCCCTGTACCAGGAGAACATGCAAAACTGTACGGGGTAGAATGAAATGATAATCAATACACAGAAAGGAGAAGAACTGTGTTTGGAGTGACCTGAATGAATACTGATTTCTTTTATTGCCATGCGTCATGAAGAACACCACATGTGAGCATTATGCAGAAAGCAATTCCTTTAAGAGAATAAAATAATTCCATTTGATAATGTCTTTTTTCATGGTATTTAGTTTTTTATCACAGTTAGTTCTTAGTAGCTTGGAGAGTTTATCTTCATAGTGAGGCTGAATCTCAAATAAAGGGATTAGAAGTCCTCAGTTATGTGAAGGCTTTGCATTGACAGGAGAAGCATAAAGGATGAAACAAACTGTGCAGCTGAATCACCAGGCAGAGGGAAAGCAGTCTGCTTCCTTTGGCACATGGGTGCTCACTGATTCGCACCAAGGAGCATGCTCCACATGACACCAAAAGCTGCTGCGCACCACAGACGCTGATAGATACAGCTCCATGCCATTGCTTTGGTGTTAGGTAAATACGTGCATACTTGAAAGATATGCAAAAATACAGGACAAGCCCAGCATTCCTAATCTTTCACTACCATCTGAGAAGTCAACAATTTACTAGGCTCAATTTAGAAACATTAATTTTGGTTAGGAACTCTGTAAGCAGCAATCTCAGTGAAGGCTAATTTTACATAGATTTGGGTGTGGAAGATAAAGTTAGGTGGTTCCCTGACTAATAGGGGGTGAAAACATTCAGCAGTCTTCTCCTCAGCATAAGCATTGGTATACTTTCCTCCAACCAGAGGCTAATTTCTACAAAACACGTAGAAACTTAATACCTTTGAGATCTCTTGTCCTCTACAGTTAATATGGACCAGCAAAACAAAAAGCTATTGGCGGGTCCCAGAGGCAGATGGATGCGTAGACTCATTCGCCAGTGCAATGCCACTGAAGCTTCATTGCCTTATGGCTTTGACAAAATTGGATCCCGAAGCTAAGGCACTGCACGGTGCTTGTCACCATGCAGAAATCGTGCTAAGCAGCATACGGCGTGGTAGTTGCTTTATTAATGTGCTGGCAGGAGCAGTGGGAGTTTCAGAACAACGCGCCCAAGGTCAGTAAAAACAGAACCACATCCAATTCACAACGAAAAGCAACAGTCAGCAGCTTCCTCTGTGGAAACATTATTTCAAGGCACTCCAACCAAAATCCTGAGCACCGGTTCTGTCTGGCTTGCGCCCCATTCTCCTAATGGCTTGTGCAAAGAGCTAGCAGGAGCCTCTAGAAAGGCAGAGATGGGCAAAAGGTCCCTGTGGTATCTGCTTGTCTCTGTCCCTACTAATACAAGTGTCAGACAGGTCCTTGGAGGAACAGTCGTCTCCTCTGAGCTCAGCCAGCTGGAAAAGAGGAAGAAGTCTATCTCCAGAGATGCACTAACAGTGGTCGATCTTCCCAGCTTAGCTTTGGGTGATTTATCAGCATCTTTGCTATTGTTTGCTTTGAATTACAGGCCCCTTTAAAGTCTACAGGTTTATTCAGTGATCTGAGGACATTGTTCTGCAGCTAGTAAAATAAATTAGAGAGACTACTCCTTTCTATGAAGCAGTAGAAAACTGTAGTTCGAAGTTTACTTCTTTTTCAACCATTCCGGTCTCCTCTAAGGCTTGTCACATAAAGCACCTCCCCTTACCCTATGCTCTTTAGAGTGTGATCTATACATAGCTAATACTGTAAAACAAACACACTGGGAGGAAGCCAATGATTATTAGGAGCAGAAACCTCCTAACAAGGTGGCATCAAATTGCAGTTCAGCTTCTTTTTTGGTAACAAATTGTTGAGACAGTGAAGGAAAAAATAACCTCTCGACTATTCAGGAAAGGAAGGATACAAAATTATGTTGAGGCAAGCCCTCTAATTCCAGTTCAGGCTGCTCTAGAAATGGGAATACTAGCTTTGTATTTGTAATTTTGCATTATGGAGGTTCAAAGAAGCTCCAGTTACAAGCCTGACCAGTTACAGTCAGGTAACTGATGCCTGCATGCGATTTGTGCGCGCCATCTATCACAGCGCTATGTCATTTTGACCAATAGTGGGAGACGGTATGCACTGGTCATGTCCTGTGTTCAAAATGAACTATTAGAAATCATTATGGTCAGTTCTAAAGGAAGAAAATGCATATCAAAATTCGATATTTAAAAAAAATAATCTGAAAACCATAAAACTGCAAAAAGCTAAACTCAAATTTAGGAGTAAGAATGAAAACTATAAAAATAACAGGTATACTAAAATTGAATTGTAGTTCCTAAAAAGTGCTAACAGAAAACATTCCCTGCAGGTGTTGAAAACAAATTTTACCTCTTATTTTGTGGCAAAGTCAGAAATCCTGCTTCAAGATACAAGACGCTTTAAAGTCTAAAAGTTGAAGCTATCAAATATAAAATGTCAAGTAGGTTTATGTTGCTGTGAAACAGATAAATAGTTCATATTTACACTTTTCAACCCTGCAAGTGAAAAACCTGAAGAAAGTTTTAGGTGGCCAAACACTCATGCAGGTATGCTGGTTTCTCAGGTGAAATCTCACTTGTACACACTTTGCACACACAAAGATTAGTTTCATTATGGAAAAAATACCAATATTAAGGTGGCTCATATTATTACGGGAAAGTAGATATATAAAAGTAGCTGGAAGCAAAATGGAGACCAATGCTCCCGGAGAGCTCAAAAGCACAGGTCTAATGCAGTAGGTTAGGCTGACAGCCCATCCGTAGACAGCTGTCTGGCACTTTCCCAGCACCAGACTTTGTTTTCAGCTGCCAAAAGTAACAATTTTAGGTAGGTGTGCATTTTATTTCTCCACCCCAATGAGTGCTCCTTTGTGGGGGGGGTTAAAGTGGCAGAGGGAGTGATGTGCAACTGAAGAAACCTCGAGAAGGGGGGGGGGGG
>VZSZ01007636.1:322054-335133 GCA_013398815.1 Ibidorhyncha struthersii
CTGCACCTCTTGCGTGCTCAGCTCCTGCCTTAATTACCAGGCATTTGGGCAAGGGGAGACCAATACGACCTACTGGGCCAAGGCACGAACAAGGAGGGAGCTGCCTTGGTCCTTGCAGACTCCAGTTCATTTCAGACAGGTCCAGGAGCAGCAGTGCAGTGGCCTAGGGTATGTTACCATTGAATACCTTCCAAAAATTCACCTCTTCATTTTGTAGCTCTGATTCTTAGAGTTCCTCTTAGGGCTGCTAAGACGATTAGGGGATGGGAGCATCTTTCTTATGAAGAAAGGGTGAGACACTTGGGTCTTTTCAGTCTAGAAAAAAGAAGACCAAGGGGGGATCTTATCAATACTTATAAATATTTAAAGGGAAGGTGCCAGGTAGATGGGAAGTCTTTTTTCAGTGGTGCCCAGTGATCGAACAAGAAGTAACGGGCACCAACTTGAGCATAGGAAGTTCCATCTAAACACGAGGACGGACTTCATTACTTTGAGGATTCATTACTTCATTACTTGAGCACTGGAACAGGCTGCCCAGAGAGGTGGTGGAGTCTCCCACTCTGGAGGCATTCAAAACCCACCTGGACTCCATCTTGTGCAACCTGCTGTAGGTGACCCTGCTCTGGCAGGGGGGTTGGACTAGATGATTTCCAGAGGTCCTTTCCAACTCTGACCATTCTGTGATTCTTAGTTAACCAACTTACTCACGTGCCAGCCTCATACTAGACCTAGGGCTAAACTCACCTCTTGATAATTATGAGCTTGGCAAGGGAAGGTGTTGGAAGAGACCACAGACCATTTTACCTTTATTTTCAGCAGTTTCCCTGCTGGCATTTGTTGTCCTTAATCACTTAGGAGCTGATTTCAACTCCTATCAACTTAAGCCTTCAAAATAGACTTAAAACACCCCACCAAAAAACGCCCTTCGGAAAGATACCCTCACGCATTGAGAGTGTCTGAACATGACCAATGGCTCAGCAACAAAAACGTTAGTATTACTGTACCACAAGACTGAAAGCTACTGAGGCACCGAACAATCCACCCAGCTCCCCACCGCATGCACACACACCCCTGGAATAAAAGTGCACTGGAAAATTAGGAATTGCCTGAGCAACCTTAATTTTCTCTGCATGCATCTGCTTCGTTTCATTATCTTCCCTTCTGTGGCCATAGGACTCTCTCCCTTCAAAGGCGAGAGGAGGGATGGTAGCCAGTGGGCAGGCAGATTTTGGCATTATGGCTTGTCCTCATTGCCTTGTGCTCGGTCTACTACACAATAAAATACTGGTTGCATTGAGAATTATTAAAGTTCCGCTAACATTTTCTATAGTAATCATCTTTACAGTGTCTGACTGCCTTACAAGCACTAGATAACTAAACCCTTACCATGCCACTTTGAGGTGAAGTATATTAATTTCACAGCTAGAGAGCTGATAAAAAGATATTGAATACAAAACTTCCCTGCAATGTTGGGAGTTCAGTTTACAGGAGCTGTAACCCTAGAGGAGATATATTGATTGTATTTTCTCCTTAAGATTGCAAAAGGTTCTTTTTAAGTTTAATTTATACTGGTATACGTAGATTACACCACCTCTTTTACAGACAAAACTCACAAGAAGGTCTGATTTGGATCAGTATATGCTTCCTGTGACCCACTTTTCTCATCCCCAACAGAGGCAAGCTCAGGCATAGGCTCAACTCCTCACAGGGGGTAATGCACTATGAAACATAAGATATTATAGCCAATACTACTTCCAGAAGCAAGATTTTTTACAATCAACTTCAGCATAAGCAGGTTATTTATTTAATTTATTTAAGAAAACCAAAACATAACACTTTTTTTGTTAGCTACGTAGAAAGGGAATATGCTTTTTAAGTGCTGTACAAGTAGGATGACTATAAACAAAGCAAAGATTGCCAGCCCTCGGAAGAGGCTGAAGCAATAAGGATGGATTGCAGGATTTCATCTTGCCTCATAAAATCAGAACAGGTTACGAGTGTTTTAGAGTCATGCTGGGTCTTTTCAAGAGTGATTTCAGTTTCTGATTATACAGCAGAAAGAAGTCTGGAAAAAGCCGCCTTAAATCTAAACCGCCAAACCAAAACATTTTTATTTCCTTTGCTGGACTTACATATAACTTATATATAACTTTATATTCAAATCAGCCAGAACATTAAGGGGCAGTAAATTTCAAATATGAAATCTTAGAGAGGCTCATAGTTCACAAAGCTCTAAAAACAAAACAAAACAAAAAAGCTCTGAAAAGCTCTAAATCCAGTTTCAGCACCAGAATATAGAGAACAATGTAGGACCCCAAACTCTCCATTATGATACATGCCTTGAACCGTGTCACACACAGAAATATCTCCCTTTCATGCTCATTACAAATAGCTGCTAAAGGCAGCATTTCACATCTTTGCTGGGTTCCTTTGTAGCTCATTGAAGGATCATTTACTGGTCCAGTTCTTTGATTTAAGGCACATTAGAAGTAACCCATAATTTGGGGCACTCAAAAAGTGGCAGTTCATTTCAAAAAATTTTAAAGTTTTTTGGGAACTCTTAAGCATATCTCATGATTAGATTCTCAAAAATGGTTAGCTGCATTCACTAGCCATGTTAGAAAGGAGAGTAATTTTCTTTTAGAACTTTTATGCTGTTGGTTTCTCTCTCCTTCCTGCCAGCACTTTGCAAAGAATCATCTTGAGCCACAGAAATGCTGAACCCAGGCAGTGTGACACCAACAGTCCTATACTTGACTTTTTTTCCTGATGCTGAATTTTGCACGTACAGTATCTTGGCACTGACTTTTGTTTTGCAAAGCGAAAATAAATTTCAAGTCACCATGTTTTATCAAAACCATATGGCTTAACTCAAAGTTCTTCAGCTTGGCAAGATTTGCTTGTAGAAGCAAACGTGATATGAATAGCTGAATTCCCTCTGCAGTTTAAATGTGTTCTTGGAGATGCCGCTGACTGATACTGAAAACAAACTATATTTGATTTAAAGTGATAATCACATGATTTAATTCCAGTTTATATTATAAAAATGAAGTTAGATAAAAATAGCACAAAATAGCAAAAACTAAATGGAGATTGATATGGCCCCAAAAAGAGAGATGTCAAATACGTAGGTTAAATTGTAGGATTTGGTGGAACCTCTCCAATGTCTCTGTTAAGACTAATGCTGCCTCAGGACTAGTATTTGGGACTTCTTATGAATTATGGGGTACAAGATGCTTTTTACAATCTTTCCTTAAGTAACTGAAATTAGTTAGTGAAAAAAAAAAGAAACATCCCATTTTTCGAGATATCACAAATACAAATTCAGGCAAGATACACCTTCTACTGATGGTGGAATAAATCAGGATACTAAACAGCCATATATCAACTTCAGACTGGCAGGAGAGAAAAAAATGGGCTTGTTAAATTTTACCTGCATTTGCTAATCTCTACTGCTAGCAAAATTTGTGCACAGGGACAATTACACTATCTACCTGTAGGGCTCAAAGGTGGAAGGAACAGGGTTTGGTTTGGTGCTGCCTGTTGTGTTTCAAAGACAATATGCTCTCCTTGCATTTAACGTAGCGGTGAAGTTTGTTGTCTGTCCTGGGTGTACAGGTCTCGCGTGGAGAGAGCCGACTGCTGGACCACCTGGAACCACGTAGCAAGTTAGGCTCAGAGGTGGCTTTCCCCCATCCAGATTCAGCCCTGGCTTCACCAGGAGGGAAACCACATCCAGCACATCAATGCTCAGATGTGCACTCCAAGACTCCAAGTACATATGCACACCAAATTTGCACCAAGAACTCCTCCTCTAGAGCTCTAAGTTGCTAATGTAGACACATCCATGGGACCTTATCCCGAGCTCACACACACACACACAAAACTAATGAAATCCTCAGTGTCAGTGCCAACTACATACCATGGTAATTAACTTTTGGTTTTATTATTATTGATTCCCACCAGCAGGATCTTGTACTTTGAATATTAACGTTCATTCATTTAAATTTTTTAAACCATAGCAAAATCCAGCCCTCGTGGGACTGATCATGTGACATACTAGTTGCAGCAGAATGTAGGTTTATACAGTCATATTTCTATTTTGAGATATAGCATTACCCTGTAAAGCTGGAGTCACTCCAGTAATGTCAATGGAGTAGCTCTGGTTATCCATAATTTAAACCAAGATTAAAGTTAATTATCAGTAACCATACACCAGCAAATCTATCCTCCTCCAAAACCCTTTTCCAAGCAGCCGTGCTCACTTCCTCTGCATCAAGTGACTTCTAAATCCATTGCAGTAAAGATGACTGGGGCAACACACATTTTAAGTAGCATTTGGAGTAGATTGCAATGGCAGTCAGAAATCTACTTGTCTTTGCAGTCTCTTCACATTTTGTTAACAGAAAATCGTCTTGCTCCTTCCTCACCATTTCCAGTTAAAACTGAGCTCAACAAGTCATTGACGTACGTGGCTGAAGCTATGACTACAGGCGGTGTGAAGCCGGGACAAGATTGGAGAAGTGTTTCATAAAATGTTCTTAGGAAAACCAAAACATTATGGTATTTCTCCTCTGAATCTTAGTATATTATAAAGTAGACACACCATGCTCATCACTTCTGTGACATTCAGGCTTATTTAATGATATTTTGCCTCACTTAAAACCCAGAGTTTTCTCTACCAAAGAACAATACCTCACCTTGACTATTAAGAATAAGACTGAAATATTAGTGAGACAGAAAATCAACTTCTTTAGGAAAAACATTTCTTCCAGATAAAAAACTTCAAGAAAATTCACATAAAAACAATGAATGTGGTGTTTCTCTAATGACTCAGGTTTCCATTTTTTTCAGCTCTAAATCTATTTGGTAGTCATTTACTTTTCTGTTGGAGTTACTATTTTTTTTTCTTAACTAACTACTTTGAAGTCACTTAAAATCTGTGTCATGACACCAGACTCTCTCAGTTATACATAACCTAGATATATTGATGTCTTAATCTGTATCATGTTAATAAGCACGGATAACGTACAGGAAAAATCAGTTATGTACATACATGCTATATACTAAAGATCTCTGATAAAACATATAGATAGAAAGACATGCCTGTCATTGCCTTGCTTTGGATGCTTAGATTATGTCTACATGTGACTGCTTTGTCATTCCTTTGGCTGTTCAAAGTGTTTGTAGTAATAACAAGAAGATAAACATCATTTTGGTTCTTTGTCATTAAGGTTGCCTAAATTAATTTCCTGCCCTACTGCAAGTCTTGCTGGCTATGTCTATAGCGCTGTTACCGGCTGTACTTGACCCAGGTTTAAAAGACAGTGATTAGAGCTAGTTGCACCCATCTAGCTTGTGGCAGCAAGGTTGGGCTTTATCTGATTTTTTTTTTTTGGTGGAGAGTCTGTTGGTTCACTCTCAACCAGAACCAGAGCATGAGGCAACCTGTAGGTGGTAAGGGACCACTCCATCGTTTCCCTTCCTGCCAACATCTCTCCCATGCATAAATAACAACTATCCTTTATTTCAGGTGATGCAGCAATTGGTATCTATCTTGAAGAATGTTTTTTTTTTCTCTTTCAGGCCTGAAGAACTCACGTGCTTGAACGCTGGTGTATTTTTACAGCTATGTCCGTTGGACTAATTAAAGATATGACCTCGTCTTGTTTATAACCCTTGATCATAGCAGTGACAGAAGTGCTACAATAAAAACTAGGCAGTGGAGAAGGTCCTAAGCATCTAAAAAATAACAATAAACAGTCTTAAAAGAACACTCCCCTCTATTTTATGAAGGCCCTATTTGAAAAACTGATGAAATGTAAGCGTTTCAGCCAGCTTTAGATTCATACCAGTTATCTATACACAGAACCTACATACAACAGGGACAGAATCTTCAGCATGGCAGAGAGGAGCCGTCCGCTGTACTGCATTGGAGGTGTCTGCTAGCAGGATCTTCTGCCCCCTCTTCTCACTTTTGAGGTTTTAATGCAAAAAATTCATTGTAGCCTTTGTCTCAAATCGGTTTTAGGATTACAGCACTATTTGGTATATGTTTGGAGTTGCTCTTCTAAGGAGCTTCTAGGTATCTTCATTATGTCCCACCATTAGAAGACTTTGACAATCTTTAATAAAACCTTAAATAATCCTTAATTAACCCCCAAGATTTGTTTTCTTCACAAGATATTCTCCCTTTTCTATGTGTTCCTTCATACAATCCTGGCTCCTTTGTTTTTTTTTATGATATACTTCCAATACAGGCAATTCCTTCACAAGGGCAAAACAGCAAAGAAGAAATCACTAAGTATTTTGTTACTTCATACTCCTGCTTCAGGCTCCTTCAAAACCTGCATTGAGTTTATTGCACAAATGGTCAAGTTTTAATCATATCTATTTTCCACAGCATTATAGAGCATTACATTTAAAATATATCCCTTAAAGCAGCGCAAAAGGAGTGTACATCAGCAGCAGTGGCACAATTGCCAATCTGCAATATATAGCTGGGGTCTAGGAACCATTAACCTTTATTATCTTACTTTGTCAAAGGACCCTCTATTACTATTTGATGTGAAACTTTGTTGGAATATGTTCCATGCTCTTGTTTGTGACATTCACCCGTTTAGCAGTATGTGATCTTGGTGCTGAAGTTCTGAAGAATATAGATTTTTCTTTGAATTTGAGGAATAGGAGTGAAGTATTTGTTTTATTAGTTTGATTCATCCTTTCTTTATCTCTAGTTTCCTATTGCTTCAGATGAATCAGCACATTTTTAATTCATTTTCTTAACTGATTATCACTCAAGCACTGCAATTCTGTCCATCACAAATACTAGCATTTGAAATTCTTCAGCTCTGAAACTGGAAAAGTCACATATGTGACTTGGGACAGGGCAGAGTGGTCAAGTAACAGGTTAAAATCCTGAAGGCTGTTTCTCAGGAAAGAGGGAAATCCTGAATGTAGTTAGTGTAAAAAAAAGACTTTCTAAAGGGTCTCTTGAAAGCTTTGCAAATAAAAGGAACTGTGACATAGCTCAGTTACCTCCAGAAAGAGTAGATTCCTGTCAAGGAGAGGAATTGAGGTCACTGATTGTCAACACTGAGAAGATCTCCAGAGGAGACATCATATCTGTCTCTGAAAAATGGGTCCAGGTCTTTGGAGGACAAGACAAGGAGTTCCGTTTTCACTATTTTATTTTGTTATGATTGACTCTACAAGAACACTTTTCAGAGACTTAAGAATCGAAATAATAATCTTCCAGCAACATGATGAAAAAACACATGAAAGCAAATAATGCATCCAATCTGAAGTAGAGTCAGAAGTCTCCATGTTAGCTATAGAGAAGTCTTAACATCAGAGGAGCAAAGATGAGTTCTGGAGACTTAAACAAATGGTGTCCTCAGTTTGAAGTGCTTATAGAGAGTGAGACATCAGTGGATGGGAGGATGAGATGACGGATTCCTGCAGGAGGGAAGAGGAGAAGGGGTTGGCCCATGCAGGTGTTCTGTTGCGCACAGCCTGTTCACATGACAATTCAGGCATAACCACAGCCCAAGCAAACACTTTTGTGCTAGCTTTAATCCAGCCAATTTGGGCAGCAACAGTAGAGAAGACCTCACAGGCACAGAGAGGAGCCCAGACTGCCTGCCCAAGCAGATACCCAGAGACCCCAGCAGGCTTCTGCAGCCAGGGAACAGGGCAGGGGGGGACACAGGAATCTAAAAATCAGAAACTGCTTGCACTTTGTGATGCTAACCCTGTGTTTCCCTTCAGGAACCGGAATGATGGGAAGCAAACTTTAAGAGAGTTAAGGACATATAGGAAGCATCAAGTAATAATGGTGAATGTAAAACACAAAGAAACACACAGGATAGGATGGGAGGAAAAAGAGCTGCTTTTAAATTGAACAGGTAGGGTCTTGGAAAGATGAAACCAAGAATTAAATTAACAAGTCTACTGAACAGGAGATTCAAATCAGTGAAAATCTTGTTTACGTGGGCATAATAACCATACTGAGAAAACACCTCACTGCTTCCCAGGCAGTAAGTGCCTTTCTCTCCCTTACTGTCCCTTAGAGGCTGACAGTTGTATCATTCTTTCCCTTGCTAACATCCCTATTTGATCCACAAGAACTGACCACTGTTTCTCTCAAACCGTCTCATTCACTCAAGAACACAATTTAAACTCTTAGCAAATCCACTCAAACTGTATTAGATTTTGATTTTCACCGTGGGAAGCACAGGCCTGGGCCTAAAATGGTACTCCTCCAAAGTATGTCACTGGATGTGAGATTATTTCTTCCTATAAACTGTGCTCCATTTATGTCCTTAGACTGTCACTGCTACTGAATCCCCAGTAAAACCCTGTGAAATAACTTAATATGAATACATAATAGTCTATTTTGATAATCAGAAAGGATCTTGCATTTAAAAAGTAAAAAAATCAGTTACTCCTCTGTGAATTGTTAGTGGCCTGTGCTCTTCTGCTACCTCGCCAAAGTACTGTCAGTGTCCATCAGTGTAATCCAGAGTGTGCATCCATCTTCTCTCACCACAGCCGGAACTGGTTAACTTAGGAAACAGATTTTGTGCATGTATTTATGCAGGAAAATGGGAAAGTTCAGCCTTACGGAGATACAAACATGTCATGGCAGCACTGCATCTAAATTACAAATATTTTTAATTATTTTTTGCATCTTATATCCTCGTATACATGTGTATATCCTAGAAGAAAGACTCAAGGGCACGTGACCGACATGGATATATGCCTTGGGTAACCTAACATCAATGCGCAGTCCCCTCTTTTACAACACATGGCAGGGTCTATTACTTGTTTTTTTCCCCCGTATCTTCTGCTGCTGATGCTGTGCTGCATGGCTCACAGCAAATGACTTCTTTAATGTCATTATGACTCTAATTGGGAATTCTTGATAAGGTACTGCCTCCTCTGACACTCACACAGCATTAGGATCACACATCCTCACGCCTTGCCTTTGCAGATCCTGTAACAAGCTGGCTGCTTGTGTAATACCGAGAAGCAAAACTTAACGCGAGGTCATTACAGCAATGACAGCAGACCCCAGTGCGGTACACTGTTTTGCAGCTTTGCGCTCCAGTTCATACTGGGATTTGTACTTAGCAGAAGTGTCCTAGAAAGAAGATTCAAGGGCTTGTAAGAGCTGAAAATTCAGCCTGTGAGAACCATCTAGCGTTCATCCGCTTACCCAGGTAGAAAGGAGCACACATCACCGTAGCTTCTTTCCGTACTTACAAGCTGATTTTGCTTCAGAGTGCAAAACATATTAATATTGGCTTGTACACAAGTGGGCTTTGTATGTCTAAAATGTATCTTTGGCTGAACACTACACTGAGTGATTTTGGCAATGATACAAGTTACAAGATGTACCAAACCTCTCCAAGAGTGTGCTTGTAGTGTTGAAACGGGAACTTAGAAGTGGGGGTATGAGCTTTCAAAAGGAGCAACATGGAAACTTTGGCATTCTCTTGCACCCTTTCCTGCCCCATTTCCTCTCTGGAAAATGCTGGAAAGCCTCTCTCAGGGGCCATCCTTGTGTGCCAGCATATGCTGGCTCAGTTTGAGCACTGGATGTGCCACCTGCACAGATTTTAGCTGCGAACACATCTGAGGCTCACATGCTTTTTAAGAATGATACAGTTTTCATAAATAGAGCAGAAAGTTTTGGGAAAATACACTTCGCATGCTTTCTGGAAGCATCTCATAGATTTGCAAGATCCAAGAAATTAAAGTTACAGTTCTTTATTGTGCTAGGGAAAGGTAATAGGGCTGACTACGCAGTCTCCAAATAAAGTTTGGAGTTCATTCAAAGAGTTAGAAAATCCCAAGTATCCAGGTATGGAAGGAACAGTAGTGAAAACACTCTTCAAAAACTGAATGCAGTGACTTCCCTGCCACCAAACCCAGTGTTAATTTAATCTGTTCAATACCATATGTGCTTTCTGACTTGCTGAGTAGTACCTGCAATATCTCAACACTTTCTGCTTAACTCTCTGTATGAAGTGGATTTGTATTGCATAAGTTTAGCTAGGTTCTTTCAGCTGACCTGCCTGCCTGAAGCCTGTTTTGGAAGAAACGTATACGCTTTCAGGGAAACATAATCTTGTACATTCTCTCACACCTTTTGCTCAAAACACAGTCTACTCTTACTGAAAGTACATAGCTCTTGAGCGCGTTTGATAATAAAGGCAAAAATTCTTCAACATGATCATGGTACTATCTTCTTTTAGTGTCTCTTGTCCCTTTTTTCAGAGCCTACTTGTATATGTTGGGTAATACAACATGTCTGTTGATGGAGAAGAAAAGCTGTAACAGAAGACAGAGAAATACAAAGATTTGAATGGTGTTAGGCTCCATAAAAAAAGAGTAGGCACGCAAAAATAGGCCTGTTTTCCAGTGCTCTAAGTTGATATTTTCCCACAGTATACAAGAAACTAAGGCTTTACTTGGAGAACACAGCATCACTTAGCATTTCGTAGTGTTTTGGTTTTGTTGTGGCTGGGAGGCAGAGGTAATCACCGACCTGCCTCCCAGAAAGTAACAGCTAGAGCCCATGCTAAGTGTACTCTTTACAGTATGGTAGACTAAAGCTGGGAAATTGCCAAAAGTACCATGTAAATCAAGAAGGATTAGAAACAGGTGACTGCCAAGCAGCTATAGCGGTAATCCTCTATATGCAAACAAGTAAAAATATCTTCTGCCTTAAGAAAAAAAGAGCTTTAAAAAAGCTTGATGTGCAAATACTATTGAGATATGTTATAGATCTTTAGAAACTGAAATGCGAGGAAGAGAAGGCTGATGCAGCCATAGGTTTTTCACTCAGACTGGTTTTCCCAGAGTCGTACACTGTTTTATTAGCCATGACACCAAGGCAGAAGCATGATGTGGTTGTTGCCTTCTCCCAGTCTCCTTGCCAGTCACAACAGCTGTTAAAATGCCAGAAAAAAAGGAGCTGTAAAAATAATGTACATACTGGACAGAGCCTATATTGTTTTTAACTGTCCCTGCAAGAATTGTTCTTGTTTTGTTCATTTCAGAGAATGCTTGTTTCTGATACTTATGGCTGAACATCTGTTTTATAATCTCTGGAGAAAGCTGTGCAGAATAAATTCACTGTCATTAAGTACAGAGCAGTGTTGATCTATACTCCCCAATCCAGAGCATTGCTGTTATTTACGGGCTTGAAATGTTTCTCTTCATGGCTAATTGATCATGATCCATGTGACAGCTCCTCCTCTCTAAACAGGAAACATCACTAAGGGATTCTTTGCCTGTCTTAACGTCTGTGTCTTTGTCTTAAAAGTTAGCTGTTCTCATCTAGGCAGTAGTTTTGATGCAGTTAAAGGTAAGGTGGAACCACTATTAAAACACAGATCAAAGCCAGACTGCCCTGACCACCTGGAAAGCCTACCTCAGGCATCATCATCTACCCTGTCACAAAACCTGGGGCTGAAGAAGCCAAACTGCCCTAATCAAATTTGAGAAGAGAAAGTATCCATCCACTGGAGAATTTTTGTTACGTGTCCCACATGACACCAAGGAAGGGCATTTACGAACATGGTTTCTGGTGGGAGACCATGTGAAGCACCCAAGATACAATTGCTGCTGCACAGCTTCCAAGCTGGCTTTTGGAAAAGCAGTATGCAACTTCATTTACCAGTTAGCAGCCACACTACAAATTCACTGGTAAAAAGAAATCCCTCTGCCTGACATGCCATTACTCATCTTTACTTTCCATGGCACATTCCTGCTGGTATCTGATGCTCTTACATGGACTCCCTCTGTATTTGCTTCACTCGGTTCCTGCCTCCCCAGCAGTCAGCCTGTCAAAGCTAGCAGGCTTTGCTTTTTTTCCATTATTCGAAAGGATACTGGGGATAACAAGGTCTTTTAAATTGCTTTGGTCCTTTTTCTCTCAAGGCCTGGTCCTGTTCCTCATCCCTGTGTCCTGCATCTTCCTGTAGACTCTGCTTGCCACTGCAATTAGAATAATCTGGCAATATCGCGGTGCTGATCACAGCAGCCAAGCATGAAGTTGCCTGGAGGTAATGACTTCACAAGATCCACAGAACAGCAACAACAACAACAAAAGCAGCTAGGATTTTTAGAAATAACTGAGCATCCTGTTTTTCATTAAATTTTAATGGGGAGATGGAGGTCATGCACTGAGCTCATGACCCAGCACCAAGCTTGTGCCCAGGAGAAAGAATACAAGTTGAAAACACTACGATTATATCTTTGCTTTTTCTTTTTTTCTTATCAGTTGCAGTAACTGCACTCTCTGCCATGCTAAATTGGTATTTGTGTTTTAATTTTTTTAAAATCTGTATTTTTGAACTAGAACTATTTTATACTGAGTAGAAATTATTGTCTGAACAATTTTTAAAAAAGGGACTGCACAAGAACTAAAAATCGTAAGGTCATAACAGAAACCAAACACAAAGGTGGCAGGTTAATTTGAAGAAAGTTCCCTTGGGGTTTGAAGGCAGGAAGCCTGAGCTGTCACCGACTCACCATTCACCTCAGAAGTCACATAAGTGAACACCCTAAAATATGTTTACAGTTTTGGGGCCCTGTCCTGCTTTGAGGTAAAACAGGACCAATTTTGTTCAGTAACTTTGCTTCTTAGCTGGGCCTCTTCTAACTGCTGAAATTAACAGCATATTGTGCAGACAATGTTCACTCTCTCAGAGTGATAAGACCAATGCTTATAGCTGATGCCCAGGCATGGGATGTGGAGACGCTCTTGCTTATACTTATCTCTGTAACACCCAAGGCCAACCAACTTTGTTATTTGCCACATTGGAGGGTTGGAAGTGGAAAAGCACAGTGGGGTTCCACCTGCAGGGAGGAGTGGACAGGACAGGTGACCCAAAACTGACCAACAGGGGATTCCATCCCATCTGCATCATGCTCAGTATAAAAGCCCTCTGAGGGATCAAAGGAGCAGTAGGAAGCTGGGAAGCTGGAGAGCTGGGAGCGCTGGAAGTGCTGGCTCTGGCTCTGGCTCTGGCTCTGGCTCTGGCTCTGGCTCTGGCTCTGGCTCT
>VZSZ01007636.1:335166-355714 GCA_013398815.1 Ibidorhyncha struthersii
TTTTATTTTATTATTAATATTTTATTAAAGTAGTTTAGTTCCTTCTAAACTCATAAGTCTCTTTTTCCCTCCTCTGCCTCTCTCTTCAAAGAGGGGTAGAGGGGAGCATCTGTCGGTCCCTTCTGGGGTCCCCCACGTCCCCAGTGGTATTTGGCCTAAACCACGACAGGCCCTGAGCCTGGAACAATAGATCCTGATTCTTCCAAAGGGTATTTCCCATAAATTTTCCCTGGGTGTATTGTCCTGTCAGAAGCAACACAAACTCTGTACATTTAAATGTGCTGCCCAAAATTTGAGAAGGTGAAAAATCAAATGTTTTGAACGTATCCTGAGTTTTTCCACATCACCAATGACAAAGATAAGAGGGAGGATACAACACAATATTTTGCTCCCTAAAAGGTCCTCTCATTTGGGAGTTACAAACTATTTGAGTAAAAATGATTACAGACAAACTAACACTCATACTGGAAAGAGAGACGGGGGTCTGAAAATGAAACAGCTTTACTTCCTTGCTAAATTGGATTCTGCAAGTGTATTCACCATTAAGTATTCTACTTAATATGGGGGCTTTTTAAATAGCTGCATATGTACTGGGTGTGTTTGATGCAGAACTGCAGCCTCCTTTGTGTTCAACACTACTGCAGGAAGGAAAACTAAATGAGGAAATTAATATGTGATGCTCAAGGCCAAGATGATCAGATGAATTTCTACTGCTTCAGTGCAAGCTGAGACCTACTCAGAAGTTCATTGTCCCTGTACAGTGTGACACTTTTTATCAGTGCTTCCCTACTCTAATTAAACTGCTTCCTGGGTGACCCTCACAATTGAGAGGCTAATTCACTTTTTGGGGAGTCTGTAACCTGCAGTGGCTATGCTCAGCCTTACTGAGAGGTCTAACGATGTGAAAAAAAGTTGGAGACAGCTCCAAACTGGTGGCTCATATCTTAATAATGGCTTTTCTCCTAACATCTTCATGTTGTGTCTCTACTTGCCAAATCAGGCACACAATTAACAAGTACTGAGGAAACAGGGCAGAATTGTTGCTAAATTAAACATTTTGTTTGGTTTGCATCACCTTATCTCTTTCCTTGTGAAAATTAATTTGACGCTTCTTTAGTATTTCAATTCCAATATATTCCTTTCCTCATGTATTTTTTCAAGAATCTAAATCTCTCCATTATACTGTTTGACATTTTCCTCCATAGCAATATTTCCCTTCCCTCTCCCCCCAGATTTTTTCCTTTTGCACGCCTAGCTAGCATGGAATCCCAAGGCACAATTTGAGCGATGTCTTAGAATCATAGAATAGTTTGTGTTGGGAGGGACCTTTAAAGGTCATCTAGTTCAACCCTCTGCAATGAGCAGGGACATCTTCAGCTCGATCAGGTTGCTCAGAGCTCCCTCCAACCTGACCTTGAATGTTTCCAGGGATGGGGCAACTACCACCTCTTTGGACAACCTGTTCCTTTGTTCTACCACTCTCACTCTAAAAAATTTTCTTCCTTGTATCTAGTGTTCCTTACATATAGTCTTGGTGGATGCTTNTAAAAAATACCCTGAAGAACACCATAAACAGAAGAGGTTTAGGCTAACCAGTCTTCATCCTGGCAGAAGCACTTGCTCATCCCCCCTCCAAACAAACATGGAGAAAAAAGTGCAGAAGCAACCAGAGTCATTGTTAGAAGCTGGGTCCCCAATCAGCCAGCACTTACAAGTGTTTACAACTTTGCTTCAGCAAGTATAGAGCTCCTTTTTCAGCCAGTGCTGCACAAAGTTAGTGAGATCACAAAATCCAGACCAAAAAGAAATGGTCACAGCAGTTTAATGAGGTGCCACTTGATTTTGCCTCAGTTCTGAGAGGCACCCCTTGCCTCCAAGTCCTCCAGAAACCCTCTGATGAAGACTGGCACGTCACTGAAAAGTTATTTTCGCATGCTTTACTGTCCTTTTAAGTCTTTCAGCCACACCCATTTCTGCAAGTTAAAGGCTTTCTAGTTTAACAGCTGACATTTCCTGCAGATCTGGAGTTTAGCGTTTGCCAGAAACCAACTTGTACCAGAAAGGAAGAAACCAGGTGGAAACTCACATATTGAAGCTTTTCTCCTTCACGCCTGCAGCCTTATTTTATACTGCCTGAGCACAGACACTAACTTCATTACCTCCAACTTTAAATGATCCCAGTGCAGACAACAGATCAAGGAACAGAGCATTTTTGTTTTGTTTTGAATTACTCTCTAGCCAACAGCTATCAGCTTGCTTTATTTATTTATAAAAATTTAATTTGATCAGCTATACCGTACATGCGAATGCTTTTAAAGCTCATGCCTTAAGGTTTGGAAATTAGCAAATACAGAGCTACTCGTATGGTCCTTGGGTGTTATCCACATCTCAGCAGGATCTCTAATGGATTTTCCACATCATTTAATGTCTTGCAAGATACAACAACACATTGTGTCATTTTTCAAAAGCAATTAAGCTTAAGATATGATTTGAGGGAAGCCGCCTGCCACTTCATCAGAAAGCAGTATGTTTCCTTTGCCAAAGTTTAGCCTTCACAAAGGGAACTAATATAACAACTTTAGGATATAAAACTGTTTCGATCTGAAGAAATGTTTGTAGAATAGTTCCCCTAAATGGGAGAACAGAAATGGAAAACAGAACCTGGAGTTCCTCTATTTGTCACTACAAGTTGCGTGGGCATAACCAGGTCTGATCCAAAAGCAGCATAGCTCACATGTAGAGAAACAACTAATCCAGTCACTCCTTGCTGATTAGCTCAGGTGAGGCACTAACGCACTGGCACAGCTCCCAGGGCCGCCATGTGGCCATCCAGGTTGGACAACAAGCAGTGGATCTGAAGCTCCTCTGAACCTACCCATGGAGACAAACTCTGTGTCCACTCAGTCTGCTGGCAGAGGTGGCATGGAGCAGAGCCCACGCTAACAAGCTTTATCGATTATCATTAACATTGTGCTGGCAACAAGGTGGTGGTTGGGATGGTCAAAACAATAAGGAACACAGAGGAAGGCAAGGCTGTGGCCATGCTCCAGAGGACAAGGAATAACCAGGAGCGGAGAAGAAATGAATATCAAGTGTTGCCTGGAAATTACTGCTTAAAGCTGTTCAAAAGGTCCCATGAAATATCTTTAATCAGTCGTACAAACTGCATACACGCACTGAGCCAACTCACTGATTTGCAGACAACAGCTATTGGTCTCACTGGAGGTAAAATTTCCTTTTAAGCCATTTTTAGTAGCTTATAATACACTAATTTCTTTTAATCTTGTGCTTTTTTATGCTTTCATCTATGCCAAAGATGAAATATTTTGTTAAAGTTGAATGGAAATCAGTTCACAATTTCTGATCCAAGTTTAAAACATAAGCAATTTTGCAAACCTAATTATACATATTTAGAAAAAGCTTAGAGGCTGGTTAGAAACGTTCCTGCCCTGGAGACCTTACAAGCTTATGAAAATCTGGAGATCAACAAAGGGCAGAACCATCATGCTCATTTTGCACATTTCATTAGATCTAAAGAACAAGCCAAATGCGTAGTGAGGAGGAATAGGGCAGGGTAGGAGATCTGGCTCATAACCTTAGTTATGTGCATTTGCAATGCAAATTTATCACATATGCAGCAAAGTTGCTATTACAGTTTGATCAAGAGATGGTTTAAAAATATATGAACTGAACGGTTTATGAATAACTTCTTTTTGCAGCTTGTAATTGGTCCCAGTTCTGGTCCAGAGAGCAAGAAACTTAATCTACGACATTTGCATTAGGTCCCAAAGCGATATCAACTCTCTTGTTTCAAAGCACAAAACACCTTAAACTGTGGGATTTACGAAGAAACTTCCCAAAACATGGAGGCTTTTGGCACTTACCTGAGACTTTGTTTTTCCACATGGTGTAAGACATAGTACTAGATACTTTAAGAAAAAGGCACTGAATTAGAATCAGTTGGGCAATACTTCAATACCCTCTTTTCTATGCACCTGTCCATTCTTCAGATTAGTTACTTATATTCCAAGAGAGTGTTCAGATGTATCTCATTGCTTACTAATTAAGATAAGTGATGTGAGCTTGCCCAGAAAAAAAGATTCATAGATTCATTGGCAAGTCTTGCTCATCTCAATACCTTGAGCCTATATTTTTTTTCAGCTAAATGAAATCTCTGACTGCTGTCAACTAAGTTAGAAAAGAACAAGTTAAATAGATCTGTCACCTTTAAACTTCCTGTAATGATTTAGTAAGGCTTTGTTAACTCTTTCAAATATATATTTGGGAGTCCTGGTGGACAACAGGATGACCATGAGCCAGCAATGTGCCCTGGCGGCCAAGAGGGCCAATGGCATCCTGGGGTGCATCAAAAGGAGTGTGGCCAGTAGGTCGAGGGAGGTCATCCTCCCCCTCTACTCTGCCCTGGTGAGGCCGCATCCGGAATACTGCGTCCAGTTCTGGGCTCCCCAGTTCAAGAAGGACAGGGATCTGCTGGAGAGGGTCCAGCAAAGGGCTACAAAGATGATTAGGGGATTGGAACATCTTTCATATGAGGAAAGGCTGAGGGATTTGGGTCTCTTTAGTCTGGAGAAAAGAAGATTGAGGGAGGATCTTATTAATGCTTTCAAATACTTGAAGGGAGGATGCCAAGGGGATGGGAGCAGTCTTTTTTCAGTGGTGCCCATTGATAGGACGAGGGGTAATGGGCACAAGCTTGAACATAGGAAGTTCCATCTTAACATGAGGAGGAACTTCTTTACTTTGAGGGTAGTGCAGCACTGGAACAGGCTGCCCAGAGAGGTTGTGGAGTCTCCCACTTTGGAGACATTCAAAACACGCCTGGACGCTGTCCTGTGCAACCTGTTGTAGGTGACCCTGCTCTGGCGGGGGGGTTGGACTAGATGATCTCCAGAGGTCCCTTCCAACCCTGACTATTCTGTGATTCTGTGATATATAGATATATATATTTATTCCAGGCTGCTTTCAATCCCATATGTTAATGGCAGTTCAACATACAGAGGACAAGACATTCTGTATTTTTTTATGTCCGTTTTGCAAAAACTGATTTTGCAAAAGCTAAGTGGAATCTGATAAGAAGGTCTCTGATATTCTGTTGTGTTACAAAGAACTGGTCATGACCAGATTCACTCAATGAAAGTGGAAATAATCTCTTTTCTTAAGTACAAACTAGTAAAAACCCCTTATTTTGTTGGGATCAGAGTAGAAAGTCACTAGCAAAAGTCATGAGTGTTTGCCATTAGAACACCAAAAGATTGAAATCCTCCTTCATTTTTGGCAGCCTATGAGCCAGTGTACCGCCCCAGATGAAAATATGGTACCTTGACACCAGCGGAGAGTAGCCTGCTGGTCTCTTGCAACCTGCTCGTGGCAACTCAAAAAATCAGTTTACAATGACTTCGCCATGTGGACAGAAGAGAGACTGTAACCCCTATCTTGGAAATTAACTGAGTGCACAGCAGAGGGAACAACTTCACAAGCTTAAGCAGCAGCTGCAGGAACGATCATTATTACAATGAAATAATACTTCTTTCCTAGCCCTAATGCAAATTACTGAATGTAAATCTGGTTGGCAGCTCACTTCAAAACACCTGTGATAAGGACTGGAGACACCTTTAATCACTGCCTTTTTATTTGGCTTTCATCTGTTGATAGGAACAAAAGAAATTAAGTTCTTCTTCTAAGAGGAAATGAGAATTCCTATTGTCCCACACAGCATATATACTGATAATTCTAACATTCATAAAACCAGTGGGCTGTCCAGGGTAAACAAGCAATGCAAATTATCGAAGGGATATTTTCAATGAAACCAAAGCTTTTAGGTCAACTGTTATTTTTGAAAACTTGCATGGAATCAAATGTATGTTGCAAGGACAGGTAGAAGGCTGGAGATCACCATGCCTGGCAGTATTCTTGGGGCAGGAGAGCAATTTCTTAGTAACTATGTGTTGATATGAAGTGAACAATATGATTGAAGGACAGGTCTGAAAAACTTTGTATTGAAATAATATTGGAGGCAGAAGCTGGAGCTAAGAGTGAAGATAGATACTTGCTATATATTAATAGTGTTTCTGTAATTATTTTCATACCACAGGAAATAGGATGTATCTTATGATCAAATTAATGTTGAAGGAAATGATCCTCCAGCTACATAAATATGAACACCATGGTCTATTTGCCTTGAACTCTAGAATTCTTTACCCTTGAATGTCAAGTAATTCACACTTTATGGTTTCAATTGTATAACAACAACAACAACAAAAATCAGAGCTTTTCACAAGTTTCACATTGGTGTACAATCTCAGGATATCTCTGGGGAAAGGGGAGGGGAGAAGGAAATTTTGGTAAACCTGTTGTTACCCAGGCCAAGGTAATTCTTCCAGAGAATTATCAGGATTTTTAAAAATCATCCTCCTTCCTAATTGTCAGCCAAAGGGCAAGTTTTTTAAAAAATAGCACAGACTACCTCCCACAAACTACAGCTTTACCACCATGTTACCTGCCCATATACCAGCATCCCACAGTGTCATGGCAAGACATCTTTCCTCCAGCAGGCACAAGAGCAAAACAGTCACATTTCCCACTGAAGCTTGTTGTCGAAACCACCCTCGAAACACCCTCGAAACCACCATCACTTTCCTCTACATATTCTTTTTGTAAAACAAGGGTACAGTTTCAGAGGCACTGAATGGCCTCCCTCAGCTCTGGGATGCCAAATTTTATATCCCCTGTTGAAACATTTTTAATCCATATTTGACATAACATAATTTTGGAGTTAAGACTTACACGTGACATCCTCATCATCAACCGAAAGCCTTGATTCCTATCACTAATAACTATGTTGGCACCATTCTACAATACTTCTATTTCAAAATTAATTTACCAAATTCCACAATCAACATAAAACAGTCAACAACAAAATGCTGTATTAATGAAATGGAGAAACAGGTATGAATTACAGAAAATTTGTTAAAACCCTTATGTCACTATGACCTGGACTCAAAGATGATTGTATTTTGAAATACATTTTTCCACTTCTCCCCTCCCACCATTCACCTAAGCCTACAACACAACTCAAACTCATCATGGAAGCCTGTCCACAAGCTGACAAATTGTGTATGCAACCAAACTGCTCCAGAACAAAAATTGCAATACCTTCCATCCTACCTTTATAACCATCATGATAATTGTCCCCCAGAAGAAAGCTCTCAGGAACTCTGAATACAATACGTGCGTATTTCAGTGAGTGATATATTTCGTGATATATTTCACCCAGTGCATGCAGGGAAACCACATGCGTGGCACCAAATTACCATTGCACCTTAATAGAGGATGGTTATATCTACTAAGCTTAACAAAAAAAAACATCTCTAACATAAGTCAGACATCTTCAAAGATCCATAAAATGCCTTTGAGGTATAGGAATTAAATTCAGTACTTTTTTTTTTTTAATAAATAAATCAGAAGACATATCCATTTTATAAACCACTGTGGTATTGCCCTCAGTCTGTCCTATTTGATCTCTCTGTTCTGCCTGTGCAAACAACTTCTCCTCTTGGTTGTTCCACCACAGCTGAGCCTGTCACCTCCATACCTGCCAACTCCAAAAGTGCTAATTACTTCTTTTTTTTCTCTCGTCATCCAATTGATTAGTATAATTAAATTACAATATGAACAGTTGTTTTTAACTTGTGGGTAGCTTAGAGTTTGTTGCTTCTTTGTCAGACATCATGAATCCACCATGTGCTAAGAAAGCTTTTTTATTTCTGCATTAGACTGCTTATTAAAACCTCTATGCTTTTTTTTTTCTCTTATGTTCTTAGACTGGAATAGCTATAACACAAAACAGCTGTTACTATATATTTATGACACAGTTTCTGAGTTAATTGAACCAATTCATTACAGTAAAAATAAGTGCATTTGTTCTTGTTTAGGTTTCTTTTTTGATAGAATTTTGTTTCGTTCTATCCATTTTAAATAAATGACACACTTGAATGGTCATAATGGGGAAAGTTTAGCAAAGTAAGTGTCATGCACTGAGCCAAAACTCATTGCAGAGAACTTCTTCTGTATTAGAAGTCCTGTAAATGGTGTTTGTTTGAGTCAGTTTTCTACTCAAAACAAGAGCTAACAAGTAATTTTTTCTATCTGTTTGTTTTAGCTGTGGGGCTTCCTTTTGCTTGTGAAACTTGGAGTAAACAGCCTAAATTTTAGGCTCTGCAAAAAATTTTCAGAGCTCTGAAAAAAAATTGCAAACTTCTTAGGATGTTGTCACGTAGGAATATGGGAATATATAGGGATATATGTATTAGTGTAAGTGAAAATTTTTAAGAAAGAATTAATTTTCTTCTTGAAGTAGGGTATTGTACTCCATGCACAATAAGTTCGTTATTAAACATTTACATTTTGGTTTCTATCATTACTTTTTCTCTTGCTTTTTGGCAGCCATCAAGATTTATAGAAGGAATACAAAGAACTTGACATCTGTGGTATTTTTCTGGTTGCTGCCTGTCTTTGAATCTGGAAGGTGTAGACTGTCCTCTGTAAATATGTTTTATCTAGCTCTGTTCAGCAGAGTTTTCAATGAGACTCTGTCATTTATGTGCCAGAATGTAAGAGGAACTCATTAATTCAAAAGTGTGTCTTCTGGACACTCTTCTTTCTGTAAAGACTCTATAATGATGAATAATTAGGGGTTATTGGTATGGAAGTGAGAAGGATAAATAAAATAAACACATGAAAAACAAAAGGGATTAAATGTAAACTGGGTTCATGATTAACTGCCATTTAAAACCTGTCTTTAAGAAGTATCTTGATGATCCAGATTACTATTAATACTAGGCCCCTGCAAGACTTTCACTCTTTCATCCCTCCTCCTCTTCTCTATTTTCCACATTTGCTATATTTAATCTCTGATTAGATGTAAATGCTGGGTATCAGGCAGGGGTCACCTTGAGTTTGTACAGCACCTAGTTCAAATGAGTCCTATTCTTAGTGGCAAAGTTATTACTGGATGTCATAAGATCACCCTCAAAATAGCACTCCAAGAAATCAGTTTCATGGGTCCCAATCCTGCAAAGACTCTGCCAGAATTAATTGGACCATTGGAGAAGCATGAAGCAAAATAAAGGCAAATAAGTCTTTGCAGGATCACAGATGCACACTGGAGAATAAGAGGATATTCTCCACTGCATTTCAGAAAAGAAGTCTAAGCATATGGAGCAGGTAAACTGAACTTATGTTACTCAGCATTTATAGAATGAGCAACAGTGAAAATACTGTGAAAATGTGTGGAGAGAAATAAACCTTTTTTGTTACATTTTTTGCCAAAGAAATTGTTCAAGACAATGGGACTTGTTTAGTACTAAATACACAAGGTATGCTGCCTTTCTTTATTGAAAGTTTCAGCTGAGTGGAAAAAAAGAAAATTTAAAAAAATCACTTTCAGATTGAGAAATTATTCCTGGGTGTGGGTGTAGATAGAAAAATAAGGGTAGCACTTAAGATTAAGCAAGGAGTAGGAGGAAATGTCTGTACAGGGGAAAGTAGAATTTCATATCCTTGAAGTACAAAGTTAAAACACATCTGAAATATGTCTGAAATACCATCAGAAATACCATCAGTAAAGAGAATGAAAAATTATGAAGCATACCTTGATCATTTGTCAGTAGGGTCAAATGTAATTTCATTTTTCCTACCAAAAATTGAGACTGTATTTTCTTTTGACAGTGGAAAACAGTTCCATTAACCCCAAATAAGTCTTCTCTTTTGTTTTCTTTCTTCCTTTTTTTTTCAGGCTTTATAAGAAAAACCGTTGAGAACCATTAAACTGTTGGAGGAGGAATCATAGCCATCAGCCTAGATGATTTTCAACAGCTCTCAGGATGTGTGTGGCCTAAATCTGTTTCCTGCCTCTAAGGCTCAAAAGGCTCAAACCTGCATCTCCTGCCCCCCAAGAGAGAGATCTTGGGAACCTCCTTTTTTTTTTTTAAAAAAAAAAAGTTTCAATTCCATCCGGAAGGTATTTGAAGGAAACCTACATCAAAATCTCTTTTCAACAAGTGGTGACATTGTTCCCAAGGAATTAGAAGACCATTCCATCACTTCAGATAGCTGGGTGGCACAATATCTCTAAATATGGTAAAATATGGTACTATGAAGAGAACTTTCAGGTACAGCTATACATTAGAATAGCTAAGTAAACTAGAGGTAACCCAGCAGGAAAATTCACCTACCACCATTTTTGTTCATAGGTACTGAAAGCAGAAACTCATCTAACCCTGCAGCGGGGAGTCAGATGGAGACGGCAGGGAGTGCAGGAGCAGGAAGCAGGCTGCCCAGGAGGAAGGTCCTGGCACATCACCTACTCCCACCTCCTCTTCTGGCCAGGGAGAGCTCTGACAGGGACTCATCTGTGCACTTGGCGCTGTCACTCTTCACTTTTCCAGCTCCTGCTGTTGCAGGACCTCCTTCGCCCCTCATCCTCTTGCTTCCATTGGTTTCTAGTATCAGCTGAGGCTTTCCAGCTGGTCCCTGAGGTTGGCCAAGCTCTGGGCCAAGCCTTTTCTGGCTGTATTTGAAGTACCAAAGCCCTGGACGCTTTCCAGAGGGGTATTTAGGCAACCACACTGCACCCAGACAAAGGAGGGATGGGCAGGAAAAACAGGAGCTGTGGTAAGGCCTCTGGAAGAGACGGAATTGTCTTGGGAAACTGAGACCAAAAATGAACAATTGTGCCACCCACTGGGTGTTTTGCCTCTGACTATAACTTAAATAAAATGAAAGGACATTTTCATTAGGATGACTTTGTCATCCTAAGCATATAATTCCTTTCACCAATAACCATCATAATTTTCACTCTCAAGTCAGTCAGTGTGACATTGTCCGTGTTACATATTCACAACCATTGGCCCAGTCTCTTGGCTGCCCTAATGTAGACTCATAAAAGATTTCTAAGATTAGGATTAAAGTCTTTCTAATTAAACCCAATATCCACATCATAGTTATCCTCCCATAACTCTTTCTGTCTCTCTCCAGAGAAGCCAGCCGTTGCCCACCAGTCCACCACATTTTGCTATTCAATTATCAGAGCCAAAGGAAGCGCAAACACCTGCGAGTTCACACCTTAATGAGCTACCTTCACCTTTGAAGCAATCATTATGGAACACTTCCCACCAAAACTACAGGGTGAACAACTGTGCAGAGAAAGGCCATGAATTAAGGACTCCATTTCCAATGTTGTCAGGCCAATGTTTTTTTTAAGTGTGGTCCTAAATTAATTTATGATAACAGAAAACTGTATGCAGTAACCTTCCCTCTATACATTACACAGCATCAGAAATCTGACAAATAATTCAGAAGGAATTATTTGTAACATTTGTGATCATACTCACTCAAAAATACGCCATAAAACGATCCCAGGCTGGCAGTTTAATAGCTTTATCTCTGATTACTGTTCCCATAAAAACCTCTGAGAAACAGAAGTGCCTGCATTTGGATGACAAAATCCCCAGCTATTTCAAAGACAACTAAAATTTTAAAACAATAAAGATGTTTTTATTGTTCCCTACAGTAAAAGCATGACAGACTAAATAACGATACTAGCATAAATTCAAGGAAAGCCTCTCAGCAGAGGCTGAGACAGGCCTTAGGCATCAGCTCAGTTAAGTATTCATAGCAATCTTCATAGCACTTCTTATTTCAAAGTAAAAACAGCCCATGTTAAGATAAATATGAGATACTTTTTCAGTTTTAATGTGTTTCTTCTTTCAGATATCAAAGGTGCTTGGCATAGGGTTTTCAAAACAGTTTTCTACTCTCAGTGCATTCTCCACTCTGCACAGACATTGTAACTGTCAGTAAAACACACCCCCTGTCACGCAGCTTTCCTTTTATTCCAAAATTACAACTTTGACCTCTGTCCCTTCTTGAGCTGGCTGTTATTTGTCTCCCTGGGACCTATCACTTCCTTTCCATACAGCATCTTAGTCTTCTCCATGCCCAGACAGAAGTTGAAGACTCCCACTAAGCTGGTAGCACAGCTCTGAGCTTCCAAATAGAGCCCCAGGATTCGACCAGAAACCACACTCCACACATGCAGCGATGGGACAGCCATTCACCATTGCTGGATCTCACCTGCAGGGACCTGAGGAAAAAAGGTTTCTCCAGGGCTGTGCTGAGATATGGGATCTCACTATGGTTTCTGTGTCATGCAAAGTGAGAAATGTTACAGAATTATGCGTGAGACTCAGTGCTTTCATCAGTTACTGCTCATTTTTTATTTGTGATATTCAGGGAGGGATTCATGTCTTCAAAAGGAGGTTTTTACAAGTGGGCCGGAGTTCTGGCAGCCGCTATATAGGCAGGAAAGAAACGGGCACTTCCAGGGTGCCTGTGGCAACTTGGTTGAAACACCTGCTTTTCTCCATGGCTTATAAATGCAGTTTGTACAGTTAACTTGGCTGTCTGCACTGCAGACACATAAAGGTGTGGGGAAAAAGGTGAGATGAATCCCCACCTTAATCATCAGCACTGTGGTGATAGCACAATAAGTAGGGCAAGAAAATAAATTAAAAAAAGGGGTAGGGGTGTTTTAAAGCAGTTATTTTATAATGGCTATCCTTATTCCTCTTTAATTAGAGGTCCTTGGGCTGAGCAGAGAATTATCATTAACAAAAAATGAGGAAAAAAATGGCTTTGTTCCTAAACACGTGCCTGCAGTGATGATGCAGTAGAGTTGCTTCTAAGAGGTCTTGTCTATTTGTCTTGTCATCATGGAGCCAAAACACAAGTATGTCTATGGCCTCCACAATATTTGAAATTTCTTTGAACCATGTTGTCTTGCCCAGTAAAATATCAATGATGATATAACTGTAACGTCTCCACAAGGATATACTATGTCTGCAAATTGTGTTATTCCTCCATTTCCAGTCAAAGAAGTATCAATAGAGGAATGGCTTTTTATCACGGGAATTGTATCTCCTCTGCCGAGAATCTAAAACATTCTTACTGGTAAGGTTTTATCTATGGTGAGGAAACCACAATGCTTGGAGTGCTTTGGGCATAAAAAAGGGGATATGGAACTAATCAGTGGTTGCAGTAAAAGGGTTTGGAAACAGAAATTTGTCTCCCATGGGAAATTCTAACATTTGAAATGGTTTTCATTCTTAATTTGAGAAAAAAAATGCAAAAAGATTAAAATTAAATCAGAGAGAGAAAGAGAATGATTCATAACCAGCAAAAGACTTTGTTTCAATAACTTAAAACCACAGAAAATGGAAGTTAAAATAATAACTTGAAACAACAAAATAGAAAACACATACTTTGCCAATGGAAAGAAATGAGCTGGGAAGAATCCTTTCTACTGACTTTTATACAGAATTTCATCAAAATGGATACACTCTTATGAAGCTTTGCAGTTGCTAAAACTGTCCTTTCTGAATTTGCTAAGTGACATTTCTCAGCAGCAATATTTTCTGTCCCATTTTTGAGCAGACCTATTTTAGAGGATCGTGCAAAAAGTGGTTAAAAGCTCCCAGGAGCATTCTAGTATTGTTGGAGCCAGCTTGATCTGAGAATGCAAGCAAGGGGAGGTTTGTGGAGAGGGGCTACAGGTTTCCACAGGCCCACTGGGATAGCCACAGATACAGGTGAGGTATGAGGCCTTCTGCCGGGTGGAAGTAAAAGCAGCAGTCTCCAAAGGTACCTGCATTTGTGGTCAAGTGCATCAGCTGAAGTTTGGCCATTTGAGAGAAAAGGTGCCGGGTAGATCCAGTCACAAGTGGTGTCCTCAGTGATAAAACAGAAAGGTCAGCAAGTTTTTAGGGTTCGTTACTGCTTGAAAAACAGTTAAAGAAATAAACAGGTTCAGCAAAAAACAAGGCCAAGCCACTTTTCTGTCACATTCGGTGGATACTTGCATCCACTTCAGTTTATTATTTCTGTTAAGGATCTGGATGATGAAATACAGCATGCTTATACTCTTCCACATCTTCTCAAACTGGGCTGTCCATAAGTGTGTGGGGGAAATAGGTTCTGTTTCAATGTAAGCTTGATAACTTTGAAGAAATGGTCTGAAATCAACAATAGCCAATTGTGACAAGCATTTGTTCAAGAAAAAGAAATCGAGGAGATGCATACAAAACGGAGAAAAAAACATCTTGGGAAGCTTTCTGGTAGAAAAAGAACTAAAGGAGGTGGCACTGGGTCACAAAGCGAATACAAGTTAATGGGGTACTCGTACTCTTTGGGAAGTGTCTATATAAGAACTGGAAGAGAATCAGCAATGGTGACTAATATATCCAGTTTTAAGCAACATACCCAAAGAAGCAGATAGAAAGAGAGACAACAACAAGAATGATAAGAAGTTTGGGGAAAAAATCTTTGAAGAAAAGTGGATGTTTGGCATCGAAACATTTTTACTAATGAGAATTGTACAATATTTTTATCTATGCATCTTAGACTCATCTTAATTGCCAAAGTATTGTGGTCTACCATCTTCCAATTGATTGTCCTGTGTTGTGTTTAATCTGTGAATGGTTGGTTTGAAGTCTCGACCTGTGCTGAGGGAAGGATTTTGTTAGCAGAACAATCATGCTTAACGCTGTTGGCTACTCATACACACAAAAAGTAAACAGAGAATGAAGCAAGCTTTAAAACGGGGATGTAAAGAGGGAGAAAATGTGTTTTCTGTATTTCCTCCCTAATTCAGAGACAGAATAGTACCAGTTTTAGTCCCAGATTACAGAGGAAGAGGAATAGGGAAACTGACAGCCTTGTTTTGAGTGTAAAACAAGAATTGTAACTACTGCCTGCAAGCTCCAGTGGCAGGAGACTTTTCTTTGATGCTAATACAGCACTCATAAGTGAGTACTCTGACGGTGCTCAGTAAATTATTCTGCTTTGTATTGAGCCAGACATCAGCCAGTGCAGAGATAAGACAGAGCTTTGCCAAGTGGACAAAACCATACAGTCTCTGACTTGCATCATTTTTTTTTCCTTTAAGGGGAAAAAGGATATAACAAAAAGTATTTGTTGGCTAAATGGACCTTATCTCAGTTACATGGTTGTACCCTACAGCACTTACACTGCGTACAATTAACCTTATTCCAGATATACGATACTGAAATTGTCATCAGAAGCAGTCCTGAAATTTGGGGCTATTCTGCTATATAATGAGACCAGAACGAAAAACATCATGTATAGCAGTTATCTAAATAACTGCCTGAACCAGTCAATGATTTGGAACCCTTTTATAGCCAACTTCAAATCTATTTTTGAAAGCGATCTGTCTTTTCAGAACAATAGTCTCTAATTAGGGGCATGTAAAGTTTGTTTGTGGACTTTTGGTGCATGTTTACCTAAGCATTCTGCTGTTTCTATTTCACAACAGTGTGTTAAATTGACAATTACCAGTGTATCCTCTAACACTAAACTTTGGCAGCTTTGGCAGATGTTACCAGCTGACAGTGAAGATGATGAGACATGCCGTAGGCACCAGATGGAAGCACCTGAGTAATCTGGCGCTCAATGCTGACCTACATTATGGAGGGCTGAGACCATTCCTTTGTTAAGGAGAGATATGAGGCAACAATGTGAGAGTCAAAGCTCCAACATGCTTGCATAATGTTCTGCAGTTTGGAACACATCCTAAGCAACTCCTTTTCAAAAGGCTGAAAAGAATTTGGTCTGATATATAACAGGAACTGACAATTGCATTGCCAGTATTTTTGCTATAGATTTGCTTTACAGTTTTGTGCAGAGAACAAAGATGCAGCGGGAGAGAAATCTGCTTCACTATAAACAGGTTTCATGCATAAAACCCTCACAAATTTTTAATGAAAGGAAATTATTTTGCTTGTAATTTGTGAAGCACTGTAACCTTCTGCAGCTCCTGTAATAATTCTCCATAGAACAATTTTCATGTCTGTATCTCACATATCAGCAATAACTCATTTGTCTGATGTTTAATGGCTCATGATTGTCATGTACATTATACCACACAATAAAGCTGGGATCTAAATCCTGGATCTTTTACAAGCCAGGGAAAGTTCTTTCAGCTCTCAGTCTCCTCATCTGTAAAAATGGGATAGAAATGATACTTCAGAGACTCACCGCGGTATCAACTCATCAAGTATTCAGTGTTTTGTACAAAGCTCTCAGAGAACCATGGCTAGGTACTATTTGTAGCAGTGTCAAATGCTAGACATGTTAACAGAGGGTAGCAGGGCAGTCAGGAAGTAAAGTTTTGAAAACAGACTTCAAAAAATTCTTCTGTCTGTCAATAATGAAATTCCATTGCTTTGCAAGTAATGGTTTAGGGCCCAGACAGCTGGCTCAGACATATTCAGAATTTAATTTTTAAAAATGAATGTTAATGCTGCAAATTCTGACAACTTAATTTAACTCCCCTGTCCCAGCTGCATTATCTGTAATGTCTCATGTTTCCTTCCACAGAACTCTTCGTCTTTTGGTCAATTATATGTCTACCGGGGATCTCTGTCACTAATACATTAAAGAGCAGATTTAATACACTAATAGCACTAATACATTAAAGAGCAAAAACGTATTCTCCTCCACTCAGCACACATTTGCAGATCCTGTTATACTGCTCAACAACTTCTAATAATTTCCTTTCCTTAGGAAATTCCTGGAGAACAAAAGGGAGAAAGTCTTTGTCTAAAGGGCTTAAAAAGACAGCACAGCCTTAGACAGCACAGTCTTTGCAGCAAATGGTTTTGTCTTTTGCTGAGCAAGTCAATCACCTTTTGGCTTCAGAAAGGGAATATTGAACCAGGAAGCACCAAACAGCTATTAAATGAGAAGTTTCAATTTTTACTTCTTATTTTTAACAACCTAACAGCAAAAGACTGTAGGTTATTAGCAACCCCCAAAGGTATAATTATTTTTTAGTAAATCCTAGTAGTACAATTCCAAATTTGGGGATGACATATCTATATTCAGCTCCACTTAAGGTTTGCGGTATAAATCACTCCAGTCAAATGCCATCATGTATATTTACAATACACAAATTATCCTACCTCTAATAGCTATATAAACAAGAGTACCAAGAATATCTGGAAAACCAAGCATTCAACAGTCTGGAAGAATTGTTGCCTGTCTTATTGATTATCCTACAGATTGCAGTTATAGGCTTCCTGCAAAAAAGGACTGAAGGCCTTGACTAGAGGATGCTTGGATCCACAGAAATCCTGTGGGCTTGCGTTCAAGCATTAACATAAATAGGTTTTTAATTTCTCTATGGATACATTGATGCTTAGTGACTCCAACACTAAAGATTACTATTCTAATAGCTGGGATCAGGAGACCCAAATATTGGAGACCTTATATCTGAAAACACAATTAGAAGTAGAGAAATATAGAAACAAATGCTGTGGTGGGATGAATGTGATATACAACTTGATGTAAGGCAGTCTGGAAATTGCGCATGGGTCCCAGCTGACATACTCAGTGCTATCCATGTGAGGGTTACTCAAGTACCAAGGTTAAAAGTACTCAGCAATCAGAATCTGTATAATCCCCTGATAGTTACCCACTCAATTTATTTTTCAGTTCTTCTGTCTTTTCCAGATCTCATAAATTGATAAGACTTGAGAAGTAAATGAAAAGAATTTAGGCTATTGCATGGTAAAGGTGACATCAAAGCGGTTTTGTGGAAAGGTAAAAGGTGGGAAAAGTTCTCCACTGTCATTCTCCCTATGCAAGAGGCACACTTCAGGTGTGCCTGGTAGGAAGGTGCTCAGCCCTGATGTGGAGGGAATGGCTGGTCTTTGGATTCGTGTGCAAGTGAGTTGTAGCAGCATCACTGCAGCTGGGATGGTCTACAGCTGCAAGGGTGATGAGATTAACTGGGAAAAAGGACAGGTTCAGGGCACTCAAGCCTTTCTGCAGCAGAGAAATTCTCCATCCTTGCTACGGAGTATTTAATAGACTTGTGGTAAAAGTGGGAGTCAGGGAGTAATAGCAAAAAATAGCACAACCAGTAAGACATCGGCACCTGAACCTTTATGGTGTTGCTGTAGTCTTACATGAGGACAGTTCCTTTGATTCTGGCCCTATAAGCAATCAAGTGAACAACCCAAACATGTATATTTAATAAGAATGTATTCATTCACCAGTTAATATGCATGAACCCCAAGCAAATTTTTATAGTCCTTGATTAATTTTTTTCCTAATATAATGCAAGCTGTATTGTACTTTGTACTTGTCCCTGTACTTTGAGAGGCACTGCTTACAGACTTTGCACAATTTACACTGACAAACAGACACTTTAAGCTGAAATTAGCAAGAGTATTTCTCTGTTTGATGTAGTCATTTTGAAAAATACAGTTTTTACAGAAAGTGGCTGACAAAGGAAAAGAAGAATAATTTTAGATCCTTGAGTAGATTGCAGCTAAACAAGAGTAAGTTCTTGATTCTCTTCTGCAATCCTCCAAACAAAGCTCTTCAAAGAATTGGAAAGGTTTTAAGAAGAAAGACAAGCAGGACCCATCTCTAACAATCTCCAGGAAGCATATAACAATTGACTAATAAAAAGAAAATTAATCCAAGAGTAGAAGAATGTTAACTTCTCACCAAAAAGAAACTTGACCTGGTTAGCAAATATTTTAATATTTAGTACATTAAGGAAATATCCAACATATTTCTGTGTTTGTAACTGTGCTGTTTAGTATTTTTCTTACTAAAACAAGATAATCTAATCTTCTCTTGGATGGATCCTGTCCCTTTCAGGTTGTACTGGGAAATTTGGGAACACTTAAATAAGTGAGTTCCAGGTAAAAAATGATCTCATTTCCTGTATCTTCCAAACTAAGACTAGAAAACCTTAATTTTCATCTTCAATATATAATTCATAATTACAATAAAGACTTAATCTTTTCCTCAGTTGACACGAACTTTTACAAATTAGACATTAATGTCTCTCGTGCTGTACTTACTGAAAATTAAGCTGAGATAGAAGTTGATTTATTAATTGCCATTGCTGCAGGAAGGCACAGAAACTACAGTGTTAACAGATTAGCAATCTTATACTAAATGGACATAATTTGGTTTGAAAGCACTGACTAACTTAAGTGGCGGTTTCCAAGCAGAATAAATCAGCAGGTGTACTTCTGAGAGTAAATGCAAACAATCATAATGTGCTTGCAGATTTAGATAAGAAGCACCAGCAATGTTTCTTATCGCATCTATTTTATGGTCTTAATAATATTTGGAAGCAAAAGTATATTTTTTGTTTTACATCCCATATATATAAATATATATATTTATATTAGAATAAAATCTATAATTACAGACTAAATGTGCCAAAAGCATGTCTCAACAAAGAAGAACAAAAAAGCTGAGGCATCTGTCTTTCTTTCCCCAGTAAATAGTATCTGTGTTTTTATACAGTAACGCTACACTGTAAAATACTGCCTTGCCCTTATGGTCACTAACCTTTTAGAGGCTCTTGGATAACATTCACCACCTAACACGTCTTGAGTGAACTCTCCGTTCAAACAGTACATAACAGGATTGAATTTGATAAGAGTAAATCCTTAAGAAATTACAAAGAAACCTTATTCAGCCTTCTCTTCTGTCTTGCCAGTTTTATCTTGACTTTTCTGAGCCTGTAAGCTCTTTGAAAGAGAAGCTCTTTCTATCTTTGGCCTGTTCAGTACTGAGAATACAGCTAATGCTTTGAAAAAAGATTAATAAATTGGGTGTTGCAGAAAAAGCCCCAAGCCAGTTGGGGTAAACAATACCCATCCCAGCCGCATAAGCAGAATATAAACACCTACACTCTCTACTTCAGCATTGATCCAGCCTGCCAGAGGCATTCAAAGCTGGCTGCCTGTGCCCTTTCAGCATAAAAAAATGTATTTCACTGAATCCGTGTGCATTTGTACCACTATACCTTTGTTCAGTCACAAGGCACTTCAGTGGTCCAAGCCATGCTGAGAGAGCACTGCTGGGCACAGTGCCCGAGGACACCTTCTGCCTGCTTACTCTGCAGCGGTTTCCCCGTGTGTTATTGCCAGAATGGTTTTCTTGCAGTTGGCCCTTGTGCACTCATGTTGACTTTTACTATTAGTATGTAAGGCACCATCCCCGTGCTACGCAGCAGCTTCAAGAAAGATCTCATCTGCATAAACTGTCTCAGTGCTACTTGTGATAGTCAGTTCTTAATCTTCCCCTGAATCGCTGAAGAAAAGGCTTCGGTACAGTAATTCAAATACACCTCAATTGTCCCCAAAATAATACTAAAGAAGTAGATATTAGGAAATTATCTAATTTAAATTGCCTTATCCATAAATTAGACTCTTTATTTCTTGTCCTAGTCCCAGTGGATATGGAGAAAACTAACTATAGTCTGACTTGCAAGGTCTTCCTGCTGGGAAACTGAGTTTCCACTGTGCCGTCTCTTTCTAGTATTTCTTTGAGCCTTTGCCCCTGAATCTGCTATACCTCATGTGCAGCTCCAGAGGCTAACAGTTAGCAGGGCTCATTGGGAGAGCTTTAAACTAGATTT
>VZSZ01007637.1:6654-17102 GCA_013398815.1 Ibidorhyncha struthersii
AGCCGAGCCGTGCAACGCTCACCCCCGGCGGGGCTTTCCCGGTGCGCGGGCTGGGGCCGCCGGCGGCCCAGGCAGCGGGCGCTGCGTGGCCGTGCCCCGCGGGGCCGGGCATCCCCCGCCGCTCCCCGACACCGCTGCTTGTTGTTTTTCCCGTGGTACCCGACATCCCGCCCGCCGATCCCGGCGGCTCTGGAGGAGCAGCAGAATCCCCCGCCGCGCTCCCCGCTGGGTTGGGGTGGCCGCGGGGAAACCTCAGCTTGGGCGTCCCGGCCGGCGGCTGCCCTGGGGCTCCTGGCGCTGCTCGGGGATTCAGCAGCCATCGCCTGCCAAGCAGCCACGGGCCACCGAAACCCAGAGCAGGGCCACAGCCGCTGCCCCCACTGCTGTCACTGCCCCGAGATCCGGGGGAGGCTGGGAGGCTCTGGCCCCTCACCATGCCCTCCATGCCTGGCTTCGTTCCCTATGGCTGGGATGAGCCCCGAGTGCTGCCCGGCTCCAGCGGTTCCTGTGGGAACGGGATGGGGTTATTTTGAAATCATTCTCAGCCTGATTTCAGCATCTTTCCCCTGGGCCTCTCAAAGTGCAGCCCAGCACCACGCTCCGCTTCCCACTCTGCATGGGCGGGAGATGTGTGCAGTGGGAGTGGGTGTGTGTCTCTCTCCTGACATCCTTGTCAGCTAAGGAGCCCTTTCCTCTGCAAAGGGGGCTGGGTAGCCAGCTGTGGGGTTTGCCACATTCAGGGTAAGCTGCCCTGTGCCGTGGGTAGCCCAGGTCCAGCCGTTGCACCCCTCCTGGGATGGGGTTGCACCCCCTTTCCAGGCAGAGCAGAGGGATGGGGACAGTGCAGGAGGAGAGGGTTCGCCCCTGGATGGAGATGGACACCCTCCCAGCAGGCGGCCCACTGGTTCTGCCCATTTCTCCCAGTGCTGACACACCCCACCCCCATTCATGTTCCCACAGTTTCAGAGTCTGCAGATGGAGCGGGAGATGTGTTTGGAGTCAAACTGCACCCAGGCCAGGGTGAACCTGTCCCTGCGCCCGCGGCTGGAGGACAGGAAGGCTTCACTAGCCATCAAGTACCAGGAGCTGCAGGAGATACGAGAGGCATGTTGGGACAAGCAGCAGCGCCTGGGTGAGTGGGGCGCAGCCCATGGGATGAGGCAAACCCCAGCACGGCCAGAGCAACCTGCATACCAGGGCTCGGGGTGGCTCAGCACCCTCAAACCTGCCAGGGAAATGGCCTGGCCACGATCAGGAGCAGTGTGGGGTGATGCTGCCTGCGACATAGTCAGCCCTCAGCTGGGACTGATGCCATGGTGGGATGCAGGCCTCGGTGTGCAGGTGGCGTGGTGGATGTGTTTGGGGGTTTCAGTTCAAGGGTGGGGGGAGCTGACGCTTGGGGCTGGGAAAGACTGCAGCCCCAGCAGTGGGGGCATCTGGGGGGGGATTTGTTGGCAGCCCCATCCCCTCCCGACACAGAGGCATACCTGGAGAAGTGGAGCCCGCAGAGCGCCCTGGGTCACCTCCAAGCCAAGCTCGATGCCTCTGAGGCAGAATCGGAGGTGAGTCAGGCAAGACACCTGTGCTGCCGAGCCTTCCTCACCTAGGCCCTAGATCTCTCTCCATGCCCTCCTGATGTGCCAGGCCCTGGAGAAGAGACCAGGCGGAGCTCAGCCATCTGGGCTCCCTCCATGGTCCCATGGCTCTGTTGGCTTGATGCTGTCCCACTACTCATCTCACAGGCACAGATAGAGCAGTTCCTGGCCCAGGACCTGCCCCTCGATTCCTTTTTGGAGTCCTTCTGCCAGAGCCGCACACAGTCCCATGTCTGCCGGACACAGCTGGAGAAACTTCAGGAGCTGCTGCAGAAGGGCCAGGTGGGCAGGGTCCCTGCGGGGCGCCCAGGTGCCCTGGCTCGCCCAGCACCAGCCCACCTTGCCCCACTGCGGAGTGGAGTAGCCCCCAAAGCCTTTGATCTCTCCTACAGCTTTGTGCCTGCCTTTCTCATCCCCTTGGAGGCCACTGTGCCCTTTGCCATACCAGCTGCGCCTCCCAGACACCATCTCCCAGCCCTGGGACACCAGCCAGCATCTCCCTGCTCTGAAATCCCCAGCCCAGGCTCACCCCTGCACCTCATCGGCCACATCCCGCTGCTCAGCCCCCAGCCCTTCCGCAGGCAGCAGCGGCCACACCACCAGAAGCAGGAGCATCCGCACCGGTAGCAGGGCAGGGACAGGGCATGTCCCCACTTCTGGCCCTGTGCCTCCACGGGGGCTGTGCAGGAACCCCCTGGGCCAGGGAGCATGTGGGGGTGGGCGCATGGTGTAGGCACAGCTCCAAGGGGCAGCGGTGTCTGTTGGGCAGGCATAGGGGTGGATGCTCACAGGGGGATGGAGATGCTGGGCTGGGGTTGGGATGGGGCGGGTGCTGAGGCAGTGGCTCCTGCGCTTGGGGAGCTGCTGGGGTAGGAGGTCTCTGCGTCCACAGCAAGAGGAACAGTGACAGGAGGTGGGGGGTGGGTGGTTTGTCGGGATGTCAATGGGTTCAGTCAGGTGGGAGATAGATAGCAGGGAAGAGGGCCTGGGAGCACTGGGTGCCATGTGCTTTCTAAATAAAGGCTCTTTTCCATGCTCTGTGTTACCCCTTGGCTCTGGCTATGAACAGAGGGATGGAACAGGCAGGGGGCAAGTTGTGGTTGTGGGGGAACACTTGCCAGGCTTGGAGATGACTGGCAGTCAAGGAGGGTCCTCCAGCCTGGGGAGCCCCCAGGCATTGCACCTGTACCTGGCTGAGCCCATCAACACCCTGGGGAAGGCGAGAGACCCTATGAGGTGGGGGGGCTGAGAGCCCAGTGAGGGTGAGTTTCCCCCCAGGCAGGTGTCAGGGACCATCTCCCTGCAGTTTGGCCCCCCACATGGTGAAGACTTCTGGTAACCAGAGATGTCTTGTGCCAGCAGCCAGGCCCTCGCCCCCATGAAAGGTTATACCCCACAGCCAACCGGGCTCACTCAAGGCTCCGCAGCAGCTGGTCTCGTCGGCCTTTGTGCAGCCCTGCAGTGTTTTTAGTACCCATTCCCCATCCACCCTTCGCACTAGCTAGCCCTGACTTCAGCCACCACTGGAAAAGGCAGCAGGAAGCCTGAACTCACCCCGTTTCATCCTGTGCTCCTCTACTGCTTTCCTTATTTTCATGCAATAGATGGTGAGACAGCGCTGCAGGGAATAGGCCTAGTTCCTCCAGCTGCGGCACCTGGGGTACTTGTTCCCTGCTCTGGGGTGTCTCTTGTGCTGCTTCTAGCTTTTGATTTGGTTTCAGACTCCTCTTGTGCTTTCAGCCCTGTCTGGTGGTAGCATTTTTTTCTTCTTTCCCAGTTGCCTGCCCACCCTGCAGCCTGGCACTGTTATGTAGACTGCTTAGAAATCATCCAAAGCAGAAAGGGGACCTGGCTCTGACTACAAAACACCCCAAAATATGGACCATTGGCTTGCAGTGTCTGATCACCCCACCACCCCTGCAGATACCCCACCCTTACTCCAAACTCCAGCCCTCACTTGTGGGACTGGGGCCACTAATCCAGCATAACTAGTTAGAACAGGTTTAAGACTAGGATAAATTGGGGACCAGCCACCATGGCTTTACTGGCAGGTGAGGAGATGGTAGTTACTGGAAACCCCACAAGGTTTGAAAGAACACCTTCTGCTTTCCTGGGGCCCAACAGGCTTAGTTGGGGCTCAGCCTGTCAACGAAAGGTGCCAGTACATGCCTGATTGATTGCCACAGTCAGGGTCTGTGGCTTGCCACATCCCAGGAGGAAGGACCGTAGTAGGCTGGCAACCACGGCGTTAGAGCTTGGCTGGGTTCCTGTACCAGCCCCACAGGGCTAAACTATCCAAGGAAATAAAGGGACCAAGGAGGAGCACTTAGAAGGCCAGCTGGTCCATGTGGAACCATCTGGTGCTGTATCTGGAGGGGGCTGGGATACACAGGCAGCCCTGTCCTACCCGTTGTCTTGGGGTCTCCCAGACAGTTGCCCCAGCTACCCCAAGGGCTGCACTGTGGGGATGACCAGAGCTGTGGGTGCAGCATGGAGACATGGCCCCAAGTGATGTGTGTGTGTGTGTCGAGCTATGAGAGCTCTGAGCATGCATACACAAGGGGTGGTGGTGGTGGGTAAGCACAGATCCCTGGGGATCTGGATGTGCACCTGGGAGAGGAAGACCACCTTAGCACTTGGCTCAGGAGGAAAGGACCCCAAGGCAATGGCATGATGGCGATGGCTTTCTGTCCATAGGAGCACTGCAGCACCCCTGGGCACCTGCCCAGCTCAGGTAGCAGTGGGCAGGCCCTGGCAGTCCCACAGTCCTGCTGAGCTGGCCACCACCTCACTTCAGCCAAAGTCCTTTAACAGCTGTGAAAGTGTCAAGGAAGGTGAGCCCCTGCCCTGGGGAGGTTCCTCCAAGCCTGGAGTTGGTCCTGTCCAGTTTGGAGCACGTACTGCCCCAGGTGGGTGGCAGGAGTCCCCAGTTGCAGTGGCTCCAGTGGGGAGTGTATGTGCAGCATTAGTGCACCCTGCACCTCTGGGGAACATGGCAGCAGTGGGTGTCTGCCAGAGCGCACCCCACCGTACTGGCAGCTCCAGCCCCTTCCGCAGGCAGGCCTGGGCTGAGGACAAAGTCCTGCATGGGGCACAAGACAGGGACATTAGCAACAGGCAGGAGCTGGCAGCAGCACAGGGTGATCCCTCTGTGCCCCTTCTTGCCTGCACGCACAGTGGCTCTCCCTGCCTGCACCAAGTGCTGCAGGCTCCAAGGGGCCACATCGGAGGGGAGGGGTGCAATGTGCCCCCACTCACCCTCGGGGAAGAGGAGGAAGCCTTGCCATGAGCTGTGTACCTGCATTCACTTCGGCACTGGGCCAGGCAGCAGCCTGGGGCCAGCTCAGCCCCTCTGCCAGCTGGTGTGCAGCCAAACCCAGGAGTGGCAGGCAGGGAGGTGGCCCTGCCAGCTGGGTGGCCTCCCCAGCTACCCCAGGCCTGGCTTTTCGGAAGCCAGGCTGGGTAAGCAGCAGCCCCCAGCCCAGGAGGGACAGGACACCTGGGAAAGAAGGGGTGACCCCAGCACGGGCAGCCTCCAGGACACTCCGGGCTGGGGTCAGCAAGGTGTGGTGGCAGGGTGCCCCAGCCAGGCTCCCCTGTGCAGCAAGCACTGTGCAGGCAGCAAGGCTGTCAACCAAGGAAACTCTATTAACAGTTAACTCTATTAACAGAGGAGTCGCCGCAGGGGATTCTGTTGAAGGGAATGAGAGCTGCTCTCCCATCCACGGGTGCTGCCAACCGTGTGGTCCTTCCCTGGACAGGGGGACAGAGCCACTGCAGGCCCAGCAGCAGCAGGACTGGGGTGCAGAGCTCTGCCCATATACACCAGGGCAGGTGAGGGCTGGGGCTGTCCGAAGGTCTGTCGCCTCACCCCTGTCCCTTCCAGGCCAGCCCCTCTTGCAGGAGGGGGGAATGATGGCCACCCCTCCAGTGCTGCTCAGGACCCTGCTCACCCAGCCTGCAGCTCCTTGTCTCTGCCCCTCATGCCCCCAGCCCAGCTGGCACCCCCAAAACCTGCCAGGAGCCCGGGGTAACCCTTTCCTTCCCAAAGAGCAGCCCAGCTTCTCCAGATGAAGGGAAGAGGCCCTAATGAGGCACCGAGCCCCCCTACCCGCAGGCTGCACCACCCAGCAGCAGCTGTGAGCAGCTCAGCACCCCAAGCCTGTGGTTACAGGGACCGTAGCCCACAAGAACGGGCTGGGGAATGGGGTCTGCACCGAGCTTGCAAGGCCTCAGGACTGGGGCCATCTGGCTTGCCTCGGCTTGCCTTGAGCTTTTGTTTGATTTACTTAGTTTGTAACAGCATCCAATTACCAAGTGGCCATTAACTACTGAGTTTTAGTTTTGCTTCCCTTTTACAGCAGCATGGTGCCGCTGCTGTTAGTAATTCAAGGGTGGGAATGAGTAACAAGAAGTTACAGAGAATAAACCCTGGGGTGAAGGTGCAAGGTAGAACAGTACAGGCCTGGAGGGGTAGGCATGGGTTGACAGCTGCGGCCCCACCAGCAACTCACCTTTGGGCAATTCCTTTCAGTGACACAAATCTAAGAGCTGGCAAAAATCAGTGTACAGGGTAGGAGAGCAAAGAACCAGGATCCAGAATGCACACATCACTTACTATAAAGACAGACATAATGTGGAGCTGCAGAGCAATGGAGAGAGGGGTAGGACATGCTAGAAAACTGTAAAAGTGGCCCCAGTAGACTTCAGAGCGAGGAAGAAGAGATCCCCACTGCGAACACCACACTCCTCCCAGCAAAGCCTCAGGATGCCGACAACTCACGGTGAGCTCCTCCCCAGGTGAAAGTGCCATCCTCACCACCCTGAGGGCACATGCCAGGAGTGGGCTGTATAACAGCTGTGACTGCAGTATATTACTGAGATCTGTTTTACAGTAACTGGATACATCCTCAGATGAAGGCAGAGCCCGCAGTAGACCTGGGATTGGAAGCCATTCCCTGCTGTGACCCCTACCCATGGCTGCCTTGCCCCTGGTTGCAGGAAGATGGGCTCTGTCTCTCACAGAAATGACCCTCTGTGGCTCAGTAACCCCAAGGATCTGTCCTTGTTGTCCCTGAGGTGTGAAGACAGCCAAGGCCACAGACAGCTGCAGAGCTTTACCCTGTGCTGCAGGGCTCAGATCCAGCTGCCAGAAGAAGGTGCTGGAGCAGTGCACAAGCCTATGCCCTTTCACAGCAAGTGTAAGGGAAAGCAAACTCCTCATGGCTCTCACTGATCTGCCCAGTGCTTCCTCCTCTCTGAAGACAGCTTTGTAACCCTCTCCAATTGCTCAGCATCCCACTGATGGGAGCACCCCTCGACAACAATACTGCTCAGCCACTGCCACAGGGTAGGTATAGAACATGGGGTTTAAATACAGAGTAGGTCCCTGTGCAGCAAGCCTCAGACATCCTATCAGCCCCACTTGTGTCCGGTTTCCCCTCCTTTTCCACATTGACCTCCTGATCCTGATGAGCTTGTACAGCTCACACAAGTCCCTGCTGTCCCACCAGTGCTGTGAGGGTTAGGCCCTGCTGTATTTCCCTGAGGAGTTGTGCTACAGGCACCCCACAAGGACTGTGCTCACCTGGCTAAAGGAAAGCCCTAAGAAATCCAGCTTCTCCTGGCACCTCTCCGTCAGGGAAACAACTAGGGAAAGACAAGAATGTGACGACAGTATTGACACAAGAAGACAAAGGGCTAGAAACCTGGCATGCTGAGAGCTGGCAGTCAGGCTGTGCATTTGGACTAGCTCCAGCCACTTTGTGTCTGAGCTCCTGAAATGCTTCCTGGAGCAGAGGAGCATTCAGGCCTGACCAGAGCAAAGGCGACACTGGGGAGAAGTATACATTCTACCACCCCAAAAAGTGACATACTGGATGCTCCAAAGCATCCCTCAATACCCTACATACCATGCTTCCCCTCCTCTGACCAAACTCAGCAGCAAAACTAAATGCTGCCTGCAGCATGTGAGAGCAGAGAGCACAGAGGGTACGTCACAAGTGCACAGCAACCCCTGTGTGTCAGAGGCAGCACAGATCTCCAGCAGGCAGGAGTGACCTCCATGGTGGCCTAGGGAGGCCATCCTACCCACTCCCCACTGACTGCAGGCAGCACGCCCACCCTTCCCAGCATGGCCTCAGGGAAACAGGACACACACACACCCCCCGCCCCGCTTTTCCTCAACCTGCTGCAGTCACTATGTGAAACACCAGCCTGTCCCCTCCCCTCCATTTTCCAGCAAATACAAGGAATATTTACCACTCAAGCTCACCAAAAGAAAGATGTGTCATTTTGTCACCAGTTTATGGCTGGATAACTTTAATGTTCAAGATACATCATGGAGACCTGAGGAAGAAGAACCAGTAATATGAACTGCCCAAACCACTCACTGAAAGGCACATGGATTAGCTCAGTTTTGGTGCCTGGGTACTTCACCCCCCAGTTTCAGACACAAGCACCAGACACAGAGCAGGAGAGTCAGATCAGCCGGTTTACTGCAGCAGCTCTTCCCTGTCCCAATGTTAAGGGGCACAGCGATGCAGACAGCACACCACCTAGTCTGTTCCTCCTGCTCCACACTGCACCACCCCAGACCCTCTCTCTGCCAGGAAGCTGGCTCAGGGCTGGGTATGGAGCCTGCCTACGGGAACAGCCCACAGCCTCAGGCCTCAGCACTGCATTGATTTAAGATCAATCTAGAGGACACCTTGTGTTTGGCAGGGCTGCCTTAAAAACCCGCAAGCCAAAACACCAGGAACTAGAGAGGTGCTCCCTAGCACCCACTGCTTCCCATGAGCTTTTCCAGCCTGGAAAAGAACGCTTTCTGCCAAGCTCAGCCAGAGAAGCCGCCTCTAGTCTTTCAAGTGACTTGTTTATAGCATGAAAATGCATCAATATGTGACACAGAGCCACAACTCCAGAGACTTTCACTCTGTAACCAATGCCCTTGAACAGTAGGCTTCTGCTCTTCACGTGCTGACTTTTCAGCATTATAATCCCCCACAGAGGGATGGACTGACAAACAGAGAGGATCCTGGAAAGCACTTGCTCTGCCTCTGAATTGAATTTGCTCCAGAGACACGGCAGTCTCCAGAGTCTGCAGCTGGAAGTGGTACAACGCTTTCCAGAAAGGGCAGCAAGCTCTCCTGTACAGCATATACCCCGGCCCAGAAGACATGACATTCCCTACCATGCTACTGCCTCAGGCTCAGTTCACTATCACAGAACTCCACAGCTGGAAAACATGGGGCGTTTGCTTTTAACATTTTTGTGTTAGTAGAAAACACAACCCCGGATCACTGCAGTGAGAGGCGAGGGCTTGGCTCCTGAACAGACTACTGCAAGCCAGGCCCAGCAAATCCAGTGCAAAGTAATGCACATGAAGTCTTTGGCACACTCAGAGTTCAAGACCATGAAGCTTCACTCGCTTCAGGTGAAACCACCCAAGGAAAGACAGAAGCTCTGAGAGACACAATCTTTAGTTCTTAAAACACTTCAATACTTAAATAGGCAAATACTCTTATGTGCAAATGTTGCTTAAATACATGTAAAGCACAAGTAATACCACTCAGTGCTCAGAAGTGTACCATTCCCAGCCATCGAGGCCTGTGCGGGATGGTCTTGTGCAAAGTTCCTGGCAAGCCCTAGACAGGACGGGCTGTTCTGAACACAGAATTGTTTTGGGCAGCACCTCCAGGCAATGTTGCATGCTGACCAGGACACCAGTCGCCACGGGCCCAGGTTGCAGTCTTCCAAGACTTCCATACTTGCCACACAGCAAGGCAAACCCTGAACAGGGACAGACAAGGGCAGTGATGCTTTGGAGACCAACACTCCCAAAATTCCCCAAAGATGTCGTAGCCACAGGTGTGACAGCACAGAAGTGGCAGGTCTTGAATTAACAGAAAACCACACAGAGCTGTAACTCAGCACCGGTGAGAGCACCCCCCCCAGACACACACAGCACACAAACACCACTGACAGCCATTTAATCTCTGCTGCAGCTTAGAACAGGCACATGGCTCCCATCAAGGTCAAACAGCAGTGCCGATGGAGGGGACACGTCACAGGCCATAAAGCAGAGTCCATGAACCACATTTACCTGTCAGGCACTGTGTCTGCAGGTCGTATCAGCAGAGGGGGCACATTGCAGCTGGTCGAGCCCCTACACCATGTCTGCATGATCATGCAGGTGGTAGCAGCACATCGCAGCTTGCAGAGCAGAGCTTACATGTGGTATCCAGTGGTCACACGCTGTCTGCAGGTCACACTTGCAGAGGTCATATCACAGCCACTGTGCCTGCCAGTTGTACCCTGTGTCTCAAGGTCACACTGGCAGAGGGGTCACATCACAGCCCACAGAGCAGAGCCCACACACAGAGCCTGCAGGTTGTGCACCGTCCCTGAAGGTCACACTGGCAGAAGAGACACGTCTCAGCCTGAGGAGCAGAGCCCATGCGTGGGTGCCTGCTGGTCACGTACCACGTCTGAAGGTCACACTGGCAGAGGGGTAATGTCACAGCCGGAGGAGCAGAGCCCGTACATGGTGCCCGCCACCTGTGTGGGTGCAGGGGACAACCCTCAGCCAGCTGCCATGTCTGCTGGTGACACTCCATCCCACTGCAGCACTGGAGCTGGGTGGGCGACCGGCAGCTGCCCAGCCCCGCTGTCACTTGAGGCCGTAGAGAATAGCGAAACCCAGGAAGAAGATGAGCCCGACGGAGAAGTCTGAGAGGAGCCGCAAGCGTCCCTGGGCCGCGGCCTCCTCCCGGCGGAGGCGCAGCTGCTCCCGCCGCGCCCGCAGCACCTGCTCCCGCTCCAACTGCTCCCCGTAGTGCGCCCGGTAGAAGG
>VZSZ01007637.1:18328-33981 GCA_013398815.1 Ibidorhyncha struthersii
GGGGGTGGGCTGTCACGCTGCTGGGTTGCTGCATGCTGCCTATGCCTTGGCCGTGCCTTGCAGCTCCCGGGTGGTGGAGATCCAGTCGCAGATGTCAGAGCGGGCTGTGGAACTGCTGGGACTGCCTGAGGACCGGCCGTGCCTCCTCCTGGACGTAGGGTGAGCAGGGGTCCTACCCTGCATTGTGGCACACGGGGCATCTGGGGCTTCAGCCGGCTGTGGCACTGGGGCTGGACTGGTGCCCAGGGGCGAGAGGCACCCAGGCCCCATGGCACCAGTGTCTCTCTGTTGTGGGCGGAAGAAGAGGGATGGGTTGCTGTAGTGTCGCGGCTGTCTGGGGTCACCCTCAGACCAGGCCCGTGATCTCTGCGCTTTCCCCCCTTCCTCCCTTCAGCTGTGGCTCTGGGCTGAGTGGGGATTACATCTCTGACGAGGGTCACTACTGGATTGGCATGGACATCAGCCCTGCCATGCTGGGTGAGCAGGCCCTCCTCCCCTGCCACCCTGGCCTCACCTCAGAGGTGGTCCCCAAAGGTGTGAGCCGGTTGCTTGAGCAGTGCTCTGTTCTGTGCAGATGTGGCTGTGGAGAGAGAGGTGGAAGGAGACCTTCTCCTTGCAGACGTGGGTCATGGCATTCCCTTCAGGCCTGGCATGTTTGATGGCTGCATCAGGTGAGTTTGTGTGTAAGCGAGCTCTCTTGATACTTCTACATAACTGCATTGTCTGTGCAGTACACATGGTTCGCATATGGTGCATAACAGATGAGCGTGACTGTCCTTATCAGTCGTGCTCTTTGCTCCATGCAACTTGACTCCCCCTCTCTGGGACAAGCTGCTGAGATTCTGGACGGTAGAAGCAGCTTCCGACAGCTGTTTCCCAAGTGATGCTTGTTTTCTGTTGTGCTGGTAAGCTAGGAATTTTATTGAAGTAAATAAAATAAAACTGGGGATATTGTCAGGAGGCTTAAGACCTGTTCCAAGGAGGAAAACAGAAAGCATGTATGTACCATTGCTCAGCTGCAAGGTCAGTCCCTGGATCAAAGGTTTGATGGTTGGTTTTGGGGTGAACGGGACAGAAACACTTTACTGCTTAGAGAATACCTCAGAAAGGTGCTGGGAAGGAGCAGGTTAGTGATCCGAATGCTCTCTTTGGGATTGCTCATTGGCAAAACTGGCATGGCCATGCGAGGGCCATACCTAAGGTCTTGAATTATTTGAGCACCTGGCCTAAAGGGGATGCTTTTGTGCTTGAATAACTACTGGGCCTTGTTGGGTTTTGGCATAGTGAGTCTCCAGAGGGGTTCATGTAACTGCAAAACAGAAGGCAAAGCTACACAGAGAAAATTAAATAATTTCCCTGAAGCCTAGCACATGCTTAGTGCTGGAAGTAAGCTCAAAGGGAGATGACAGGCTTTGTGAAAGAATTAGTGGCTCAGTGTCCCAGGGGCCTTGTTTTCTTTCTCAGTATTTCTGCAGTGCAGTGGCTTTGTAATGCTGATAAGAAATCACACAACCCTCCAAAACGCCTGTATCGATTCTTCTCAACTCTTTATACTGCCTTGGTAAGTGTCATGCTGTCCCAGTCAGGCCTCTGCCCACTTGAACATCCTCGGTTGTACATCAATTTAGCAAGATATTTTAAGTCAAGTATTTTAAGTAAATGCTGCTCTGAAATGGAGGACTGGCAGGAGCACCCATTTCCTGTCTCATTGCCTGCCTGCATAGTGTCTCATGCTTCTCCAACCCCTGCTCTTACCCCCATGCCTTGCAGTGCTTTGGAGGAGCTGGTTCTGCAGTCTGAGTAGCTCTCCTGGGGGGGTTCTCCAGGAGAGAGGGAGGTGGGCACTAGTGTCTGGGCTAGGAGTTGGGTGATTAGAGGGGTTGCCTGCACTGAGGCAGGTTTGTGACTGCCTTTATTTCCTGTAGGCGCGAGGATCCCGTGCTGTCCTGCAGCTGTACCCTGAGAACTCAGAACAGGTACAGCACATCAGCCTGTGGGGACAGGCAGAGCCAGGCACAAAAGTGCTGTTTGGTGCTCTGAAAGCATCGTGTTTCTCCACATTGGATCTGTGTCTCCGTCCTTCCTGCCATCTGTAAAGCCTTTCAGGAGCCCCCAGAAAACCTATAAGGAGAATGCCCTATACAGTTTCTGTCGCTTCACAGATTGTCATGGGCTGAGCCTTAAAAACAAAGAAATTGGGAACACAGTCTGAATCTGCTGTCCTGGATTTTCCCCTGTGTGACTGGGTTTGAAGACTGGCCTGTAGCCATCAGCACTGTACTGTAACTCCCCAGCACTGGAAAATCCAGCCCAGTATCCCTCTCCTTGAGGGTCTGCTGCAACAATTAACCCAGGCTAGACTGAGGAAGGGACAACAAAATAAAGGCAATGGACTGGTGTCTGGATGGTACTGCAGAACTGGGAGTTTGGTGCAGAGTTTAACAAGAGTGGGGATGACCCATCTTTGGCTTGCACAGTTAGCTGTGGTTGAGAGCAGAGGTCTGTTGGGCCTTGCTGGTGGATGACCGCTAAATAACTTTTGCATGTGCTTCTTTTTCCAGCTGGAGCTTATCACGGCCCAAGCCATGAGAGCTGGCTTTACCGGGGGAATGGTGGTAGATTACCCCAACAGTGCCAAAGCCAAGAAGTGAGTCCTGTCTCTCTGTGTATATGTGTGTTTGGGGTGAGGCCTGGGTTTAGCAGTGATTCTTTTTTTTTTTTTTCCCACGCTGTTCTCTCTCCTGTGATACAGTCCTGGACAGAGATTACAGCTTAGATCTGACTCTGTTATAAACAATCTCAGTCTTGTTTGGGGACTGGGAATCACATGCTGAATCCCAGCTTCATGATCCTTACTCTTCTTCTTTCAGGTTCTTCCTTTGTCTCTTTGTTGGGGCATCTGGCACATTACCAAAGGTGAGGAGCTCCGTGATGCAGCACAGTTCCCTTCTTGACTGCTGGGTGATGTGGAAGAACTATGGGTGAGAGTGGGAGGCAGGCCGCTCTGCGTGTGCAGATATGACTTCATGTATACATTTGCTGTCAGTCTGACAAACCCCTGCTCTCCCTGAGATCTGGTTTCTTTGCCACAATTTCTGGAAGACCATTTTGTACCTGCTCCAGTCCTTCCCCTTGCAGAGCCCTGGGTTCCCCTTAATTCATCTGGCATGACTGTTAGCTCTGTCTGCTCCAGAGCAGAGCTAAACTTCCCAATTTTGCTTTTCAGGGCCTTGGTACTGAGTGTGCTGATGGAGAAGAGATGCACCAGGCAAAGTTCACCAATGAGAGGTATGGTGTAGGGGGGTGAAGCTGCAAGTTCTCAAGGAGTGTGTGAGGTATAAGGGCTGGGTTTTGCTGAGGACCACGGCACTGCCATGTGAGAAGTGAGTGAAGGGAAGGGACTGGGAGGACCCTTGGCAGCACAGACGGGCACTGCTTTATCTTATCGAAGGGCCCTAGACATAAGGAACAGAATGGGTTAGTTTGGAGGGCTTTGCTGTGGTGTCGTGGGGCTGTTGGTCATGCTTACCAGCATGTTGGTGATGCTCAGCTGCAGCTGAGCATTCAGTCTGAGGTGTGCTTTCTGTCTGGCACTTGACTCTCCAGCTTAGTGCTGTAGCATAGGCCAGTGGTGATGGTAGGAGGAATGTTTACAGTGCTGGCGATATCAAGCATGGCTTTTGTTGTTGGGGAGACAGGCTGCTGTGCCTGAAGTGTGGTGTTCCCTTTCTTCTGCTGTCAAATTCTTTACTTAGCTCTGCTTAGTTGTGACCTGCTGGCCAGGTCTCCTCCCATAGTAGTGGTGCAGGAAGGAGCCTCTCTTGCAGCCATTGGGAGGGACAGAGAACAAAAAACAGAGGAAAGTCGTCATGGCTGCCAGGAACTTATGGCTGCCATGTTTTCCTGCCTCTTACACTGCTGTTCTGTGCTCACTTAGTCCAGGGGTTACCTGGTCTTGGAGGGCCACAGCGGAACTGGCAACTTGTTGGGTAGCCAGAGGTTTTGTCTGCTTGCTTTGGAGTAGAGCAGACAAGTGGAAGGTGGTTTTGCTTAAGCCCATGTTTCCCCGAGATCCCAGAGCCCAGCGTGCTGCTGGTGTGTCACATATGGCACAGGGGAGTGCTGGCCTGCTGCAGCCCATGGAGGGCAGGTATCCCTCGGCTCAGACTCGGGGGAGGAAGCCACCTGCGCTAGTGCTGTCTGAGCCTCTCATCTCAGGGGTGGTGTGAGGGATTCTCACTGGTTTTATGAGGCAGAAGGGGTGCCCAGTTCTGAGTGGCAGTCCTCCAGGGCAGAAAAGTGCCCCCACACCTCAGTTCCTTTCCAGCTGCTGTCCGCTTTTTCTGTAGGACACGGTTCAGAAACGCCAAGGGCAAGTCCGTGAAGAAAAGCCGGGACTGGATCCTTGAGAAGAAGGAGCGTAGACGACGCCAGGGCAAGTAAGTTCAGCTGGGTCCTACCTCAGCTGAGGCTGACTGTGCTAGTCTGGCCTGCTGTCACCCGTTCAAACTCCTGCCACAAACCTGCTTCCCTTCCCCTCCCAGAATGACCTGTGGATTGTGCTTAGTCACTCTTTGCTTTTCTCCACAGGGAAGTGCGAGCAGACACAAAGTACACGGGTCGAAAACGCCGCCCTCGCTTCTGAATTGCTCTGGACGCTGCCGGCATGGAAGATGGTGTGTTGGTCCCTCCAGCGAGCCTTCAGTGGATGGCACAGATGCACACCCCAGACCTGGGACTTGCTGGGGCAGGTCATTGTGACTCTTGAAGGTGTAAACTGGCTCAGGTGCTGCCCAACAGCCAACTGCAAAGCTTTCAGTTCAGTTTTCCTGGTGAAGGCAGCGTGGCAGACAGTGCTCTGGCCACTTGGTGTCTGCAGTGCCGTTGCTTATCTTCCTGCCAGTGCAGTGAGCCATCTGAAGCTCCAGGTGAGCCAGAACATTATATCCCGCCTCCTCACTAAATAGTCAACGAGTCAGAGGTGTTGCTGGTCTCCTGTGTCCTGCTCTCAGTGCAGAGGAGTATTGAGGTGGGAATGTAGTGCCTTGTTCCCTGCCAACTTCTGCTCTGCCTGCAGGCAGGGAATCGGAAAGTATAAAGGTTGTGTCCCATGAGGGCAAATCTTCCTCCTGGCAGAAGTGCTGATTGCTGTGGCGATTGCTTCTGGGGGTGCCTCACATCAAGCCCACCCTTGAGTGCTCCCAGGGTGCTGGGGTTTTCCGCACCCTAGCCCTTGCTCCCCATCACCTCCTCCCTTCCCCTGAAACAGAGAGGTGCCAGCCAGAGCTTTACAGTTACAAATGTTTATTCTACATAAAAATTCACAAAATGGGAAGCTGTTTTGCACCCAAAGCTTTGGGAGAAGGGAGGCTAGCAGGGAGGGAAAGGGTGAAGGAGAAAAGAGGCAACATACAGTGTCATCCAGCCCAGTGAGACAGAGCAAGCCAGGGTCAAGATCCACATAGAAAACAAGGACACTTAGCTCACAGTACAGCAACAGTACAACTCCACGGGGGGCTCGGAAAGCCTTCAAGTACATTAATTACAAAAAAAAAAAAACAATCCCCAGTTCGAGTGCAAGCTGTGCGTGCCCCACACTCCTTGTGGAATACTGCATCAACACGCTCCCGGCGCTGGGAGGGCAGGTGGCACTTGGAACAGAGGTGGTGTAACCCAAAGGACAAGCGGTGTGAGGTTGGGGGCTGGAAAGAAAAAGTGAAATGTCTCCCCAAAGCCCAACCACGCTGTTGGTGATTTGGTCTGTACATGCAACGACGTGTAGGTAAAAAGGAACTGAATGGGGCTTCCCGTAGTGCAGGGGTAATTATTGCACCAAAACACCCTCCCCTCACAGCGAGGACAGTGTGAGCCTGCCTGTGGGGCAGCAATGGCAGCCTGTTCCCCTGTCTCGCTCACATCAGCGTCTGGCACCACCACTGCCTGCAGGATCCCAGCAAAGTACCAGTGGCACAATCATCTACTGTCGCCCCATCTGGCTCCTACTGGTGGGGGGCTACCGGCGGTGGTGGTACCAACAAGGAAGGAGCAAGTGCCAGAATCCTCCCAGTGTTCTTCTTGGCCTCGTTCCTTCACAGGGGTGGGCCACAGCCCTGATGTCACGTGAGCTTGTGCCACAAAAGCTGCTGCTTGGAAGAAAAAAAAGTCACCTTGTGCTAGCAGTGGGCATTGCTGCAGGGTGAGAGCCTGAGAGGAGCTTTTTTGCCTGCCTGCCCAGGAGCAGCCCTGCCAGCAGTGTTATTGCTTCCTGGAGGAGGGGGCCCAGCGCTCTTGCTGGCTCAGCAGAGCAGAGCGCAGACTGGTGGCAGGGAGCTGCACAGGGGCAGAAGCAGCAGGCACTCGTGCATCACCTCCAGCACACTTTCCTGTAGCCAGACATCACCACAGAGCAAGGACCCTGCCTAATGCCAGCCTCCTGCCCCAGAGGGGGCCTCCAGAGCTGGCCTGCCCTGGCTTACAGGGGTCCTGGTGCCCTAAGGTGTTTTGCATGCGCAGGCTGCTGTGCTGTAGCTCACATCAGTTGTTGGACTGTGAAAGAAGGGGGCTCTGGTCCTGCGTGTTCCCATGGCTGCACCCACTGGGGGCTTGGGCAGGGCAGGGCAGGGCCGGGGACCGGGCTGGACACGCTTCCCGATGGCGTCTGAATGCAACGAGGGTCTGTACTGTGGGACCTCAAGTACCAGTGGCAGGGAAAGAGCTGCGTCTGGTTGCTGCTGGGCAGGGCTGCACCTGGGGAAGGCAGTGCTGTGCCTTGGCTACAGCTGTGTTTCACCCTGCACCCATGGGAACCGTGCACAGGGCCAGCGCCTGTGCTACAGCAGCCAGCCAGGGTGGAGGAGCAGCCCTGCCCTCACCCTGGCTGGAGCAGGGAGGTGACAGGCTGCCTGCAGCTGGAGTACTTGCTGCCATTGAGTGCTCTGATTCTGCTACCAGCATCTGGGCTCATGTCCAGCCCCTGTCCCAGCGTGTGGCTGAGCTTGGCCCTTAGGTGCCTACCCTGCTCTGGGCTCCTCTGTGGTGCTTTGGCATGTGCATGGGCCAGCTGGAGCCCTGGAGTCTCGGGAGGAATGTGAGGGCAGAGCCCTGTCCCCGGCCTGAGGAAAACGGACAGTGGCAACACAAGGCCCCTCCGAGCTGCCAGCAGGCTCAGGCCACCCCACAGGGACCGTGTCCACGTAGTGTGCATGGTGGAGGGCACAGAGCACCCAGGTGCTCCCTCAGCACCCCACCGGGTACAGGTGCCTGGCTGGATGACCCAGGGGACAAGCAGGAAGAAGGGCACTGTGCCAGGAGGAGGTGGCAAGGGCAGGCGGATGCCAAGAGGTGGTGCAGAGATGGAAGGGGCAGTAAGCTCTGCCCTGCTCAGGAGCTGGTAGGATAGAGAAGGAGGAAGGCTTCTGCTCCGAGCTTGCAGAGGGGTGGATGCAACAAGGGCTGCTCCTGGGACCATGACAGGAGAAAGCCCAACTGCCTCCAACCCCCAGCCATGGGTGGAGACGTGAGGCTGGAAGCAACCCTGCTCCCAGGCAAGCAGGGCTGTGGGCATTGGAGCCAGTCCCAAACCCCAACAGCCAGAGCGCAGGCCTGGGGGCAGCAGAAGCCAGGGCCACCATGTGCCAGGGCTGAGAACAGAACGATGAGGCTTTGGTGCAGGTCGAGCGGCCAGTTTGAGATGTGCTGGTCTTAAAGTACCTGTGCCTTCCTTCCCTGCCAGGCCAGCACCAGGGTGCAGCACAGGTCCCCACGTGGCCTGTCCCAGTCCCAAGCAACTGTGGTGGCCCCCAGCAGCAGCTCCTCATCCCACACTGCTCCACCAGGCACCCATCGCCAGCAGCGGCACGTCTGGCCCCTGGCACCCATGCCAGGGTGAGGGCTTGCCAAGGGAGGGGGCAGCCCTGCCATCAGGAGATGGCATGGCCACGGGACAGGTAGGGACAGGGGGAGGCAGGGCCTGGCAGAGCACACCCCTGGGGAAGGGCCCTGTGAGAGAAGCAGCCCAAGCAAGCACAGATGCAGCTGACAGACATGAGAGCTCTGGCTGGAGCTGATGGGGAAGCTGGGGGAGATTGACTGGGCACTGTGCTCCCGAGGACCCCTAACACCCTTCATCAGTCGCTCCTCATCCTCGCCTGTCACTAACACAGACTGCCCAGTACAGGAGAAGCAGCAGCGCCCAAGGGCACCTCTGTCCCCACCTGGTCCCAGCCAGCCACCCAGGCTGGAGCAGTGATGAGAGCTTGGGTTCCCCCCCCAGGGTCCCCCTTGCACCCATCACCATCCCCTGCACCCTGCCTGTGCCCCGGGGCCGGCGCTCCCTCCACACAGACGCACCGCACCGCACACACAGCGTCACAAACAACCATGCATTAGAAACTGAAATGCTGCTGGGAGGCTCCGGGGCTGCGTGGTTCACTCTGGTGTGGCTGCGGCCCCACGGCACGCGTGGCTCCGTCCATCGCACACAAACAGTCCCGTGGGGTGAGTCTAGCCGAAAATGCCGCCGAAGGTGGAGGCAATGACGATACCCAGGATCACGCAGCAGATTATGATCATGATCTTCTTCTGCTCAGACATCCCAGCATGGGCAGGGAGAGAAGGGAGAGGGGACTGTGAGTGTTGGGGACAGGTTGGCCCCAAGAGCTGGGGGCTGCCATCTGCCCTGTCCCTGTTTGCCCATGGTGGGCTCTGAGCAGCACCGTGGGAGCCAGAGGGGCTCCAGCACCCCTGGGGCAGGGACAGGCATCCCAGCTCTCCCTTCAGCCATGGGCTGGCAGAGCTGAGCTGGTGGCCCCTGGGTCCCTGAGCTGCCGAGCTGATATGGGACCAGGTGTGGGGAACAGGGCAGGCAGCAGGGACTGTGCTCAGGGTCAGAGCTGGACCGTGCCTTTCCTCGACTTCTCTTTTGCCAAAGGATGTGGCTCTCACAGCAGGCCTGGCCCACATGATCCACCCTGTCCCTTTGCCTCCCCCCAAGCAACACCCACGCCCCACGGTTCGTCATCAGCGCTCACGCAGCCTGTGCCAGGGAGCTCTGCCTCAGCTGGTGCCACCAGCCGCACCCAGTGGTGCAGGGTAAAGCAGTGCCCAGGCACCTGTGAGGCTGCGCCACACTGCCCACCCCTCTGTGCAGGCAGTGGGGCAGGCAGGGGTACCAGGCAGGGGCCTACCCCTGGGACAGGTGTGTCAGCAGCGTAGGCAGGGGAAGGGGGCCCCAGACAGTGCTGTGACTCACCCGTCTGGCTTTGCTCTGGTACTTCACCGCCTTTTTGGTGTCAGACACGGCCCGCTCCACATAGTCCACCGAGTGCTCCACATTGTACTCGATGCGGTCGATCATCTCACCCTGCAGAGCAGGGACAGAGCCCACGCGCGTGCAGACATGAGCTCCTTCCTGCTCTGCTGCTCCCCGGCACTGTATGGATGTCACCCTTCCTGACAGCCCTGCACGGGAGAGAGAGGGACCGTCAGTTGCCTGCAGGCTGTGGGTGCCCCGGGGCCGGGGCTCCGGACTGTGGGCTCTGTCCCCGAGGGCTGGGACCTCTGTGCACATCTCAGCAGGGAGGCAAGCAAGGGTGAGGGAGGTCACGGGGGTTCCCCAGCCCGATCCTGGCCTGGTGGCCACCCTGTCTGGTATCTCAGGTGACATCAAAGCCACAACAGTATCTACACTGACGCCACGCGGCATGCTGCTGAAACGGGAGGCATGGCGGGGGAGCAAGGACCACACCAGCAGCGGCAGGTTGGATGCTCACAAAACCACACACATGCAGGGATGACTGCTCTGATCCACACAAGCGCCCTGCCGAGAGCAGAGGGTCCCGGAGTGATGCTGGCAAGGCTGGACTGCAGGGCCCTGCAGGGACTTCTGCCCTGCTCTGTCCCACCCCAGCTGCAGGGGTGGGCTGGGGATGTGGACTCCTGTGGACATGGAGACATGGACCAGGGTGGGCTTCCCCAGCCTGTCCACCTCCTTTGGCTGCACAGGAAAGCAGCCAGGTCCTGCAGTAGCTGGAGACAAAGTGTGTCATTCATGTGACCAACAGGGTGGGTGGCTTGAAGCCTGCAAGGCAGGGAGGGAATTGGGGCTGCAGAGCCCAGGATTCATGGCCAGCAGCTCTGCAATGCTCCTTTCTCAGCCTAATGCTGGAGAGCATGGGGAGGACAAGCCTTGCAAGCGCAGGGGTGCTCTGATGTTACCCTCCTGCTGCTCCCTGCCTTGCCTAAAGCTGCTGCTTCTCCTTTCCACCTGTGCCATGCCTGGGGCAGAGCAGGCAGCTGCCAGCACTGCTGCCAGCCCGGCACCCCTCTGCTCCTTGTGCCAGCTGCTTGGAGCCTCCCACCCCACAGAGCAACGCTCTAGCTGTTAGAGCAGGGCAGAGAACTGCAAATCCCCCATGTCTGCCCCCCAAGGCAAACCGGAGGGGGCAGCAATGCTGCAGTGCCACAGCAACCCTCGCCCGCCTGCCAAAGACAGGCCCTAGCAACATGCGAGAGCCGCGGACATGCAGGGCGCAGCCATGCAGAGGGGAGCATGCAGCACCGGCAGGGGATCGGCGGGGCTTTACCTGCCACTGATGTCTCCTCAGGCCGTGGCAGCATGGCGGGCAAGAAGGGGGGTGAGCAGAGACGCCAGAGCGCATGCCCAGCTGAAGGGCTAGGTGCTGCGGGCTGGTGGCACAGCCAGGGGTGGCCTGGCAGGACCACCGAGGCTGGCAGCATCCTGAGCTCACACGGCAGGGCCCAGTGCTCCAGGGGAGATGAAGAAATCTTCGCCTGTGTGGCAGCCACCCACTGCCCTCCAGAGCCCATCACCAAACCTCCTGCCCCGGGGACGCAGCAGCCCCCAGCTCTGGGACACAGGACAGATGGCTCCGGCCCCGGGTAGCCCAGCTCAGCCCCAGTGGGAGCTGTGTGGGTCCCAGACACAGTTTTTTCCCAGTCAGGGGACCACTGGTAGCCCCATCGCACTCCAACCTCCCACCCCAGGTGAGCCGGGCACCAGACCACAGTGTCTCCCTACCTGGCTCTCCACCAGCATGGCCATGTCCATGAACATGTCGTGCAGCTCTCGGATGCTGTTCTCCAGTTTGATGATCTCACTGTGCCGCGTCTCAATCTCATTCAGTGCCTGCTTGGTGATGTTTGAATCCATAATGATCTGCAACAAAACAGGGCCACGGAGCATCACACTCAGCCCCTCAGATGCCGGGATTAGGGGCCCCAAGAGAGGGAAGAGCAGGAGCCCGGCAGTTTGCAGCAAACCCCCAACTCACCCTCTGGCCAGGACGCAGCCCCTGCTCAGGCAGCATCCTCAGGCCAGACCCGAGCACCCAGGTCCCACCTCCTGCATGGGCTGTGCTCATCACTCCTGTACTGGGGCCACTGTGGCAGCACGTCTACCAGCCAAGCCCCTGGGACAAGGGGGCTGGCTTGGCTTTATCCTGTGCCAGTGCTTACCCCAGAGGAGAAGATGGCCGGGTTGCCGCTCTCCAGCATGTCCTCCAGCTCCTCACTGGTGGTGGTCCTGCCAGCTGCAAGTGACAAAACACAGGTCAGCCATAAGCCCCCTGTCCCAGCCACAGTCCCGCAGCCCTACTGCAGGGCTCTGCTGGCCCCGTGGCATCTCCTGATAGTGGAGCAGAGCAAAGCTTCCAGTCCCGAGAGCGCACTGGGCAGTTCAAGGGGCTGCCATCCTGCAGCCCAGCTCTGTGCCAGCACTGTGACCCCTCTTTTTAGGGGGGTCAAGCTGCCCATTGCTGCAGGGCAGGGAGTGGTGCCAAAGGACTGGCAGCCACCAGCACCCAGTTGGTGAGCTGTGCAGAAGGAGGGATGGAGAGCAGCAAGCCAAGAGTAGTGATGCTATTGGCGAAGTCCATCCTGGGCCAGTTCAAGGCCATGAGCACACTGGGCTCAGCAGGGCTCTGCTGCAGTCACTGGGCTGTCTGAGTTTTAGCCCTGCAGCTGCGTAACAGAAACCAGGCTCCATCCTTCCCCACATGACACAGCCCTCCTCCTTGGACCCAGGGTGGTATCTTCAGCCCCACAGCTCCTTTGGGAGCAATTCCCCCATTGTCCATGGTTTGCCTTCCTTTCCCCATGGACATACTCCGCACTGCTACAGAGGAGAGAGATATTAATCACTCTTTGGGTTACACTGATCCTCCACCATTAATTGCAGTGTGTTCTCCAGGCTAACAGCCAGGTTGGACCTGTGAAACAGTGCTAAACAGAGACAGCGGTGCTGGGCAGGCTTTTGCAGGGGCTGCCCAGTGGGAGCAGGGAAGGGGAGTGGGAGCAGGTCACACAGCGAGGGCGGGAGGCATCCCACCAGCGTGATCAGGAGCAGACAGGCATGAGCAGCTAATGAAGCAATTTTACCAAGCCTGACAAACCCAAAACCAGCAGAAGGGCAGGCAGGGAAGGGCTGGGCTCCGGTATGGTGCTCGCCTGCGACACGCTGCCTGCAGGCTCTGTCAGTGGCATCAAAAGGGACAAAAACATCCTCCAGGATGAGTCCAGGGCATCTCTGAATGGGAAAATGGAGGAGACATGGCAGATCCCAGGGACAGCCCACATGACAACGGTCCCTGCTTCCAGCAGCACCACACCAGGGGCTCAGACCAGGGAGGCGCCCAAAACCTTGAACCCAGTCCAGACCTTCACCACAAGTGATGCAGTGTCCCAGGGAGCACTGGCAGGGCCCCTGATTCCGCAGCCATGTCTGGCCACCACCCAGCAGGCATGGTGCATGCTGCCACTCTGCCTGGGGAGTTCCTCCAGCAAGGACACCTCCACACTTCATTATGTGTATCTTTCTTTGCAAGGTCCTGCACCTACATCGGGGCAACGCTCAGTACCAGTACAGACTGGGGGAAGGAAGGATGGATGGATGGATGGATGGATGGATGGATGGATGGACGGATGGAGAGCACCCTGCAGAGAAGGACTGGGGGAGACTGGTGGGTGACAAATGGGACATCAGGCGGCAATGTGCGCTCGCAGCCCAGAAAGCCAAGCATCTCCTGGGCTGCATCCCCAGCAGCGTGGCCAGCAGGGCGAGGGAGGGGATGCTCCCCCTCTGCTCCGCTCTCCTCAGAACCCCCTCCGGCAGCACTGCCTCCAGCCTTGGCATCCCCAGCACAAGGCAGACGTGCACCTGGGAGAGCCGCCCCAGAGGAGGCCACCAAAATGGTCCGAGGGCTGGAACACCTCTGCCATGGAGAAAGGCTGAGAGAGCTGGGGTGGTGCAGCCGGCAGAAGAGACGGCTCTGCGGAGACCTTACTGCGGCCGCTCAGTACTTAGAGGGGGCTTATAGGCAAGAGGGAGAGAGACTTTTGACCCGGGGCTGCAGGGACAGGACAAGGGGCAGCGGTTCCAACCTGAACGAGGGTGGGGTTAGGTTGGACATGGGGAAGAAATGTTGTACCATGAGGGTGGTGAGCCCCTGGCGCAGGTTGCCCCGAGAAGCTGTGGCTGCCCCATCCCTGGAGGTGTTCAAGGCCAGGTTGGATGGGGCTTGGAGCAACCTGGGCTGGGGGGAGGTGTCCGTGCCCACGGCATGGGGTTTGGACTGGATGATCTCTGAAGGTCCCTTCCAACCCAAACCACTCCGTGAGTCCCTGATACTATGACATGACTACAACAAAGATCCAAAGTCCCAGGAGGCAGCACTGGAGACAAGCTATATTGGACCTGAGCCCACCCCGGGAACAAGCCAGAGTCAGGGCTGAAGACGGGTAACCCTGCAGCATGGCTCAGATATGGGCTGGATGGCCTGGGCCTCATCTTACACAGCTCCTGAACCCACCTCTAAGCCCTGACAGAGGTAGAAGTCCTGTGTGAGGCTGGTTTAGGCAACTAAGACCTGTTAGTGCCCCCAGAGCCCTGAGAAGCTGCTGATTTGCAGCAATAGAACTACCTGACCCCCATCTATATCCATGTGAGCTCATAGCTGCTGGTGAGGGCTGAGCTCTGCTGTCTGCGCGCTCATGAGTCAAAGGAGCTGCATAATGCCAACATCACCTCGGGTTGATCACCTTCCCCACCCTTCCCAGCTCCAGGAAGGATCCACAGCCCATTTCCAGCCACCGTTACATGTTTTAGGGTGACAGAGCATCCCTCCCACCACAAGGGCGACCCACAACACCCCCTTCTTGCCTGTTGGCTCCTCACACTCAGCTGAAACTGCCCTGGTTCCAGGAAGGGAGAACAAGGGCTCAAACAGCACAAATTTACAAACCCTCCTGTTGACTGTGCTCAACTCCAAGCGGTCACTGGCAGAGTGACAAGGAGTGTGCCAGGCACAGTGCATCAAGGGCTACTTGCTCTGGCCAATTCAAGCCCTAGAGACAGCCCCGAGGGCAAGCAGTGGGATCAGCTCCAGGAGATGCCACATCTCTCGCAGGTGGAGGGGAGATGGGATGCAGGATACATGTTCTCATCCTGGCTCTCACCACCTCCTTGCTGCCCTGTTCCCCTGTTGCAGAGCATAGGACTGGTAAAAGTTGTGGCAAGAGCAAAGACATCACATGGATTAACAACCAGCCAGCCAGTGCAGGCTTGGCCAAAGGCCATAGCTGGTCAGGAAGAGCTTGCTTCAATGCTGAGCCAAAGCACGAGGCCTGGAGGCTCCATCTCACCCACACTGTCCAGCACAACATTTGCCAAAGCTGTATAACCAACCTGCAGGACCCCGAAGGACTTCCCAGGGAGTCCATCACCTTCTGGCTATGTTTCTTGGTTTGGAAAGGCTGTCATTAGCTCCTCAACAGCAACAAAATCAGATGAAAGCGTGCTAGATACTTGGTTAATCTGCTGCCCACATCACCACAGAGCTGCTGCACAGCCACAAATGGGAGTGAAAGGACTGAGTCAATACAAAGGTGCCCACAAAGGGGGAAGAGCCTGGAGAAAAACCCCTGGCCTGAAACTTGGCAAAACACTGGGAAGTCATGAGAACTGGACCTCTGCCTCGCCAGAGAGCTCCAGAGTACATCTGCTTCTTACTTGGCATCTCTAGAAACTAAAGCTTCCTGGGGAGAAGAAGCTCTGCCAATGAGCAAAGCACCACAGAGCATCGCTGGGAGCTGCAGCGTAGAGGAAGAAGCAAACTCAGCCCTGAGGTGGCAAGGACAGAACGGCGAGAGACAATGCACACAGGTCATGGTGCAGCAGGGCCATCAAAAGCTCTGGGAAAGGCAGAGACATGAAGCCACCAAAAAGACTTTCCACTTAAAGGCCACTGCACAGTCCTGTGATGCCCAGCTAGGTGGAGTGACTGTCCCCATCGGCCAGCTCCCAGGGGATGGGGCAGAAGCAGCTCCATCAGGGCATGCAGGACCCTGGGGAAGCTCCCAGGAAGGCCTCCAGTGCCACCGCTCACACCCATCACCCAGCTGACACCGAATGCCAGTTTGCCCAATTCTGTATGCCAGAAACTCCATAAATAGGGATGACTTCAGGCACCCCAAGGCTGCAAGATGTCAAACATGCCATGGCTGAATTAACTGTAATGGCTCAACTGGGCTCCTTCAGCTTGCAGCATCCCTCCTCCCGGCGGCACGGCTGCACAAGCACCCACAGAGCAACAATAGGGCTCAGGTTGGAAACACTGAGGACAAGGCACCTTCTGAAG
>VZSZ01007637.1:43142-63269 GCA_013398815.1 Ibidorhyncha struthersii
CTTCTTTACTTTGAGGGTAGTGGAGCACTGGAACAGGCTGCCCAGAGAGGCTGTGGAGTCTCCCACTCTGGAGACATTCAAAACCCGCCTGGACGCTGTCCTGTGCAACCTGTTGTAGGTGACCCTGCTCTGGCGGGGGGGTTGGACTAGATGATCTCCAGAGGTCCCTTCCAACCCTGACTATTCTGTGATTCTGTGATTCTGTGTACCCAGAGCTGCTAAGCTGGAGCAGCTCTCGAAGCCTCTAGGCAAGGGGGGACCAGTGCAACTCAGGATCTCTGCAGGGTCTGCCATGCCTGGTGCACACCGGTGCTCAGACACTCCCAGAGTTGGTACACCCACAGAAGCCCCAGCCAACACACTCCTACCTCCAGGAGACGGCACTGGAGACATCTTGAAGATATACTTGCATTTGCTTTGTAGCTATTCTAAGCAAGCAGCAGCTCGGTATTTATGGCAGAGCCTCAGACTCAGCTCATCTTGTTCTTCCTCTGACGACAAATCTCACCCAAAAGCCCCCCGGCATCTTCAGCATCAGCAGGCAGCCTCTGCTCAAGAGGTGCCCGGCCCAAAGCAAGGTCAAAGCAGCTCCTGAGCCTCATGGCTTGAAATCCAGCAAAGACACAATGTGTCATCCAAGTGGCTCTTCTTCTGCCTTTTCAAAATTGTTTTCCTAAAATTCAGTTCATTCTCATTCAGCTGAAAAGTATGAACATATGTTGATCTGCAGCCAAATATAGCCTGGGTGTCGAATGACACCCCTTTCTGCTAATCAGTATACCACGCCATACCTCTTTTACTTAAGAAGTTATTTAACTTGGTGTTTGTCAGATTGTTATTTTCTGTTCCCACGAGCATCCCACGTGTCTACAAAATGCATTTGATTTTTTAAGGAACACATAATTTCATGTAAAATGGGCTGGAAAAAGCATTTTAAATGGCTTTCAGTCATTAAATAAAACTACCTGAATATTCAGAGGAAACAAAAAGCATATAAAAATGTACTTTGCATTTGAAAGAAACTCATTAAACAGAAAGCATTAACTAAAGTTAGGAAATTGAGTTGTTTCACCTGGGGCCAGCAACTTTTCACTCCCCAAACATGGGGAAAGCAGCCCAATTTGCCGGAAAGCTGGATTTCCAAAGGGCTCATACAGCTCTGGGTACCCACAGGGGGCTTTGAAACCCCTACAAAGCATACACTGAAATCTGGGACCTTGGCCTTCAATGCTTTTAGTTAGGTGAAAGACTTTTCTGAAGCAGTCATCCCATGGGGGAGCCCACAGGGGGATGTCAGCCTTCCTCTTGAGCCTGTTGGGCTTACTGGGGGAGCAGAGATCCCACTCCTGAGTTCCCACCGCCTGTGTTCATTTCAGTGTTTAAACTAGTCCAAGCAAGGTGAATATTTCCACCGCACTGGCTAGATAAACCAAGCCCAGAAGCAACTAGAGCAAAAGCTATTCTGAATAACAGGGACCAGAAGTACTAACGTTTGGAAGAATATAAATAGTAGCTTTTGCTCTGTTATGAACTCAAAATTTGATACTTATAGAAACATGGAAAATACTGTCGAGACATCTGGGAACCTACATTCCTGGCAATGTTTCTGGGTTGGGGCTGCCCTTGGGGGCTGTGACCCCAAAGCCCCCCCGTACCTTTCTGCTGCTGGTGGGCTGACCTAGGCAGGCTGCTTTATTCAAACCGATGCTGTGAAATGGGGACAAACAAAGTGGTCTTAATGTAATGAATTTAGAACATGAAACAACTTTTCCTTGGTGCAGAAGCAGCGCAGGACCCAGGCTGCCCCTGGAACCAGTGTGCTGTGGGCTCCTGCAATCACACAATCACAGAATCATAGAATCCCAGGTTGGAAGGCACCTCAGGGATCACCTGGTCCAACCTTTCTTGGCAAAAGCACAGTCTAGACAAGAGGGCCCAGCACCCTGGCCAGTCGAATCTTCAAAGTGTTGGGGGAATCCACCACTTCCCTGGGGAGATTATTCCAATGGCTGATTGTTCTCATTGTGAAAAATTTTCCTCTTGTGTCCAACTGGAATTTCCCCAGGAGTAACTTGCACCCATTACCCCACGCCTTTTCCATGTGACTCCTTGTAAAAAGGGAGTCTTCATCTTCTTTGTAGCCACAAAGTTTGGGACAGCCACTGAGGGACAGACTCATGCTCCCACAGAAGAAGTCAGCACTGTCGGCTGCCCCAGGACTGTGGCAAGACGACCAGCCCAGCTCCCATCAGTGAGCGATGCTGGGTCTGAAAATACCATTAAACATCTTCAGCAGTAACCTGGGACAGCAGAGTGGAGTTGCGCTTTCAGCAGGTTTGCAGAAGAAACCAAACTGGGGAGAGTGATAGAAGGCAGGGCTGGTATTCAGAGGGACCTCAACAGTCTGGAGAAAGGGGCTGACAGGAACCCCATGAAGGTCAAAGGCAAATGCAGCATCCTGTGTTGGGGATGGGATGCATGTTGCAGGACAGGCTCAGGGACAGCTGGCCAGAAAGCACCTAGAGCTCAGAGAGTCCTCATGGACATCAGGCTGCCCAGGAATCAGCAGTGAAGGTAAAACTCATTGGGGGCTGGGTGAGCAGGACAGCCAGCCGGGCAAGGACAGGGATTGTTCACTTCCACCTAGCGCTTGTGAGACCACAACTAAAGTGCTGTGTTGTGCTTGGGGTTCCCCAAAACACATCGCATGGGAGTGAAGCCAGTTGAGGCCACCAAGGTGGTCTGGGCTGGAGCACAGGACAAATGAGGACAGGCAGGGTTTGACCAGCTGAAGGTGGTAAAGCTCAGGGGGATTTTATTGCTGCCTACAACAACCCCATGGAAGAGTGGAAAGAAGCTGAAGCCACACTCTTCTTGGCAGTGCACAGGGGCAGGACAGGAGGTGACAGAACAAGCTGGGACACAGGGAATTCCAGTTAAATATTAAGGGGGGAAAAATCATCCTAAGGGTGGGCAAACACTGCACCAGGTCCCAGAGGACCCATGGACCGATGCCCATGGCATCTCCATCCTTCTAGATACTGAGAATGCAGCTGGACGAGGCCATCAGCAACCTGGTGTAGCTGGCACTTGCTCTGTGGCAGGGGCTGGGATCTCCTGAGCTCCCTTCTCACCCATGTGCTGTGATCCCACGAGAAGGAACAAACCTGGGTGCCAAATTTCTAGCTGGGCCGTTGCTTGTCCCAGGATGGTCAGGAGTCCAAGGGGGACACCCACGCTACAAACAGAGCCAACACCAGAGGCAACAGCTCCATTGCAACACAATGCCCCCACTGAGGTTCTATCCCATGGCACCGAAAATTCAAAATTGCACCAGCAGTGCACTGGGTACCAGGGCAAAACCAACACAAGCAAGGGCCAGGGACTTTTTCACACTGATAGTATGTTCCAGACAAAAAAACTGCCTTAACTCAAGCTCACCCCACACTTCCCCGGGTGACAGCTCCAACAGTCACATCGGTACAGCTCACCCGTCAGGCACACACAGCCCATCAGTGCTGCTCGCCAGCCCTGCCAGAGCTGTCAGCTCCTCTCACTCGCAGTATGCAGTGACAAGCAAAGCCAGCAACGCAAGCCTGGGACAACACCGCTCTGTGCCCAGCTCACCTCCTGCCCTGCGCATGCCAGCGTGTACGCTGGGCACACACAGTGCTGGGCACGGGGTCCCAGCATGGGGGTGGTATTCCTGGGAAGACGAACAGCTGCAGGAGCCTGGAGCCAGAGACCAGCCAGGTCAGAAGTCAAAGTCCTGAAGTGGGGCGGTGTCCTACATCGTCCACCTCAGCCTCCCAACGCAGGGGTTCCAAGCTGCAGCCCGGAGAAGCTCCTCTCCCCTGACTACCTGCAGAGCCTAGAGAAATGCTAAGAAATGCCCAGATTACCAGAAAATCTGTCATTTCCTTGACTGAGTGATCCATGGCTGAGAGAGCTGGTGGTGTGCAGCCTGGAGAAGAGACAGCTCTGTCGAGACCTTATTGCAGCTGTTCAATGTACAAAGGCAGCTTATAAGAAAGATGGAGAGAGACTTTTGACCAGGGTCTGCAGGGACAGGACAAGGGGCAGCAGGTTTAAACTGAACGAGGGTGGGGTTCGGTTGGACATAAGGAAGAATTGTACCACGAGGGTGTGGAGACCCTGGCCCAGGCTGGCCAGAGCAGCTGTGGCTGCCCCATCCCTGGAAGCGTCCAAGGTTGGACAGGGCTTTGAGCAACCTGGTGTAGTGGAAGATCAGGCAGGGGGGTTGGACTGGATGGTCTTTGAAGGTGCCTTCCAACCCCAACCATCCCATGACTCTATGGTGGAGCAGAGCCCTGAATCCTGCTCTCCGATGTGCCAGGATGATGTCTGAACCACAGAGCTTCAACACGGAGCAAATTCACAGCCCTGGCCTACGCAAGCACCAATTTGTGGCCACCTCTAGTTTCCTCAGACACTGCAGAAGTAACGCCTTTACCTGGCAAACATGGGCACGCCACAGCCAACGCCAGGGCCAGCCACCTTCGACTGCCCCCTCCCTGCCACTGCCACCTGCCACCTGCATTTGAGATGGCAAACAGCTCCTGAAGGGCACAGCGCAGAGCACAGCACAGCGGAAGTCTCAGTGGGGGGTTTTGCAGCACTGCTGTCAGCACACCACTGCTGTCAGCACACCACAGCGTCTCCGGAGTGGCAAAGGCAGAGTTTTTTTCTGGGAAGAGATCTGCTGACTCCCCCTGACACCACCCAGCTAGAGCAAAGCTCTGCCCGTGCTGGGATCTCTCCTGGGACAGCAGAGCTGCCGTGCCAGGGGACTTGCTGCTCTCCTGCTTTGCTGTGTGCTGTTGCATCGTCCTTTGCTTTGGCTTCGCTATGCCCCAGCAATTCTCCTTCCCATTTGCTCTAGAGACAACCCTCAAGCCTTTCTCTTGCTGGTGCAGGGACAGGAGAACTCCGAGCTGGAAGCTGCCTCTGCAGAGGTGATCAGTTAACATCACTGCTGTATTGATTCGGCACCAACTGCGGCATGGGAGAGCAGACTACACGAGTGGCTTCCCAGACTGAAAAGGAGATAAACTATAAACACCAAAACTCCTCCAGCTTCACTGTGGAGTGCTTGGAGAACACAGGATTTTTACTGAGCTATATTTGTGCATAAACCCCCTGTGAGAGCAGCAGATCCATGCCTGGATCCCCACCCCCGGGTGCTGAAGAGCAACGCTGGCAGCTCCTGTTGCCTTTATCAGTTTAATGGTTCACTAAAACACAGTCTTCACTGCAGGCCTTGCCTCACTGCTCCCAGACGCCTCATTTTCATCCACATCCTCCAGTACGACCAGTGAGGACAAGGCACTGGACCTCACCCTGCAGTGATGCAGAGGCAGATTCCACCGCTGGAGCAACGACTGCATCTTGCCAGGTGCTCTCTCTCCAAAGGACCACCAGAAGGTTGGCCAACCTGCACTAAAAACTACACAGCAACCCTGCATGGTGGGGCAGAAGACAAAGCTTCAGCCCAGACAAGGCTGATTTTAGGAAGCTGTGACGATGAGACACCCATGACAGGCTCACAGCCCTGCGTCAATGTCATGGTTTCATGCAGCCATCCCGTGGGTGCCCTGGACACCCTCAACATGGCCCCTTGCAATGCACATGGTTTGCTTGGCCACCACAGTGTGACTCCCCCCGGGGAAACGTCTCCAGCCTGGCTGAGCTCTCATCACACAAGCCCACAGCCGAGCCGGCGCGGGCAAGGCTCCTTAAAATCTACATGTGAGCCAAAAGCTCAGCACCGGAGTGCTGCAACTGTGCTAGCAAAGCTCAGTGCAAGACTGCCCTGAACAGGAAGGTGATTTATTAAATAAAAATAAATTTAAAATAAAGCTGGTTTCACTCCCTCCTGGATTCACACACCTTCTTGTGCCCCAAACTCACATGCATTGCATGACGTACAGCCAGCAGCATTTGTGTGTGACACGTCCTACAGGTCCCCCTCACATCTCCTGGGTGACTCTTTTGTTACTGGTGGCCACAGAGGGGTTTGGCGTGCATCTTCTGTGCCCACCAGGAGCTGCCAGCAACACTGATCTTCCACCCATGGGCCTGTCCTGCCTCAAGATCATTAGGCAGCACAGATGATTAACAAATATGGAATGATTTAAATTGCATGGGACCTTCAGAGGTCCTCTCACCTCCTGTCCTGGAGTAAGCGGCCCAATGGTTTTCCACCCTAAGCTTTCTTAGAAGCTCCATGCTGGCATCTTGACGGCCTTTTGTGTTAGGTGCCATCAACTCATGCCAGGTTTGTATCCCTTCTGCCATTCCGTCTGCTGCTTCCATGTGTACGCTTTCATTCAATTTATCTAACTCTTTCACCTCTCCCTACAGAAGACACATGGGATGCTGCCTGCTCATGAGCAGCGGTCCCCAGACTCACTGCTTCTGCAGCACAAAGTGAGAAGACAAAGAAGTACTTGTGCAATTTCCCAAGGCATAAATATTTCAACAAGACCTCTGTAGGAAGGACCAAGCAAATGAACGCTGCAGAACGCAGAGAACAGTCCAGAGAACCATGAACCACATGGGAAACTGGAGACAAGGGGACCTGCGGGCTCAGCAGGCATCTGGGGTCATGCAAGCATGATACCCCAAAGTGAGACCCCCACAACAGCCTGATGTGTGGTGGTTTGCAGGACAGAAGTGACTCTTTCAGCCTAGACGTGAGCCAGTAGCTTTAGAGTCCAGGTAGCTGTAGAGGGGGCAGCACTAAAGTCAGATCCCACGTCAGGGTACAGCAGCACCCAGGAGTCTGCCATGCCTGCTTGTAAAGCAGGGACAAGTTCACCCATCCTCAACATGGATCTGCTGGAGCATCACCCTCGTGCCCCCAAAAGGCAGCAGCACCCCAGCACAAGCAGAAGGGAGAAGCCGGGTCATACTCCACACTTGAGAAACTTCCCCACCACGTCCATGGCGTGGGGTGACACCACAAAGCCAACACTGAGCAGACACACCTCTCTTGAAAGGCCTTGGAGGCAGCTGCACCATCGAGGGTGATATGCAGATGATGGGCAAAGCTCTTGTCAAACAGTTAATCAAGCCTCCGACTTTCTTTCTGGCAGATGGAGGATCTGAAGCCATAAAACATCATGGTCTTTCACAATCACTTGCCCGCAAGAATAAACCCACATTTTCAGCCCGTTATTGAGTTGTATGGCCAAGTTATATCATCTCTAAATGAAACACTTGTTTGCTTTGTACACTTTTTCTGGAGACAAGTAATCTCCTCTGTTTCGTGCCATTTCATCAAGCTAAAGTAGTCCCACTTTTAGAGCTCAGGCCACAGCTTACAATGGAGGGACTCAATAAAAAAATGCCATGGTCACACAACACAAGATGCCAACCCAGCACAAATTCACTCTTTTGGATCCACTTTCCTCTAAAACCTGGGGTTAACGACATGTTTGTGGGTGCAGTGACAGGTGCCACCTACCCTCCCGCATGTGATGCAAGCAGAGTGTGGTCAGCACAAAGTCTTGCACACGTGCTGGGGCCAAGGTGCCACCGTGCCTATGCCTGGTCCAGATACATTTACACCGCTGGCTGATCCAACAGAGGCCACCGGAGCCACAGCCTTGGTCTCTCCTGCCTCCATCCCCACATGGTCCGCAATCCTGGGATGTCCAAGACAATTGGATAGCTCTGACTTCAGAAAATCAGTAAAAGCATGTGCTATTTTCACAAAGTACACGTTATTTAGGAATTCAAGCCCTGGTTTCAAAAGCAGCTGGAGACCATGGGGAATCTTGTCTTATGAGACCTCAGGTCATCAGCGGTCAAATGCTTCTGAGTTAACCTGAGACCTGTGAAGATTCCACAGGCTGTGTGAGTGGTGTACGAACCTCAGTCATCTCCCCTGTCCCCAGTTTGCCCTCAAAGTCCTTTCTCTCAGCACTCCCCAGGCGCTCCCAGGCTCTGCCTGCTTGCTGCTTCCCCAAGGAAATTTTCTTTTGGCACTTTCTGCCACATTGTTGTCCTTGCCATGGCCTCATTGACTGCACTCCCTCTGTTGATGTTCTCAAAGTCTTCCCACTAGTACCCACCACAGACATCAGAGAGATGTTTGTGACCCGTCCTCACTTTCCAGCTGCCTCAGGCCAGGACCTGAGCAGTACCCAGCAGGGACATCTGCAGCAATGAGACCTTCCCACTGCAATCAGCTGCTCCTAAGAGAGAAAAGCCTCTCTACAAGACACTCCAACATTTCTTTCATCAAATATTTTTAAGCTATTTCTTGACTTTGGAGGGGTGGGAGGGAAGTTACTCAGAATTGTAGGATAATTCAGGCTGGAAGGGACTTCAGGAGGTCATGCAGCCCAACCTTCAGCTCAAAGCAGGGCAGATGACTTCCAGTTTCTAGCACGTGCTGTTGGACTCACGGACAAGCCCCATATCCCTCAACCAACATCTCAGGTAAAGCCAACACTCTCCACCCTGCCTTGGCTGCAGACAGAAGTGGGAGCAGCACAGCCATTCATCACAACTGAGCATAATACAGCCTCAGGACCACCTGGGCAGAGGAGAGGGACGTGCACCCCATCTCTACCTCCACCCCCTGCTAAGAAGCCCATAAAAAAAGGTGTTAGTTACTGTTGGTTTCATGGGAACATGAGGAAGAGTTGTGTCAGCCCTTCAAAAGTCTAGCGTTCCCTGGACTGCGAAACCACATTGATGCCTGGTGGAGGGGGAACCACAGCCCCAGCAGAGACGAACATTTCCAGCAGGCTGCAGGCCTGCACAGTACTCTCTGAAAGACCACCTGTCTTCTTAGATTAAGTGAAATTTTCGTTAAGTTACTCAGCTGCATCAGCTGCATCAGTAAGCCTTGGTTTCATTTACAAGTGGCTCAAGCATCCTTCCAGGCACTGCAGAAACACACAGAGACTTCAGGTTTCTGAACACATTGCAGGCAAATGCTCTGCCCCCAAAGCTGACACTTCAGAGGGCGTTTTTGCTTCAGTCAAAATCACCTTTAGTGAGATGCTTAACATGGATGTGCAGAAACCCACCCGCCTGTTCATCCATGCAGACGCCCAGACTTGCACACGAGGATGAAGTCGACACACGCTGCCCTCCCCTCCCCTCCACAGCTCCCGCTGCACATACTCACGTTATGGGTCTTTCAGACTGGCTTTTTCACTGATCCTTTTGGAAATGCACTGCAATTCTTTGCCCAATATTTGCACACCAGAACTTGACTGCTCTAAAGCCAAGCACAGCCCTTCTCTCCTATCACCTCCTGGGATCCCTCAACTGCCTCCATCCGCTTCCCTCCCTCCCCTTCCCGGTGCCACAGGGCAGAGACTCACCTGAGTTTTCCTTATCCGCAGGTCAGCAGATGACCTGTTCAGTCCTTCCTCTTGTTCAATACTCTGCTCAATACCTGGTCGGGGTAGAAGGACACAGATTATTTCACGCTGTTTAGAGAAGAGAAAGGCATATCTGACAAAAGGACTGTAAATGACTGAAGCCTGTGAATTGAGAAGCATCTGGCACTGAGCGCTCCCCAGCTCCTGACTCTAGACCACAATTTAGCCTGGGCTGGCAGCAAAGTCCCGTTTCATTACTGCAAAGCACTCAGTGCCTGGCCATCAGCCGAGACTTGGTCCTGTCAAGGGCAGCACCTTTCACTCACAGGCTGATAAGCGAGGGTTTCAATACAAAATTCATGTAATGCTCGGGTCTAATGCTCTACTTTCCAGTATTCAAACAAAATGGAGTGCCGTTCTCCCCCTGCTAGGCAGGAGGAGGAAACCCAGAGCTAAAATGTCTCTGCAAAATACCAAAGCTCAAGACTTCTCCAGGGACCCTAAAAATAGTAGGTCTGCCAGCTGCCTGGCCTTGCACAGGGAGGACCCACCAGGCTGGCGAGAGCGTGCTTCATCTCGCTGAACAGTCCTCTGCAGCAAAGCAGAGATTTGCCCTTGTAATTATGCCCAGTAGTGCAACTAAGCGAGATGAATTCCTCACATGTCCAAAGACCGCAAATCACAGCAGGGAGGAGCATTGCCCTGCTTAGTGTCCCGCTGTGGTTTTGGCATGGAGAGGGCATGGGGTTGCAGGGCAGGAGGTCTGGCACAGAGCAAATCTGCTCCTCAAGGCCAGCTCAGGATGTGCTAACTCAAAAACTTGAAATTCAGGGACTTAAGAAGGCTGGAAGAAAGCTCCCATCAACAGGCTGGCCCAGTGTGCAGAGATACGTGTCTCCATGTAGACCACCAGGTGTGAGCTGGTGGCATCCCTTGAGTTTGGCTGACGACTCCATTCCCAATGCAGATGTCCCATAGCGCTCTGAGCCCAGCTGTCCCCAGCACCCTCCACACTGGAGCCGGTCCCATGAACCCAGCATGGGGCAGGTTCCCCCAGCAGCAGGGGCTTCCCATTCCCTGGAGCTGCCCAGTGGCTCCCAATTACCACTCAGCGCAGCAGGGCAGAGCGCAGGACACCCACCACCATGGTGTTTCTGCTGCGTGCTGGTTAGCATCAGTGGCCCCACAGCACTGGGGGAGCAGCAGCGCTGTAAGAAGACTGTGGGCCAGGAGAATCCTTCACGGTACTGGCAAAGGGTGTCCAACAGCACAGCATGCTCCTGGGAAGTGCTAGAGAACATCAGCACCAATTCTGCACTCCCTCCTGTTCTCTCCTGGAACAAGCGTCTGTATCCAGAGCTTATCTGAAAGGTCCCGTCCCACACAGCCAGACGGCCACGGCACTTCTCCTGTGCACTCCCATGCCTGCAAGCGCACTGGCTGCTGCCCGCCCAGCATATTTCATCAGCAATTGGTCTTCCTCCACACTTGTCATAAACCATTCCCTGTTCCCAAGGAATGGTATTGGCAAACATTGTACATTTATGATAATTAATAAAATCACATTTTCCCAAGAAGCTGGTAATTAGAATTAGCCATTGCATGAGCAATGTCTCTCCTAAAGAAGTCAATTCGTTGTCAGCAGATGGTGTTTTTGATCAGTCCTGACTGTTTTCTTTCACTGATCATGCTGGCCACAAGTCGATTTGGGACAAAGCACAAGGACTAATAGTCTGCTGTTCCAGGTAAATATGACACTGGTGGGTCTTTTCTGGAAGAAGAAAACAGGAATCGGAGCCTTCAGGCTCTCAGAGCCCCTTAAAAAACGCAGAATAAAGCACCTATGGAAAAGGACTTTTGTTTTGCACAGGCAAACCTGGACACCAGGGATCCCAGTATGGCTGGGGGGCTCTGGTTTGTTGGAAGGGTCCATGGTCTATGAAACAGGTAAACTGACCCCTAGCTCTCTTTCAGGTCTAGCTGAGATCACGTATCAGGAGGACAGAGAGCAGCAAGGGGACAACAGAGCTACAAGTACACACGGGACAAGGTCATGCCACTAGTGACAAACCCGATCGGTGGCTCCAGCCATATCTAAGTCCTCCATAACTGTGGGGCTCCCACAAAATCCTGGAACTAGGGAGAATGCTGCTGCCATGGGGGAAGCACCAGCTTCTCTCCCACCCTTCGGGCATGGCCAAGTCTACCACAACAAGCTCAACCAAATCCCACGCTGAGGACCAAGACCACCACAGGCAAATCTGAGTGATGCTGGGCTGACCTGCCTCCTGCCTCAAGATGCTGCTGTCCTCACTGACCCCCTGAATCCCTGGGGTTCAATCTTGGGCTTTTGGTCTCGTCCAGGTGCTCCAGCACAACCGGGGCCAGGCTGACAGTCATGTTGTTCTCACTCCCCACTTGTCAAAGAGATTGATTGACTCTTCTGATGGTGGAAACCAACGGTTATATTGGCTGCTCTCTGTCCCTGCACTGCCCAAGGCAGAGGCATGCCAAGACAACGGGGTGTGCTGATGAGACAGGATAACCTTCCCTGAGCAAAATGGCCCCTTTCTTTCCCACCACCTGCCCCACATAACCCATGTCCAGGGGCAGCAGTACCTCCCCCCCGTCCCGGCTATGCTGGCGGTGTAGCTGGGATGGGCAGGTGGCATCGCTGCCTTGGGTAGAGCCACCAGCAATGCAGCCTGTGCTGGGGACAGAAAAGCAAGGGAAGACAAGACCAGCCTGGTGGGAGCAGGATGTGGGCAACGAGAAGCATGAACACTGGGGAAGCACGCCCTGTGCCAGCACGCTGCTAGAGAGCCAGCAGCACCACACAGCCCGCCCAGAGCTGCACAGGGACCATGGCTCTCCAGATGGGACCCCTTGGTGCTGCATCCGCCTAGGCTGCCCATGCCAACCTGGCTCACCAGGGAAGAGCCAGCTCTTCTTGGAGGCTTGCAATTCCCACAGCAGCACCTCTTCAACCACTCAGCCCTGGCAAACTAATCTTTGGCCATCCCGTGGCTTTGCTCAGAGCCGGTGGTCACCAGGGGAGCTCAACGCCTGCCAGTGCTGGTGGCATAGGACTTGCCCGCAGCCCATCAGGTTCTTGTGGCCCTGTTCCCTCACTTCCACTGCGGGAATGGGGCACAAGGAGGCAAATTCACAAATGGCAAATAAAAGCAGTTAGAGGATCCCAGAAGGAGGGAAGGTAACGCCCACCTCTGGGTGATTCCTGCAAAGCAATGGCAGATGCCACTTCTGGCTGTCTCTTCCCCCAGCTGTGCGACCCCTCCCAGCGCCAGCTCAGGATGCCAGAGGACGTGCAGACGGGGTTGGGCTGTGTGTCTGTAACCTGCCCTTTCCTACCTAGGGGAAACCACCCCAAAACTGTCTTGACCTCACTCAAACACCAACTGTTGCCAGCACAGGGTTGGGATGACAGCCAGGGCCTCATTTCTGGTCATGGGGGACGAGTGGGAACTGCTGAGCAGTGGGGGCGCGGAGCAGGACCCAGAGCAGCAATGCTCCCTGCCTGCTCTGTCCCCAGCCTGGGACGGGAGCTGCAGTACCCGCTGCCTGGAGCTGCAGGGCAGGAGCACAGTGGGCAGAGACCCACAGCAGCATCGCAAACCAATACTCACTCTTTAGCTTGGAGCGCACTTTGTTCGCCGTCTTCTTTATGTCAGACATCAGCTCTTCCAGCTCCTCCTTTGTTTCTGGAGAGAAAGAAAACAGCAAACACGGATGCGTTGGTGGCATCGCTAAAATCTGCTGCCTGGCCCCACAGCATGTGGAGACCAGAGCTGCAAGCACTTCCACCTCCAGTCCAGGAGCGCTTCCACCGCCCACATCCCATTGGACTCTCCTCACAGTCCTGAGCCTGGAAATGACCCTGCTGCTGGTCAGAAAGCAGGAAGCCGGGGAACCGTTCTGCAGGACCTCCTGCCCCCACAGCCCTAACCCACCCCATAACCAGAGCTCAGCAGAAAGTGGAAGGGATGGGATACACAACCCACAGTGCTGGTTCCTGTAGTGGAGAGAAAACCACTATCAGACACCAAAAATCTTCTGCTCACCAAGGGCTGATCACCACCGGCTCCTGCCACACCAGCTAGCGCTCCACAGGGTGTTACGAAGGGCCATATCTTCCACTGGCACCCCCTGACTAACAGCCAGTGTGTGTGTGCGTGCGCACGCATGTTCACTCCCCAGCCTGAATTTGCTGCTTTTGGCAAAAAAGTAAGGGCTGAAGTGGCCAGAAACCCCCTCCAGTCCCATAGCCTACGTCTCAGGAATGACTCTTAGCAGCCTGACAGTGGCAGGAGGGTGTAAAGCAATTCTCGTATTTCAACCGGCAGGAGCACAGGAGTTGCAAATAAAAATGAGTATGAGCAAGTCCCTTCCTCCCTGTCCCCACGGGCATCCCACGTGTGTCTGCGTGACCTGCACACAGCTCCCACCAGTAGAAGAGCCCTGCTGAGCATGGAGCCTGTCAGTGAGTCTCAGCATCTGCCCAGGGACACCTCTCCAAGACTGCGAGGGCTTTTACAGGAGTGTCCTGGGCTGCTGGGACTATTAACTCAGCTAGACAGAGGAGGAAACTACAGAATATGCCACATTCCAGAGAAGTACATCAGCTGGGGATGTTCCGAGCCCTGCCTGACCCATGGGATCTGGCACAGGGCTATCTGCCCTCACTCCCATGTGCAAACACCAGGAATGGGCTCTGAGTTCACCACCACTGACAGCACAACCATTGCAACACCTCCAGGCACTCATGTCTTGTAGGACTTTTCTCTACATTGCAGCAGCATCTTCAAACCACAGGCCAGCAAACTAGGATTGGAATGAAGCTCATTGATCAGCCCTGCAAAGGAGTGGGGGTGGGTGACAAATGGGACATCAGGCAGCAATGTGCACGCGCAGCCCAGAAAGCCAAGCATCTCCTGGGCTGCATCCCCAGCAGCGTGGCCAGCAGGGCGAGGGAGGGGATGCTCCCCCTCTGCTCCGCTCTCCTCAGAACCCCCTCCGGCAGCACTGCCTCCAGCCCTGGCGTCCCCAGCACAAGGCAGACCTGCACCTGGGAGAGCCGCCCCAGAGGAGGCCACCAAAATGGTCCGAGGGCTGGAACACCTCTGCCGTGGAGAAAGGCTGAGAGAGTTGGCGTTGTGCAGCCGGCAGAAGAGACGGCTCCGCGGAGACCTTACTGCGGCCGCTCAGCACTTAGAGGGGGCTTATAGGCAAGAGGGAGAGAGACTTTTGACCCGGGCCTGCAGGGACAGGACAGTGGGCAGCGGTTCCAACCTGAACGAGGGTGGGGTTAGGTTGGACATGGGGAAGGAATGTTGTACCATGAGGGTGGTGAGCCCCTGGCGCAGGTTGCCCTGAGAAGCTGTGGCTGCCCCATCCCTGGAGGTGTTCAAGGCCAGATTGGATGGGGCTTGGAGCAACCTGGGCTGGTGGGAGACATCCCTGCCTGTGGCAGGGGGGGTTTGGACTGGGTGATCTTTGAAGGTCCCTTCCAACCCAAACCACCCTGCGAGTGTGTGATCTCAGCCAGGTTCCTCTCCCAGAAACCAGTGTCCTCAAAAAAGCCATAACATGCCGGTGTCCCCCTTGCCACCCTGTGCTTCAGAAGCTGCCAGACCCCCCCCGAGCTTAGCAGCAGGGCTGGAGCGGGGGGCACAACACCCATGCCCAGCACACTGGTATCCAGCTGTGCTCTGCCTACGCAGCCCTTCATGCTGTGCACCTGCAAAAAGGATGGGTGGTACAAAACACCCTGTGCTCACCCATGGGCTTGTGGCAGCCTAGCTGGCTTGCCAGGGACACAACCGTGCCCCAACCATGGGCAGTGAGACCAGCACGTTGCAATATCTCAAGATCCAGGTACTCAAGAAAGTACAAAGCACCTGCCATTCAAATATGGTTTCTCGGAAATGTTGCCACCCTAATGCTCCCTCTTGATTTTGATGAGATCAAGACTTACTTAATTAAATAAAACTTTGTTTAATAGACTCTAGGCACATTAACTGAGTCATTTCAATGGCTGTGTTAGCTCTGATGCTGTACGCTCCCAGCTGGCAGTCACAGGCATAATTAGAAAATCATGATGATGGGAATGTGCTGGGGGAAGGTCACATCCTATTGACTGTTGTACACATTTCTGACTCAGAGCTAAGAGCTTCAGCACTATTAAAAAAAGGAGAAAACGAACACGTCTGCGAATACCTTCACCCCAGGCTCCAGGTATTCCTGAGCAAGCCAACACAGTGGTGTCACCAGGAGAAGTTGTACAATCATGGATTTGCTCGAGAATAAGCACAAATGCAGTGAAAGGAGGAGGAAATCTTCAGTTTGAATTCTCATTTAAGTGACTAATTATTTTTTCCCCATTCTTGAAAGAACTTGTATTGAATAAAGAAAGAAACCATCGTGGGCTAGTAACCCCAGCACCCGGACAGGCTGAGACAGCTGATGGGGAAGTAGACAGAGATGCAGGAGTGCCAGGGGACAACAGGCTGCCACGAACACAGGGACAGGCCAAGAGCTGGGCTTGTTCCCCTGGGAAGGGGAAAGTGAAGTGAAGTTCCTAGTGCTGCCTATGACTACCCAGCAGGAGGGTGGAGAGAAGCTGGAGCAAGACTTCCTGCTGGTCTTTGGAGGTGACCTTCAGTTTCTTGCTGAAGCTTGGAGGTGCACAGGGACAGGACAAGTAATGATTGACCAAGCTGGGACAAGCAAAATTCGAATTAGATACTAGGAAAAAAGACTGTCATCATGAAGGCGATCAAACACTGGACCTAGAGAGGCATTGGGATGTCCATCCTTAAGGAGATCCAGCATATGGCTGGGTGAAGGCCTGAGCAAACTGATCTAATGGACCTGCTGGAGGATACCAGACCAGGGACCTCCAAGGTCCATTCCCACCCGTATCCACCTTCAGTCCTATGAAACAATTTCACATAACTCACTGCTACGTACCTTCCCTTCTCCCTGTCAATTCGGGCTGAGGGATACACTGCAGTGGTGCTATCACTGAGGATGTACAGGGCAAGGGATGAGCGTGGGTGAGCATCCCCCGTGCTGGCAGCTCAGGAAGGGGACAGGACCATGTGGATGGATGGAGGGAACATGGGATGGGGAGCTAGGCTGCCTTCCCTTAAAATATTTCCAACTGAGCAGCAGGGAGAAAACACTCCTTCTGGCTGGCTTTGAGTCACAGGACGTGTGAGGATTACTTGGCGACCTGGCAGGCACAGGCTTCCCAGACAATTATTTTCACATCCATGGCGTCTGTTTAAGTGACTCACTCAAATCTATTTAACCATTCACAGTGAGTGACGATCAGCAACAGGAAGCTGAAGTACCACAACATCACTGCCGCTATGGCCGGCGTCACCCTGGCAAGCAGAGCAGCGCTAAGGGGCAAGATGTGGTATTTAAGAGGACAGGCCAGGCTCTCTGCATGCCACAGCCGACCCGGGACAGCTGCTCTGCTCCTGCTGACCCTGAGCACAGCAGGGGAGCAGGGATGCCTCCATGGCCACCAGCACCATGGGGCTGTGTCCCCAGTCCTTGCTAGGAGGGGAGAGGAGGCTTTGGCTGAGGGTTGAGCCAGTGCCCAGAGCTGCCATGCAGGATGCTCCTTGGGGCGAAGGGGACTCCTACCTGCAGCGTGACACTCAGCATGGCTGGCCACCATTATCAATAAAGAAGGAGGGGAAAAGCCTCCAAACCACACAGCAGCGATCAGCAGTGCAGCAGCAGGCACCAGACCTCCACCCTTCACAGTTAACTGCAGGTGACTGTCACCCGCCCGCCGCAGCACGCCTGAGCATCATCGTGACAGTGACTGTGCACACGATACGGTTCTCAGCCATCGAAGCTTCCTCATTCATATTCAGATCAATAAACCTTCACCTCTTTGGGACCTGCATTTCTTTCCTGACAACAACCAACCAACGTAATCAAGGAAAGTACAATTTCAAACTAATTCATAACTGAGTTCCCTGACAAAGCTGGGAAGAAGGATCTTTTTGGCAAAGACTTACCTTTTTCAATAAAATATTAAAGAACCTGACCACAGTTCCTCCAAGGAAATTTTGAAAAATAAACCTTTCTTGCCTTAAAACTTTTAATCTGTTTCTCACATCTTACCATTGATGTGCTTATTTATCTTATGAATTTAACTTACATTTATGAAATGTAGGGTACTTTTTAAAGGTCAATGCAAAGAGGAAGCACAGACCTGGCAGCCCCACAAGCTATCCAGTCTCTGGGAGCACACCGCAAAGAATTCTTCCTAGGGATCTACAGAGTTGGCTGAAACATTTTCCATAGTGTTCCACAGACTTAAAGTAATAAAAATGAAACCTGCTTTAAAAACCACCAGGGAAGAGATGGGCTAGAAAGGCTGTTCCAGCCCCAGGCTGGTAACTACTGACCAGTCAGCCTCACCTCCATGCCTATTAAGATCATGGAGCAGATCCTCCTAGAAAACCTGTTGAAACATATGGATGACAGGGAGGTCATGAGAGACAGCCAAAATTACTTCACCAAGGGCAAATTGTGCCTGACTAAGCTGGGGATCTTCTACAATGGAGGGACTGCATCAGTGGACAAAGGAAGAGCTACAGATGTTATCTATCCAGCAGTAGGACCAGTTGTTCCCTGAGTACCCAGACCCCTGAGCTAGAAACAGAAATGAAGCCCCTGTAATCCAAGGGGAAATGGTGAGGGACCTGCTTCAGCACCTGGAGGTACACAAATCCATGGGGCCAGATGGGATCCACCCGAGGGTACTGAAGGAGCTGGCAGAAGTGCTCGCCAGGCCACTTCACATCATTTATGAGCAGTCCTGGCTGACCAGGGAGGTCCCAGCTGACTGGAGGTTGGCAAATGTGACACCCATCCACAAGAAGGGCCGGAAGGACGACCCGGGGAACTATAGGCCGGTCAGTCTGACCTCAGTGCCTGGGAAGGTCATGGAACAGATCATCCTCAGTGCCATCACACGGCACATGCAGGAGAACAGGGTGATCAGGCCCAGTCAACATGGGTTTGTGAAAGGCAGGTCATGCCTGACAAACCTGATCTTCTACGATAAGGTGACCCGCTTGGTGGATGAGGGAAGAGCTGTGGATGTGATCTACCTGGATTTTAGCAAAGCTTTTGACACCGTTTCCCATAGCATTCTCCGGGAGAAACTGTCTGCTCATGGCCCGGACAGGTGTACTCTTCGCTGGGTAAAAATCTGGCTGGGTGGCTGTGCCCAGAGAGTGGTGGGAAACGGAGTTGAATCCAGTTGGCGTCCGGTCACAAGTGGTGTCCCCAGGGCTCAGTGCTGGGGCCAGTTCTCTTTAACATCTTTATCAATGACCTGGACGAGGGGATCGAGTGTACCCTCAGTAAGTTCGCAGATGACACCAAGCTAGGTGGGAGGGTTGATATGCTTGAGGGTAGAATGGCTCTACAGAGGGATCTGGACAGGCTGGACCAATGGGCTGAGGCCAACGGTATGAAGTTCAACAAGGTCAAGTGCTGGGTCCTGCACTTGGGTCACAACAACCCCATGGATGCTACAGGCTTGGGGCGGAGTGGATCAATAGCTGCCCGGCGGAGAAGGACCTGGGGGTGTTGGTGGACAGCCGGCTGAATATGAGCCGGCAGTGTGCCCAGGTGGCCAAGAAGGCCAACGGCATCCTGGCCTGTATCAGGAATAGTGTGGTGAGCAGGACTCGGGAAGTGATCATCCCCCTGTACTCGGCACTGGTGAGGCCCCACCTCGAGTACTGCGTTCAGTTCTGGGCCCCTCACTACAAGAAAGACATTGAGGTGCTGCAGCGTGTCCAGAGAAGGGCAACAAAACTGGTGAGGGGTCTGGAGGATAAGTCTTATGAGGAACGACTGAGGGAACTGGGGCCGTTTAGCCTGGAGAAGAGGAGGCTGAGGGGAGACCTTATCACTCTCTACAAGTACCTGAAAGGAGGAGAGATGGGGACTGACCTCTTCTCCCTAGTGACAAGTGATAGGACGAGAAGAAATGGGTTCAAGTTAAGCCAGGCGAGGTTTAGGTTGGATATTAGGAAAAGTTTTTTCACTGAAAGAGTTATCCAGCATTGGAAAAGGCTGCCCAGGGAGGTGGTGGATTCACCACCCCTGGAGGTTTTTTAAAAAAGGGCAGACGTGGTACTTGGGGATATGGTTTAGAAGTGGTTTTGTCAGGTTAGGTTAATGGTTGGACTCGATGATCTTAAAGGTCCCTTCCAACCATAACGATTCTATGATTCTGTGATTCTATCCGGACTCCTGTTAAGGCCTTTGACACAGTCCCCCACTACTTTCTTGCCTCTTATTTGGAAAGATATGGGTTTGGTGGATGGACTATAGATGGATAAGGAATTGTTTGGATGGCCAGATCCAAATTGTTGCATTCAATGGCTCAATGTCCAAGTGGAAACCTGTAATAAGTGGTGTCCCTCGAAGGTCTCTACTGCGACCAATCTATTTCATATCTTCACCAATGACACAGACAGTGGGATCAAGTGCACCGTCAGCAAGTTTGCAGGTGACACTGAGCTGAGTGGGGCAGTCGATACACCGGAGGGAAGGGGTGACATCCAGAGGGACCTGGACAGGCTTCAGAAATGGGCCTATGTGAACCTCGTGAAGTTCAACCAGGCCAAGTTCAAGGTCCTGCACCTGGGTTGGGGCAACCTCAGTACCAGCACAGACTGGGGGAGGGAGGGAGGGA
>VZSZ01007637.1:67568-94584 GCA_013398815.1 Ibidorhyncha struthersii
TCCATCCATCCATCCATCCATCCATCCATCCATCCCCCAGTCTGTGTTGGTACTGGAGATTGCCCTCCTACAGGTGCAGAACCTTGCACTTGGCGTGGCTGAACTTCATGAGGTTCATGAGCCTTGGTAGCTTTATTGCAGCAACTCTGATTGTATACTAAAGCACTTTCACCCATCCTTCCTCTTTTATCCTCACCTCCTTCAGGAGGTCGTGTCTGAGCCACCCTCAAGCAAGCTGCCTCCTGCAATGAGTGGTGACTCAGCTGTGCTCTCCACCTTCCCCAGCATCCCAGCCCATGATGCTTTCTCCCCACACTGGGAATAGCACTCATTTAATTGATCCTTTTCTAGAAGGCTGAGTGCAATGCCAGGTGAATGAGACTGAGTTAAAAAAATTAAAATTAAAAAAAAAAAAAAAAGTTTTGGATCTCTCCAAATGCCAGAGCCTAGAGCAGGAGGCAGAGCTCTGGAGGGCCACTGGCCATCTCAGGCCACCTCAGATGCTGCTCTGCAGGTGGCTTGACCATATATGCTACAAGCCTACAACAGGACCTACATAGGACATCTCCCCTGGCCTGTCTGGTGAACACTTGGGCAGGGGTAGGAACAGCTCTGCTGGGAGCAGAGGGCTTCCATGGAGAAGGTCCACCAACACAGCCCACTTCTGCATGACCCTCCATGGGCCCAGCAGTTATTTGACCCAGGACACACCATGGCTCTTCCAAAAAACAGATGTACCCTGAATGCCATATTTAAATTGTTCAGGATGAGAGAGCGCGTCCAAACTAGAGAGTCCGTACCAACAAAGGGCCCTGGCCTCTGAGCAGACTGAAGGGCAGTAGAGAAGCAGGGCCTGATTGAGGGACTGGGTCCACAGGAGGAGGGAAGTCCTTCCCCTCACGCACAAGGTGATGTAGATCACATACGGTGACCCCATTTGGACAAAGAGAAATAAGGCTTCATGCAGAAACGCAGCCAGCCAGGGAATTGTGGAAAGGTTATTTTTAGAGTTGCACATTTCCATGATAAAGAGCAAGTATTACCTCTAGCTGGAAAAGAATTTTTCTAGCACTGGTGCAAAAAAATGACCCACAGAAGTCTGACCACTCAGAGCTTCAGCTGCGAGAGAATGCTCTTCAAGACACTGTTACTTGGTACCTAAAGCAGCATGCGCAAAATAAAGCCCCAGAAGGCACCCACTGAAGAGTTCAGATACCTCTGCTGCCCAACCCATCATTTTTTTCTTAAAAAATATGGCCTGTTTTATATTTTTAAACACGGACTGAAGTGCAGGGAACTGCATTACTGTTCACTTAACTCCTGCTCAGATTTTGGCTAACACGCTGGGAGCCGCACCATTAGGTCCAAGCCAGGACAACACATAGGCAGGACACAGTGGCCAGAAAGGGCTAAAGGTCATTCTGCAGCCACTGTCTCCTGCAGCGGGCTGTCTCCTGCAGCCACCGTCCTTGCATATTGGTTGTCTGGCGGTTTCTTCAGAATCCACTAACTTATGGAAATGGTATAGATCAAACTTCGAAGCTGGAAGGTATCATCACATCAGGTTTTTAAGTGGATCCAACATCAGCCAGACTGCTGAGGCTTTTGCGCTTCCCAGTGTGATACAGGGGATGCCTGCACCGTGATGGAGGAGGGAGGATGAGTACTGTCACCCTCTGCTACATACTTGTTTTGCTTATAGATGCATGAGTTACAAGTTGTAAGTTATGAGTTTGAAGTTATGAATTAGAGAACTTTTGAGTTAGAAACCTCATGAATTAAGTGACGGATGAGTGAATTCACCTGTTAGACTAGTCTATGCAAAGGGTATTGAGCCTTTGTTTGTCTTGTTTGCTTCCTTTCCTAATGAGCTCATAAAATAAAGTTTAATTCACACAGTATGTTTTCCTGTAAACTTGGGAGATCCAAATGGACCATGACAAACTGTGTTGTGCGTGGCCCATTCCCAGGCAGGCTGGCTGCTTGTTCTGCTGTTGTGGGAGTTCCAGTTCCCCTCACGCCCGACTCTCCCCATTCTCCCCACCCTGGGGCCTGAGCAGGGCAGTGGCCATCTAACAGTGCTCAACCTCAGCTGGTGCTTCCACCAGAGGATTTGTTAGGGCAACACCCTGTCCGGGTCAACCAGTGGTTGCAACCTGCATCTCTGTTGGATGTCAGAGCAGATGACTTTGGGCACAGGGAGGCCAGCAAGGTCTCTAAGAGCCACTTGCTGCACGGCAGCACCCTGCGTGTCCATAAATAGCAGCTCCCAAGCAACCATCATAATTCATTTAATCGAAAAAGAGAAATGGGCTTGGGTCATCGGGAGGATTTAGCAGCAGCCCAGGTCACAGAGTGTCACCAAAGAGGCAGCAGGAATGGGATGGGAAATATCAAAAAGGGAAAAAATCCACCTCACAGGGCTCTTGGTCAAGTATCTTTTTCATAGGATCATGGATTCACAGAGTGGTTTGGGTTGGAAGGGACCTTCAAAGATCATCCAGTCCAAACCCCCTGCCATGGACAGGGACACCTCCCCCCAGCCCAGGTTGCTCCAAGCCCCATCCAGCCTGGCCTTGAATACCTCCAGGGATGGGGCAGTCACAGCTTTTCGGGGCAACCTGGGCCAGCCCCCCTGGCTGCCTGCTCTGCCAAGCTCCTGCTAAAGACGCTCCAGGGCAAAGTCAGCTCTTCCTGACTTTGGCAACTGGCTTCAGTCACCAAGGCTGGCATCACCCAGGACCCCAGGGCCATGGTCAGTGTGAGCAGGTGACCACAGTGGCAAGGCAAGGTTTGGTCCATCCATCCTCTTCTGCACCCACATCTCCAAACATAAAAGCAAGCCAGCTCCATGCGTTCACGTGAGACACACGTGCTGGGGCTGAGCCCTCTTCCACAATCCCTGTCACGAGGCTGCCTCGCTGCTGAGATCTTTTGTTTGTGAATTTACAGAAATCAGAAACAAATTGTTCCTAATCAGGAACTTCACCCCCCAGTCTGGCTCAGGGGCATGAGACCGTGCCTGTTGCTGTCTGGAGACCTCCCTCCCCATGCGGGGCGAGCAGCCTCTGACTGGTCCTCCCTGCCACCATCACCCAGCTCTCCCCAGCATCTCCCCATCAACCGGCCCCTGCGACTCTCCATGCACTTCTGCTTGTGAGCTCTTCCCAGCCCCCCCTGCCCTCGCTGGCTGAGTCAGCAGGGCCCCAGCAGCCGGCGGCTACGGGCAGTGCCGGGAGCTGCATGCCGTGGCAGGCAGTGTTGACGTGCTCCCCGGCACGCTCACTCCAGCCTCCCACTCCTCCCCAGCTTGGAATCAGCTGCAGGCGTCACCAGCGTGTCACCAGCCGCCTTTTCTGCAGCACTCATGAATTCATTGGAGGGGAAATCTCCTCTCAGGGAATCCCAAAAGCAAGGGGACCACCACGACCAGCAAACCTTGCTTGCTCCCTCCTTCACCACTTCAAACTTCCCGCACCGTCCTTGCTCTGTGCCCCTCAGAGAAGGGCAGATTACCTTTGAATGCTCGAAATAAAAATGGAGAAACTGGGAATACTGGTAGGAAGGGAGGAAAACTAACCTGTCTTTAACGAGGAAGATGAAACAACACAGTTTGAACAAACAGAAAATAACAGCAACCCTACAAAATTACTGCAAAACAATGCAAGGATGCGTTCAGGCGGTAGAGAAAGGAAGGGGTAAATAGGATGGATGCAGGTCTGGGATTGCACAGACCAACTGCCCAGTACTCACTTCCCCTCCTCAGCTCTTGCATAGGAAATATTTTTGTGTACTGTCTCATGGTGGCCCCCACGCTTCCTCCTCGGCACCAACGCATCCCTTCCTTCCCAGCCCTGCATCTCAGCAGCCTCCTCCAAAGCCCTCCCCCTCTACTTTGGACTCGTCTTGCTCCTGCCGTCCATCTCCCTTAATTATGGCTTCCCCAGCCTGTTCCCTCTCCATGAGCTGGAATTCACCCTCCCCTGTCACTTCACTCTCCAGATTCCTTTCTTTGCCAGGATTTGCCTTCCCCATTCATGGCGCTGCTCAGTCTTAGCTAATTACCAAGCCTGACAGCGGGCTCTGCCCTGCCAGCCTTCATGCTTTGCCCCAAGCATCTGCTGTTGGCAGCTGGCTCGCCAACCACTGCTACCTGCCTCATCATTTGCATACTTAAAAAATCTCTTTAAACTTTACCTACTGTGCAAGTGAAGTTACCTGCAGGCACTCGCAGCCCCTGCTGCCAGGCGGCCGGGCAACCCTGTACGTCTGGCAGAAGAAGGTCCTCGTGCAAGAGCACTGCTCTCCCTCCCCAGGACCTCAGCAACACCCATACAGCCATGCGAGCCCTTCTCTTCCCCAGCTTGCCTGAAAGAGACGTCCCTCTCCCTGCAGGGTGGTATTTCTACCTTTTAGACAGCAGGTTTTGTATTCCCCTGGGGGGAAATCCTTGGGGAAATCTCATACTGGGGTGTCTTCTAAGCGTCTGTGGGCATCCTGGGTCACAAGACGTGGCTGCGTGCCCCACCCTGTACAGTCACCTCCTCACCAAACCCTAATAGACAGACGTTTTTCCCCATCAACTGCCTTTGCCCAAATTATCCTTCCTCACATCTCTGGCCCCTCGATCCAAACCGAAAGCACTCACATGCAGGCGTGGGGCTGCTCCATGCACAAAACACACGGCCCTTGCCCACATTTCACGTCAAGACATGCATGCAGTTCTGCAGCGGCTCTCACAAGGCCAGCAACGTTTTCCTCCGTGACTGCAAAGCCCAACTCTAACTCTCAGTGAATGATGCCTTTAATACACATAGGTGATGCTCAGGAATGACAGCAGAAACCTCCAGCTGCTGCAGATGTGAAAAGGGTACTGCTGCTGAGCACACTTCAGTGGGGTGGATCTAACACAGCTCAGAAGCAGAACTATGTCCAGGATAGGTGAAGGTTTTCATCAAAGCAAAATGTGCAAGGAAGGAAAGGCAGCAAGAAGAGTGTATCTTTGGGTTTTCTGCAGTTTGTAGCAGCTGGGGACTAGGCAGGGACGAACAGGTATATCACACCCACGCCACCAGGCTGGACACAGGGACCCAGATGATCAAAGATTCAGAGTCGGATTGGGGAAAAATGATGAATGAGTTCCATGCGGGGGTCACTCCTGGGTTGAGTTCAATTCAGTGTTTTCATTAAGAGCTTGCAGGCTGGAGGAAAATCCATTCACTGGCTCGCAGAGGCAACACAGAAGAGCTGTGCTTGCTTCACCTATCTGATTTAAAGACACACTTGATTAATGACAAAACCAGGCTAAAAATCAATTACAGAGATACTGAAAAAGGACAAATCTCAGCTGGTTCCCATGAACAGCAATAACCTAATGGCCAAATACAACTCCAGGACCTTGTATCCACGTGTACACTGGGAGAAGGTTACGTGAAACCCAGCAAGGAAGGCAGAAGTCAAAGGCAGGACAAAGTGTGGGAATCAAAGGCAGTTTTTTCTTGGAAACAGCAAATCTGAGCAGGGCTCAGGTAGACAACTGCCTCCCCGAGCTCAACGCAACACCATGCTGTGGATGGGCAGTGCAGGCAGAAGGGGGCTCTGATTCCACCTCTGAACACAGCACTGACCCTGTGTCCCAACAGTGCTTCCACATTTCCCAGACAAGGATGTGCCACAGAGGCTAGAAAGCAGGATTTCACCCAAGGGAGGTCTTAGAGGTGCCGCCTGATCGCTGCATGCGGGTGCTGGCCGATGGGCAAGCTGCCCACATGCATAGCAGTCTGAACACCACCTAATCTCAGCAAAAGATCTAGTTAATCCAGTTTTCTGGAAGTAGTTGGTGTCCACAAATGCCTGGCTTTCCTGCTTCTTGCAGTCTGTGGATAGTTAATCCCCTGTTCAGTCCTCTCCTTCTGGGGTCAAGGGGTGATCAGGATTTCCCATACCAGCCTCTGCCGGGCCACAGGACCGCCAGCCTGGTGCTGGGACAGGGACTACACTCAAACGCTGCACTGCAGAGGGTGCGACACCTGTGTGCAATGGTCAGGGAGGAGTACGCTCTTCTTGTTTCCATCTCAGTAACTAATAATAGTCTGAACTTTTTCTGAAGACCAGACACTAGCCATCACCGGACATGGTCCACTTGATAATGAAGATCTGTGTCCTCAAGAAGTCTTCTCTGATCCAAAGCTCACATGCTCCAGACTAAACTAAGCACCAAATCACTTGGATTGTCAGGAACGTCCACCAACGGGGCCTCATCTCTTTCATGGAGGACACATCACCCTACCAACTCCTTTCACATGGGAGGATTTCAGTCTTTCCTGCTTTTGACCTACCACAGTATCCAAAGGTGGAGTGGAGTCCTGCCCAACCCTGCCCCATTTGGTTAGAGAGCCCAGCCAAACCCCCGCCAAGGCTGCCTACACCAACCCACTGTCTTTTTCTCTGCGTGGCATATCTGGCCGTGTCCTGGAACACACAATGCTCTTCATCTCCTTCCCTGGCCAGCCTGCACACCACAGGAATAAGGAATAACCAGGAATATGCAGCAGCATCACACTTGACAAGGATGCAACATTTGACAGCCGGAGCAGTGCTACCAATCCTGCAGCACCCTGTGGCCAGCTGGCTCCAAAGAGATGAATCTCCATATGTTTTTTGGCAAAAAATTCCAGCAGTTTCGCACTGAAAACACCATGCAGAGCAGTAACTGTTAAGGGTGGTGCTGCCTTTCAGTATCACTTACGCATGCAAACACTGGCAATGAGACCAGTTCCCCTTCTGGCACGTCCAGTATCTCATCTGGGGCAAGCCCATTCTTCTTCTCATTAATTATTACACATTAGGAGCCTTAGTTTTAATAGCTAATTCCAAAGCTCTTCCTAGTTGTTTCAGCATCTCCCTCCTGCCAAACCATGGTAGGACCTTGTGCATTCACACCACGTAAGACGCCGTGCAGCAAATGAAGCCCCCAGCCCCCTGGATGGGCACTCCTGCACCCCGACAGCATGGAGAGACGGGGACCAGGACCCTTCCCCACCTCCAGTGCTTTTACTGAAAAGACAAAAGTGTGAGGCTGGGTGGCACAGGAGGGGAGGACATGGCTCGCAGTGGTGGCCCTTCCTCCACTGGCCAGGGGGAACAGCTTTGCAGCAGCTTTTATGTAGTGCTTTCCTGGTGCTTGCTCCAAGCCACACACTAACACCATTTTAATGAGCCCTCAGCACATGCCGCATCCCTGTGTGACCACGGAGGGCACGCGGCAGTGGTTTGTTATCGCCGTGACCACGCTTTGCCTGCTCCCTCTTGACATTTCAATAGCTTCTGCAGGAGCTATTTTTGTCCACCCGCTGTGCAGTCCCTGCCGAGGGCAGGGCTCCTGCATGCACAGCGAGAGGAAGGGGGAGGCGAAGGGGGATGCAGGAGCTGAAGCCCCCAGACGGATTCTTGTGGCGGCAGTGGATGGTGTAGAGAAGCATCACAGCCAGCAGCCTCGTCCTGTGGCCCACCTGCACCATGATCCTGGCTGCACACACTGCTCGAGATGATGGCAGCTTGGCTTCCAGCCTGCCCCAGGCTGGGGGTTTGGGAACCCCACAGGGCTGTCCTGAAGGAGGATGTGGAACCACCCCAGGCGTGGAAACCAACCCCCTTCCTACTGCCCCAGGCAGCAGCAACACCCTGCACGTCCCAGAGCAGGCGGGCACAGGGTGAGGAACAGCTCGGCAGAAAGCCAAGGAGCCTGCGGAGCCTCTCCCTTTGGAGGATTGGGTCAGAGAGAACATCGCCCTACCAGGAACCAAGCGTAGGGGCACCAGCTCAGGGTTGGTAGCCAGCACCAGTGGCATACATTGACAACTCTTTTTAGATAGCATTTTTTCACATAAAACTGAACAACAGGACAAACAAAAAACAGTATGATTGGGAGTTTAGATATCGCTTCATTTTGTTTGAAATTAAGAGCAAAAAATACGCATCCTTCCACAGCTAAATCTTGAGAGCAGCTCCAGTTGACATGGCTTCACCACTGCAAAAGTGGAACTGCTAAGCAGGATCTTCTTAAAACTCTGAGGAAAATAAGGTGGGTGATGTTCTGCTTACGTTCTTCAAATCGTTTTTCCACCAGGCTGCTTTCCTGTAGCACCACAAGCTATTAAAAGCCCTTGCAGTACTCTCAAGGCACAGAATTATCTTCCAGATTGGGAGCTCCAGATTCCTTTTGGTCATGGTGAGATATATAATCCACACTTGGTGCCATTACCCACTCTAAGCACCGTCTCTGCAAGAACCCAGATGGATGCCAAGAATAAGGCACTTCTTATAGCTGTAGCATTTTTAAGCAACATTAACATGCCTTGCATAAAAGTGTCCTAATTTCTGACTTGGGTTGAACATGCATGAGTCAGTCAGCTGCATTCTTCTAAAAGCCTACACCTGTACAGAAAAATCTCAACTTCTCTTTCTCACATACCCAAACTGCTGAGCAAAAAGGGTATTATAAAGGCATGGACATGCTAGTTTTTTCTTCATGATTCAAAACCTTTACATTCTCAATGGGAAAAATGTTACGACACACAAAATTTCCAAACGCTTTGCAAAGGGCACTCCTCAGCTTAGGATGCCACACACGTACTGTCATCTTCTACCATCACACCAGGCTGATGTTTTTACAGGTGACCCTGTGCTCAGGAGGGCCTTGGCCCCAAAAGCCTGGGAATCAGCACGAGGCTTGAATTGTCTTTCACCAAAAAACGGTAGGTGAGATGACAAGAAACAACACAGAGACTCCAGTGCTCCTTCCAAGCTGAGATACAACAGGGAAGATGTTCTCCACCACACACTGAAAGGGCTTTGCTGCCTGCATTTGGAGAGCAGATTGTGTTTGGTTCTCTGTGTTGTTCCTCCTATAGAAAGAAGCTGCCTTTCAAGTCTCACCTTTTCTTAAAACCTTCTCACTATGGTAAAAAAGAAGAAGAAAGGAAAGGACCGGTGGAGGTCACAACAGCTATGGTTTTTCATCGGTGGCTTTGGCCGACTAAAAGAACTTCGTAACTTCAGCCTCATTTCTTCAATGGAAAAGCTTCAAAGAGAAGACCTGGCTATTCAGGAACACCAGCACCCTGCAGCTGGCAAGAGCAAGGTAGCATCACAGGTTATTCCAACAAGCCAAAGGCAAAGGGAGCATAGAAAAAGCCTTCCAGCAAGCTTGCCCCTGCTCTGCTTTTGATCCAGAAACTTTTTAGAAGAAACTTGTGGTTTCCTATCCACTGATCAATTGAAGTAACCACAGAACCAAACTGCACTGTCTTCCCATCTTTGCTTCTTTGCTCTAGATAAATGCTAATGCACACAGATGCCCCAGCTGCTCTTAGGGCTTCAGAGGCTCCTCAAGGGTCAGCTTAAACTTGAACCTAGGTGCTCTTTACCAGAGGTTGAGGTCCTCTTTCTGCTGAGCCTTTTTATGATTACATCTTTTAAGGCAGCACTTAATTTAAGAGATTAAAGACCAATAATTGTTTGAAGTGGAAATCAAGGCCTCAAGATAAAACCAGTGAACTTGAAACCCTTCAACACAACCTGTCCAGTTGTAATAGTCCAACCATTTATTAGAATTTTTGAAATATTAATGCAACGCTAAACCTTTTCATGTTGCAGTAAAAAGCCAAGCAATATTCAAAGCATCAACCACAGGCATGGAATGAGTGATGGCTTCATGGCACGGCACTACAGAAAGGCTGGAACTGACACAGGCTCAAGTCTGCACATGGGTGCATCAGGATTTGATTATTTTCCAATGAAACTTTCCCCAGGAGCTGCTCCCTTGGTGGCTGTGGTTAGAGGGACAGAGGAAGAAGTTTCAACGCTTGTATCCACCACTTTTGACCAGATCTGAGAAGGAAAGGCTTCCAGCAGTCTCAAACTGGGGCCAAGGAGGTGACAGCTATGAGAACACCAACAAAGATGCCTTTGGGTTGTAGGAAATGGCACACACACCCTTGCACACATACATGCACACTCAACAGCTGCTTTGGAGATAGTTTCCATCAAAACAGACTAAAACAACATAAAGAGCATTTAAATTAACATCTCAAATCTAACCCATCTCAGACGGGGTCAGTAAATGGGCAGGGTGCTCACAAGGTCCTCAGCGTGGGGACAGTGGCACACTTTGCCAAGCATGCCAACAGACCCCCAAAACTCTGCCGTATGGGATCCACCATGGGACAACCTTCTAGCTCTCTGACTCACCAGCACACTGGGTGGTGGGAAGGAGAGGCAGCGCAACAGCCAGGTCTGGGCAGCAACTGCTACAGGAAATTATCAGGACAGTGCATCTCGTGATGGCCTCCAGCTCTGACTCGGGGGCACATAGAGAAAACAGAAAGGCTCCAGGGACAACTGGGCACATACCAAGCCTTCCACAAGCAGGATACATTTGTACCTGCCCAAAATAGGTAACACACGTGTTTTACCATGGGAACAGAATACCAGTGCTTTTCTCTAAGGCAGATAGTGAATCTTGTACAGAGATCACTTACTATAAAGAAAAGGTGGAATATGCTAGTTAACAAATAACCACAATTCTCACTCATCCTGCGCTCCTCCTTGCAGCTTTTACCTTGTCCAGGATAAGAGGGTCCACTTTGTTCTGGATAAAAGGTTTCTCCTCTTGCTGATGACCAAGTTGTACAACCATCAGCACCGCAGACATCTTGCTCCCATTTCCACAGACTGCTTCCAGGCACTGCCACCAGAGCAGGGACACCAGGGTGGTCTTCATCTCCTCTGTTCCTCAAGATCGTGCTTGTAAATGGGACAGGAGCTGTACTTCCCTTCCCAAGTAGAGTTATTTTAGATTTACAGGTCAAAATGCTGCTACCTAAGTGCCACTACCAGCTGTGACAACCTCTGGCAGTTATCTGAGCAATGAATGATGGATCACTCTTCTTATTAGAAGTGCACAAAGAAGCGGTTCACAAAGGGCTGGAGGCTAGTAATAAATAATATCTGCACAAGATGGTCTTCAGCTGTACGCACATCAGTATTTACAGATCAGAAGCCAGTTCTGACCTGTTGGATTCTACACCAGTTGATTAATTATTTACCTCAAAGCTAATTAATCATCCATTAACTCTTTGTGAGCTCTTCTACCAGTAGGGCACACTCATGAAGTGACTCAATAAACGCTTCTAACATCTACAGCTTCATACAGTTAAGAAGAAAATCTTTCACGGGGGAGCCCCAGGCCAGAAATCAGAGGAAGCCACATCCCAGCCGCATTTTATCTTCTTTTCCTGACAATTATTTGGCCTTGCCTGGTCCTCCATTATCCGCCACATGGTGCTAACAACAGAGTGCTTCTCCAGACAGCACTTTTTTTTACTTGCAACCAAAGCAGCTCTTTTATTTGAATTTTTGCTAATAATCTGACAACTCAATTAGGAAAACACAGTTCTGCTCCAACTCTGTGGGGCCTGGAAACTCATTAAAACGGCTAGGAGATTGCAAGAAGCTTAAACCTATTAAGCAGGCTCTGCTGGCATTAAAAGCAAGCTCAGGAATTATGCTGCCTGTCCTCAGAAAACATTTGTCTCCAGCAGACCCACAGAAACTGAGGCAGGACTGGCAGGCAGGTCTCCAGGGCCACAGGAGGACAAACGCCACCGCAAGGGAAGCATCAGGGCCATGTACAAGCTGTGCTCTCCTCCAAGAGCCTTCCAACCTAGTACTGCCTGGCTGGGGCCTCTGCAGTCATCCTGCCTGAAACAGCAATAATTTTTCCCATTTCCCCCAAAAATGCAAACTAAAGGCCTCCTAACCCCCAAAGGTCTCAGGTTTAGGGTGTTTCTGCCGCAATGCCATAGGTCATCACCACTTTGCTTCCCATGTGAAGTATCTGCACCAGCATCCGCCAGCAATGCGCAGGTTCCCCACTGCTATTTGACTCCACCAATACTCGCGGTCTCTTTTGTCAGAGTTTTCTTTTTTGCTTAATTTGAGGCTGTAACTCAGCAGATTTCCTGGATGGTAGAAACGCCATAAGAAGAAAAGTCCCCCAGTAACCCTGCACCAAGATTCTCCATCCTCCGGCCCCTTTGATGCTCACATTCTGCCACCTCTTCTGTACGTGAGTCCAGACACCCTAGCACCCTGCTCCCACACCCAGGGTCTTTCCCACACACTGTTCACCTCAATCCGCTCATTAAACAGTGACCTCAGACTGGGATTTTTAAGGGGATTTGATGTCCTACGTGTGGCTGACAAGTCCCTTATTTGAAGTCCTTGCCTGCCTGCACTGTGGTGTGACACAGCTACCAAATGGGGCTCAGACTCCCCAGTAACGTCACCTGCCTGTCCAAACCCAAAACACTTGTTTCAGGGCCCTCTAAGCAGCAGGCAGCAGGAGCTGGTCATCTGTTCATCTCCAGCTCTGCAGGCTAACTGCTAGGGAAACCCACAGTCCAACCTCCTATTCTAAGAAGCCAAAAGAGATGGGAATGTCACCTGGCCGTCACTGCTCCACCACAGCAGTCCCATCACATGCCCGGTGGTTCTGCAGCTGCTTGAAGAGAAGCCTCCAAGCAAGCCCTCAGCCAAGCACTACACAGGGTGACACCCAAGACACACACAACAGCTTTTCTCACATGGGCACAGCCGTGGATCACCTCCAACCCAAATGTGACTGCCGTCACCCCTTGCCCTCCTTGGAGCACTTCCACCCGGCACCCGTCTCCCAGGGACACAACCAGCATCAGCAACGAGATCTCAAAATGTACCCAAAGGCCTCATCAAATAACAAGCACCATGAGCCCGCTCAGGAAGCAGGGTGTCAAGCCAAGACCTTCAGCACCCCTCAGACTCTGATGGGGACTCCTGTGAGAGCCATGATTTCAACACCCAGGACCACATAGGGGATGATTTCAACACCAAACTGAACCCCCTGTTGGTCACAGACATCTGGTTGCCGCTCACTGGATCTCCATCACTGGAAGTGTTTAAGGTCAGGTTGGAGGGGGCTTTGAGCAACCTGCCTCCATGGCAGGGGGTTGGACTGGATGATCTTTGAAAGTCCTTTCCAACCAAAACCACTCTGTGAGCCCATGATTCTGTGAGGAAAGCCAAGCCGCTACAGCCTGCACTTGGGTGTCAGTTGTGCAAGCCAAGGGAGGACCTGCACCCACGTGCACCATGGAGGTGACCATTCAGCTCCACTGCACCCCAGGCAGAGCCCAGCAGAGGGCAAAAGCACCCGGCTACCGGCATGAGGGGCAGAAGACACTTCTCTCACAGCAACCAGACCACCCCAATCTCTCCCTCGAGTACTGGGATAACACCTTGGCTGTGACACTGAGCTCACAGCACACAATCACCTCTCCTCCCCACTCCCTCCTCCCCTGCAACCCACAGCCATGAGCTGCTCTTCTCCCCTTCTACAGGGAGGACCCAGCTCATCCCCCCACTGTGCTGCACCCACCCCCTACTCCACGGGCACTGGCTCCATCTTCCCCGTGGGTGGCTCAACGGCGCTGTACCCAATGCAGTTCAGGGACAACGGCTCTCAGCTTTCATTTCCCGTTGAAGCTGGCTGTTTCCGTATCAGGTATCAAAAGGGCTTGCATGCCTGAAACAGCTGCTCAACGTGGTTGAGTCTGGCTCTGTCTTCTTCACACCCTCCTGCCAGATGTCCGTGCTGATGATCACCACAAGCCCAGCAGCTCAGCCAGTTTGCAGTCCACCTCACTGCCTACTTACCTAACCCATACTTTGTCAATGGGGATGTTACAGGAGACAGTGTCAAAAGTCCTGCTGAGCCAAGACAAACAACACCCACTGCTCTCCCCACACTCACCAAGCCAGCTGTTGTAGAAACTATCAGGTTGGTCAGGCGCGATTTTCCCTTTGTAAACCTGTCCTCCAGATCACCCTCTAGTCCTTCATGTGCCTGGAAATAGTTTCCAGGGTTAGTTGCTCCTCCCCAGGCGCCACGAGGAGGCTGACAGGCCTGGTGCTCCCCTGATCCTCCTCCAGGTCCTTCCTGAAGACAGGAGGGACATTTGCTTTCCTCCAGTCCTCAGGCACCTCCCTGATCACCATCAGCTTTCAATGATAATTACAAGTAGCCTCGCAATGACACTGGCAGCTCCCCCAGCACCAAAGGTGCATCCCATCAGGGACCCCAGATCTGCGCACATCATTCTGGAATGTTCCCAAGTCTGACCCTCTTCTACTGAGGGTCAGTCTTTGTTAATCAAGACTTTCCAAGTGATCTCCAGGGCCCTTCCTGATCTCCTGCAGTTTTGTTTAAGGCCCTCCAATGGGACTCAGTTCCTGCAGTGCCAGCCTCCCCAAGTGAGCAACTATTTCTTATCAAAACCTTTTCAAACATGAACTAATGCCTTTACTGTAACCAACGCCTCTTCCACTGCTCTCTCCATCACCAGAGCCAAACAGAATTGGCACCGTCCGGCTGCTGGGAAGACACTTCTTTGCTGCTCACCCCAGCCCTGGCGCAGGCGCCTACCCAGCATAAATGAGTTGTTTTCAGATGTATTTCCACTTGGCAAACAATAAATAAAAGTCCCCCCGAGTCGGTGACCACCAGCAGATACTCGCCCCCAGCTCCATCAGAGCACCCTCCCTCAGGGAACAAGAATGTGTATTTTGAGGTCAACTTCATTACTGTAAGGTTTTTGTGCAAAAAATTAAAAAAGCAGGGAGGAAGAAAAGCAGCTTTCCAAAATATGGCTCACAGACCACCCAAGGTCCAGACAGTGTCTACCCTGCTGCACCACTCTCCTCCCAAGGGGCCAGCACTGTCCTAACACCCATGCATGTGGGACACCAACATTTCCCACGTTATCACAGGAACAACCTCAGCTCAGGCAGCTCCAGCCTCTCTTTATGGCTTTGGCAATAACCCTTGATACACCACGTCAAGAGCTGCTCCCAGAGGTGGAGGAAGCACGGGGAGGAGCGGGGAAAACCTAGCCTTCAAGAAGTCACCAAGAACAACTCACTGGGAAAAGACACCAGCTCCAGAAGAGGGTTACTCATCCCTGTGGCCAGCAGAAGCAATGTGGGACACTGAGCTCTGGTGCCTGTTGGCAGAGAAGAGCTAAGAGGGAAGGATCTGCCAGCTGAGACCTGGACCAAAGCCCACAGTGGCGAGGGAAAAATAGATAAAAGTGAATGAAAGCCCCTAAAAGAAGATACCCTCCCAGGCTGAGAAACTGGGCAGAGGAAAGGGCTGTGCAAGGTTCCTCTTATCTCTGGCTTGCCAGGGATAACCAGACAGCCCCTGACCATCGTTGTCACTAACACAGTGCAGGTATTGCTATTGGAGTGACAGATTAACAACTAATTTCCTTGTTCCCACCAGCCAGCATCTGGAAACATCACATATCCAGGCTGCTGAGTCTGGAATATCAACCCAAACCCCATTTCTAATCTGTCAGTCACAAACCAGGATTTATGGTAACACTGCCCCAGCCCACGTGTCCTCATGTCACCGTCTCCAGAGGAGACTCATCCAAACACAGCAAGCCATTGCCAACAGGAAAGGAACTGGAGCGTGCTAACGTCATGACAAGTCCCTGAAAGGAGAGCCCAGCAATCTACCGATTGCATTAATCGCATCTACAAGCCAGCCACGTTATGCAAAAAGTCTCAGGTGCGAGAAAAATTATTCAGCAGCACCATGTCCCATGAAACCATCCCCAATCACAGGCCAGGACATCACCATCAGGGACAGCCCCGGCAGGCTGGGTGCACCAAACGAGCGAGGGGGTGTGCAGGGTGGTGACACAACTGGGGCGCACGCTCACATCTCCATCCCACCCTGTGCACACAAAGCTGCCCAGCACGTGCGACGTGCACCAGTGAGCACCCACTTAGTACAGGCCAGGGATCCAAGCCCTGATAATTAAGCAGCAAATTGCAGGGGAAGAAGCCAAGTGACAGGTCAATGGGTTTTTTTTTTCTCCTTCTGAATAACCTCTTGCTTATAAGCAGCAACTGTCCCAGGTTATGGCAGCACCTTCCCCTGATGTTTCCCTTCCCAGCTGCTCACTTCGTCAGCCCTGCCCGAACATCTGAGATTTATTCCTGCCTGATGAATTAACTTAAAAATACCTCAGGGCCCCTTTCCTGCAGCTCTGCTCTAGCTGAAGAAACAAAATACAGGGTTGGCACCTACAAAATCACCTGCCCAAGAAGGGGGCTCCACCGGCCTGGCACGGCAGCTGGGTCGCCCATTAACAGCAGGGACACACACAGCCGCAGGGCTCCTTCCTCTCTGGCCAGCACCCAGTGAGTCGGGTGCACCCAGCGAGTCGGGTACAAACAAAGCTGGGTCTGCAGAAACACCGCTGGGGGTTGGTGTTTTAGGGGAGGACTTGGAGGTGGGGGTGGGGGGTTGCAGAATATCTGGTGTGTGCACAGCCCCTGCAGACCCCAGAGCGCACAGGGATGCAGGACCCACAACCCAGCCCTGCAGCCTGCAGGGACCTTATCTGCAGAGGAAGATTTTTGGTTAAATCTTCAGCTGGACAACTGGGAGGCACCCTGCTATACTGGCATTGGGCGGTGGGAATGGCTCTGCTCCTGTGCTGCTTCGCCGCAGATGTTTCACCTCGCTGCTTGCTGGAAGCTGGCTGCACGCACCCTGCCAGCCTGCGCGCAGGGTGCACGGCCCCGGCGCCATCCCTCTCCTCCCGGCATGGCAGCACTTGGCCACAGTGCTCCAGAAAACCACACAGGCCCCGATGGCTGCGGAACACCTCCTCACAGCCACCACTGCTAGCAAACACGGGCTTGGCCATGACCTTGGAGGTTCAAACCAGTACAGAAATAAGAGAGACACTGGTGTCAGCAAGATGGCTTCCAGCGCGACTGCTGAATCACAGCCGAAGTGAGCTAGCATTGGAGCAGAGCTCTCACCAGAGGGAAAGCCAGGGGACACTGGAGAAACTGGAATTGGAAATATATAGGTTTGGTGGATGGACTATAGGTGGATAAGGAATTGTGTGGATGGCCACAAACTGTTGCACTCAGTGGCTCAATGTCCAAGTGGAAACCTGTAACGAGTGGTGTCTGTACTGGGACCGATACTATTTCGTATCTTCACCAACAACACAGACAGTGGGATCAAGTGCACCGTCAGCAAGTTTGCAGGTGACACTGAGCTGAGTGGGGCAGTCGATACACCGGAGGGAAGGGGTGACATCCAGAGGGACCTGGACAGGCTTCAGAAATGGGCCTATGTGAACCTCGTGAAGTTCAACCAGGCCAAGGGCAAGGTCCTGCACCTGGGTTGGGGCAACCCCAGTAACCAGCACAGACTGGGGGAGGGAGGGACGGAGGGAGGGAGGGAGAGAGGGACGGAGAGCAGCCTCCCAAAGAAGGACTTTCCAGCAGAAGTGACATTTGTCAGAAGAGATTTGGAACATCAATGACCTCTCTGCAGTCCTTCAGTTCCCAAAGTTCCTTCTTGGAAACAGAGCTCAGACTCTGACAATGCAACTTATTTATTTAAGCTAAGTAAAATAAGAAGAAAAAAAATTAAGACACTCAGTTTGCAAGATGCTGACTCAACCCTTTCCTAATTTCCTAGAATTTTTTTCAACTGACCAATACAATCATTTGCAGCAGGTGTGACAGCACAGGGGAGCACACAGAGGGATGGATGAATGGGAGTAATGGGAGTCTGCGGAGAAGGACTGGGGGAGACAAATGGGACATCAGGCGGCAATGTGCACTTGCAGCCCAGAAAGCCAAGCGTCTCCTGGGCTGCATCCCCAGCAGCGTGGGACGGTCTTTGAAGGTCCTTTCCAACCCAAACCACTCTGTGAGTCCACGATCCTGTCATTAAAGCGTAGGACAAAAAGGAATTATTTCATTGTGAGGACGGAGAAGGAGGAGGTGCTCAAGGCGCTGGAGCAGTGATTCCCCTGCAGCCCCCGGAGAAGACCATGGTGATGCAGATTGTCCCCCTGCAGCCCACGGAAGACCCCATGCTGGAGCAGGTGGATGTGCCCTGTGTTACCCCACAGGCAGCCCGTGCTGGATGAGGTTGTCTCCTGTCTGCAGACTGAAACTAACTGCGGCCCTCACATCCAAAGCCATTGCCCACCCATAGCGCCCACCCCAGCACCTTGCTATCCCCAGACTTGCAAAGCAATCACAGTCCCCACTGTTCACCCTGAATTCCCCCAGCAAACACCCTCAGCCTCAACAGAACTTGAGATAAGATGGAGAGAGTCCACCTCCATGGCAGGGGGAGAACACAGGGGACACACCGGTCCTGGCTTTGGAACATGCATGAAGCCAACCCCTCCGTGCCAGGCCCATAAGGCTTCCTCCTACTCCTGGAATCCTTTCACCAATACCTAAAGCTGGGCAGAAGGGAGGTGCACACAAGCCACCTGGTGTGGTCAACCCAGGGAGACACCAAAGGAGCCTGAGAAGTGGAAACAAAAATAAACCTCAAGTCCTAATCAAGCTTTTGGACAGCCCCCACCCACAAACAACACCCAGCTTGGGAAAGCGGTGGTATCTAGTAATGTCCCACGAATGCCAGGGCTGAGGGTGGCAGGGCTGGTGACCATCCATGTAACTATCCATCACACCTCATGGGAGGTCTTATGAACACAGCACAGGCGGGAGCAGAGCTGGAGAGCAGCAGCTCCCAAAGGCACAAGGAACAGCCTGGATCCACCTGCGGGTGCTCCTGCCAGCACCGCCAATGCCCTCGTTAAACACTGGGCCACCTCGGCCAATGGAGATGACGAGTCCGCACGGGGCAGGATGCCAGCTCTGTGCAGGCAGCGGGGCTCTGCCTGCACGGGCTGGAGCTGGCAGCTGCCAGAGCAGCGACCGCTCCGAATAGGCAGCTTCCAGGCACTTGCCAGGAGGCAGACCCCCCCGCACCCAGCTCTCTGCAGGGCTCCAAATTAACGGCAAATGGGCAGTAATACCCCCTGCGGCGATTAATCATCTTCCTGGGTTGCAGGGAAATCATTATTTCCAACTACCCCCGTGCAGCTGCTGATGCACCCACACGCCAAGGAGGGACCAGACGCACAGCCCGGCAGTGCCGAGGAGCAGGCAGGAGGGCAGGCAGCAGTGCCAAGGAGCGGGCAGGCAGGAGGGCAGGCAGGCAGCAGCCCCAGGATGAAAACGGTGGGTGCAGCAGGAGTGTGGCAGGCAGAGACTCAAGAGAGAGGGGGGTGGCGCAGCATGTCATGAGAGTAGGCAGGAGCTACTTGCTGAAGGTGGGTGGTATCGCCAGGCAATAAAATGCAGCGATTTGGGGGGGAGTTTAGGGGGAAATAGCAGATATTTTCTGTGTGAGTATTTTCTCCTAAAACAAGAGCTGAAAAGATTTGGAACGACATTCAAATGCTTGATTACTGAAGCAGTTCAATCAAATATACAGCAGCACTGTGTTAAGTACCTTTTAAAAAAGGAACAGCATTATATTCCAAACCTTCTCCTAAGAATAATTTTTGGGGGCTTTACCACATTGTAATATTAGGCCACATTTCTGTGCGCTATTTTTGAGCACTGGGTAAAATATTTTCAGTATTCTCCTTCCTCTGCTGTTTTTCGAGTATGGTGGTTTCTGCTGCTCTGGGTGCAGATCCATGTGCCGCACAGCCCCACTGCTGTGCAACGGGCCAGCACATCTGGACTGGACTATCCTACAATCCTATACTAGGTGTCTTTACCTCTTTATTCAGAAGTAAGAAAGTCGTAGGTATCTCATGAACACTTCCAGCAGCAGTATTGGTGTCGCCTGAACTCTGAAAAATTCCAGTCTTGTTATTGCAGGAGTGAAGCTCAGCACCCACTGCAGACGGGCAGGGAAAGGCGCTGGGCAGCTCGGCAGGACCTGCCCACGCCGGGCAGATGTGCCCAGCAGCCAAGTTTGCCACAGGCCGAGGCAGAGCAGTTCAACTCACTGGCTCCTGCTTGGCTTGTACAAAGCATTTGACGCTCTCCTGCATGCCATCCTCATCTCTAAATTGGAGAGACATGGATTTGAGGGATGGAACAATAATGGATAAGGAATTGGCTGGACGGCCACACTCAAGGAGTTGTGGTCAAAGGCTCAATATCCAAGTGGATACCAGCGACGAGTGGCATTCCTCAGGGGTCAGTACTAGGAGTGGCACTGTTTAACACCTTTGTTGGTGACATGGATATTGGGATGGAGTGCAGCCTCAGCAAGTTTGCCAATGATACCAAGCTGTGTGGAGCGGTTGACACACTAGAGGGGAGGGATGCCACCCAGAGGGACCTGGACAGGCTGGAGAGGTGGGCCTGTGCAAATCTCATGGAGGTGAACAAGGCCAAGTGCAGGGTCCTGCACAAGGGTTGGAGCAATCCCATACACAAATCCAGGCTGGGCAGAGAATGGATGGAGAGCAGCTCTGAGGAGAAGGACCTGGGGGTGCTGGTGGATGAGAAGCTCAACATGAGCTGTCAATGTGCGCTCGCAGCCCAGAAAGGCACCTGCATCCTGGGCTGCATCCCCAGCAGTGTGGCCAGCAGGGCGAGGAAGGGGATTCTGCCCCTCTGCTCCGCTCTGGGGAGACGCCACCCGGAGTACTGCATCCAGCTCTGGAGCACCCAACACCAGAAGGACATGAACCTGCTGGAGTGAGTTGAGAGGAGGGCCACGAAGATGCTGCGAGGGGTGGAGCCCCTCTCCTGTGAGGACAGGCTGAGAGAGTTGGGGTTGCTCAGCCTGAAAAAGAGAAGACTCTAGGGAGACCTTAGAGCCCCTTCCAGTCCCTAACGGGGCTACAGGGCAGCTGGGGAGGGACTCTTGATCAGGGAGTGGAGAGATGGGACAAGGGGGAATGGTTTTAAACTGGAAGAGGGGAGATTTAGATTAGATATTAGGAAGAAATTCCTTACTGTTAGGGTGGTGAGACACCGGCCCATGTTGCCCAGAGAAACTGTGGATGCCCCATCCCTGGAGGTGTTCAAGGCCAGGCTGGATGGGGCTCTCAGCAACCTGGGCTGGGGGGAGGTGTCCCTGCCCATGGCAGGGGGGGTAGAACTAGATGATCTTTAAGTTCCCTTCTAATTCTAACCATTCTGTGATGATTCCATGATTTCCCAGTCTGACCGACTCAGACGCTGGTCGCTGTTTCCTGAACTGGTTTTATGAGAACCTCTGGTCTCCACTGACGATTGTCAGGGATGGGACAGGCACCCATTCCTAGCGGTGAGCCACCCATCCTGACACCAAACCCGCTTCCCAGCTGGGCTTATCTAGCTAGGTGCTCCCTGGCACCAAGAGTGACTGACAGGGCTTCGCTCCCTGCAGGACTCAGAGCTGGTCCCATCATCATCCAACCTGCTGTCCCAGTAGGCCGCCCAGTCCCCCACTGGGTACGTCAGCTGTCAGTCCTTCAGTTGCTCTCCCAGTTTCTCCTCAACATCTTCATCAGTTGATGCACATTGTTCTCAAAACCATGGACAGCCAAACTGACTGCAGCACTCACATCCATTTGCTCCAGAGGACAACACAGAAGACCAGGGGACTCCCTGTTTCCAACCTGGACATGACACGACCCAACGGGTAAGAGGAGCCACTTCTAGCAAACACCAACCTTGTCTAGTATAAAGTCTCCCATGGTGCAGCCATGGTCTCTGCTCCTCGGTGCGTGACCGCCTACCTAATCAGCCCAGCCAGGGACCTGTCCCACCTCCTCCTCCAGACTCAGCCCACGTGCGCTCCTTGCTGTGCTCCTGGTTCTCCACACTGTAAAAGATCTCAGGATCCTTCAGCACTCAGGATTTCCTGCTCCGTCGCCGGCTGCCTCCCACCACTTGCCTAAAATCTCCATTTTAATCGACTCCTTCTCCTCCCCCTCCTTCCACCTGAAATACAATCACGCACAGTACTGCGCCACATGTGGGTAAAGGTTACCCAAAGACACACACACAACTGCTATTTTCCCAGCTGCCCAACACTCAGTGGGTTTTTACCAGTAATTCCTCATCAAGCTGTTTCCAGCAGTTTCCAATTCACCATCCCTGACTTTTTCAGCTCAATAAATCAGCTATAGCTTTGCAAAGCCAGTTCTTGGACCCCCCCCTGCAGCAGGAGCCCCTTGCCGCAGCAGTGTCCGCAGCGTGATCCACAGGTGCAGGTGATGCTGAGGACCCAGGAGATCACAGGACCTCTGGCTGCTCTCCTCTTCCTCCTGCTCTTCCGTCCAGATCCAGGCTGCTCCCCTGTGCTCGGCATGCCTAGAAAGCACAAAGCCTTCCCCGCGCCACAGCATGCACCAGCGCCAAAGTAATCCTGGGAAAGCACAGTAACAGGATTTACAGCTTGCTCATCTCAGCCCTCCTAAACTCATTTCTGCCAATAATGGATTATCCCCTGGTGTCAACACCGAGACAATGGAGATTTAACAAGAGAAAGCTGCAATATAGCTGCAAAGCGTACACTGCTGGGTTTGGATGAGGTCTGCTGGAGAGCATCCCGCTCCACCTGGTTTCTGCCCTCTCCTGCCTACACAGGCAGCACCCCCAGCGCCCTGGGGCGCGCCAGCCCCGAGGCGAGGGCAGGCTGTTGTGCACCGAGCCGGCTGCTGGGCGACACGGCCGCTCATACAGCAGGACGTTGCTCGGAAGAGCATCAGCACTGCAAAAGACCGTGCACGCAGGCGGGCAGGGCAGGGCTTGCTGCACAGACGCCAGGCAGCAACCCCCTGATCTTCCCATTTCCTTATCTCAGCACCTCCCAAAGCAGCCCCATGTTTCTGCTCTTTCACCCTTTGGCCTTCAATCCCCTCCTCGCCTGCCTCCACCCCTGCCAAGCCTGAGAGCTAACAGCATTAGAAATCACAGTAATTTTCATGCCACACGGAGCACAGAAGGGGATGGGGAAGGGATCCTGGCTGCTGTAAGCAGACGAGAAAAACTCAACCACAGGCCAGAGTCAAAAGCAAGCGGTGCCACTGCAACGCGTGTCCCTATGCCACCCAGCATCTCACCCGCTGGGTCCAGCGCCACAGCCTGGCTCTGTGGCCCACTGGAGCAGGGCTCCTCTTGTCCCTGCCCTGGGCTTCCAGGGCCCAGCTGGCACCAACCACTACGAATCCAGCAGGGAGAGGCAAGGAGAGCCCCAGCACAGCCCGATGCCTCAGGCAGCAACTCAGCCTGCTGAACCCAGTGCTTGCTGAAGAGCCCCAGCCTGGCCACCCCACTGGCCAAGAACAGCTGAACTCTTCCAGCCCATGCTGCAAGGGGCACAGCTGCCATGTCCCTTCTCATTTTTGCTCCTTTCCCTTCTTCCTCCCTCTTTCCAGCCTCCCCAGGCCAAACACCGCAGGCTGCAGGAGATGACAGGCAGCCTTACTGTGCAAGCAGGACCACCGGCACGGCACACTGCAGCTCCAGCATGGCTCAGCTTGGCTCACCCACCCGCTTGGACCTGCCTCTGGACCTGGTCCTGGCTTAAGGACCAGCCAAAGCTGGTAAGCGCAAGGGGAGAAGACACAGAGGGAGCGGGGACAAACTCCCACACAGGAAAGAGGAGCCAGTGGAGAAAGACATAAGGGTGCAACGGGCAGCGGGGCTGAGGGCAGTGATGGCTCAATGTCCCCTCACCTCTGAGCTGCTCGCCTCCTGCCAGTCGCTCTGTCCCAAAACCCTCCGGACACGGCAAGAACAGGTGCTGCAGTACCATCCCAGGGATACACTGCTCACAAGCTGGAGAAGTGGGGCCATGGGAACTTCATGAGGTCCAACCAGGCCAAGTGCAGGGTCCTGCACCTGGGTCAGGGCAATCCCCAGTATCAACACAAGCTGGGTGATGAAGGGATGGAGAGCAGCCCTGAGGAGAAAGAAGGCCTTGGGGGTACTGGTAGGTGAAAAGCTGGACATGACCTGGCAATGTGTGCTGGTAGCCAGAAAGCCACCCACATCCTGGGCTGCATCCCCAGCAGCATGGCCAGCAAGACCAGGGAGGGGATTGTGCCCCTCTGCTGCGCTCTGGGGAGACCCCCCTGCAGGGCTGCCTCCAGCTCGGGGGGTCCCAACAGCAGAAGGACACGGAGCTGTTGGAGCGGGGCCAGAGGAGGCCACAAAGGAGCTGCGAGGGCTGGAGCCCCTCTGCTGGGAGGACAGGCTGGGAGAGTTGGGGGTGTTGAGCCTGGAGAAGAGAAGGCTCCGGGGAGACCGTACTGCGGCCACTCAATACTTAAAGGGGGCTTATAGGAAAGATGGGGACAGCCTTTTTAGCAGGGCCTGTTGTGATAGGACAAGGGGTAATGGCTCTAAACTAAAAGAGGGAAAATTCAGACTAGACGTAAGGAAGACATTTTTTACACTGAGGATGGTGAAACACTGGCCCAGGCTGCCAAGAGAAGTGGGGGATGCCCCATCCCTGGAAACATTCAAGGCCAGGTCAGATGGGGCTCTGAGGAACCTGGTCTAGTTGGAGATGTCCCTGCGCATTGCCAGGGGGTTGGACTGGATGGTCTTTAAAGGTCCCTTCCAACTCAAACCATTCTATGATTCCATAAAGCTGCACAAAGCCAAGGAGCCACACAAGCTCTCCTGTGCTACGACAGCAGCAGCAGTACCTCCGCAGCAATGACATGCTTCTGCTCCAAAAGTTACCTCCTCATTGCCCACAATGCAAGGGGCTCTGGGGTGCCATGGGATGCACAGCTCAAAGAAGACCAAGTCTTTCAGCATAAGCTGCACCTTGTGGCAGCGATAACAGATCTTCCAGGAGTGCCACTAACTGTTTGGTTTAAATTAAGGCCAAAATAATTACAGAGCAGGTGATTTTTATTCTTTTTTTATGTTGCCATGAATCAGACTACAGTTAATTGATATATACTCTGCATTCGCTCGGTGTTGCAGATCACCCAGCGTTGTTCAGGATGACAGAGCAGACAATAGGTGCTGGCAATCGCAAAGCTCAAGCATGCAGGTGGGCTGCACAGCTGCTGCACAGTAAAAGGGAATCTCACCTGGACTAACACATGGAACATCAAAGGGACACAAAAGAAAAAGCCACATGGGCACAAGGGAGGGAGGACAGAGATGTTCCAGGCACCGTTGCTGCAGCGTCGGGATGATGCACAGCAAGTCCATGCATCCTCTTCCTGTGGGCAGCACCCAAGAGCTGGCAGCGGATGCCACTGTGCCAGGCGCGACGCAGCTGCAGGAGCCTCAGACAGGTCCATCCTGAATGGTGGCTGCGGCCAGGGAAAGTGAGGACCAGCATGAGCATCCCTGCACCCACACTTGCCCCTGTTCCACCTGCACCCTGCAACACCCGCTGAATGGGTGCCAGGAGGTGCTGGGCTGGTTCAGCACTGAAGGGAGGCGTTTCGCCAGCTTGTTCCCCAGCTCCCCTATGGATCCCCCAGAGACACTGGGGAGGACTGGACTGTCCACTCTCTGGACAGCCATCTCCACAACCCTCGCAGCCTCTCCACAGCCTTGCCCCTTGCTCACAGGCAGAGGCGCCACCACGACCCACCAACTCTCCCTTTGCCCATCTCTTTCAAACACTCATAACCTGCACGTGCCCAGGCCAAGCGCCCACCAGCCAGCCACGGGAAGCCCTGGCCCATCCCACACAGACAGACCCCAACTTCCACAGGGGTAGCAACATGACAAGGTAACAGAACACCAATCCAGTCTGAAAAGCTCAAGAAATGCTGACCAGCAGCAAGGGCCCCCCAAAAATCCTGAAGACCTCACGCCCTGGGGTACCCCAGCCCTTCAAAACCAGAGCTGGGGCAGGCGATGAGGACAGGGAAGGCGGGGATTGTGCTAAGCCCTTGCAAAACGACTGAGCTGCTGCATGGACCTGACAGGATGAAGCCGGAAGGGCAAACAGCTATTTAAGCTAAATATATTTGTTCTTGGGATGATGTTGGTATGTAAATCGATTATAAATATTCTCAGGCTGGAAAACAAGAATTACCGGGAGAAGAAACCAAACTCGTTCAAGATGGAGCCAGAGAAACGCATGAAAGGGTGAAAAAAAGCATCTCTGTATGACACAGAGACAGGACACAGCCACCCAAGGCAGCCCCCAAGCACAGCATGGCACTGCCATAATGACTACAGGCATTGTCAGCGCAGCTCTGCTCGGGATGCCCAAGCCAAGTGAGGTATGGGAGCTGCTCTGCAGGAGCTCCTGAACCTCCCCGGGGGGCAGAGGAACCTCCCGTTCCTCCATCAAACACCCCATCAGTTTCTCCATGTCACACCAGGTTTGCTACGCCAGGCAGTGCCAGCAGAGCGACGGGGCCATCCCCTGCAATGGCTGCACCGAGCACAGGGTACAATGACAGCCTGAGAACACCTTCCCTTAGGGACTTGCCCAGAGGAGGAAGAGGAGCAGGACACAGGGATGCAGGATGCTGAGAGACAGGGTGGCATATGGCATCTGCTCCTCACCAGGCCCAGGAGCCCCCCTAAGCCCTCCCACACATGCCACTGTCAGCATAACGATGTCCATCTTTGCCACAATGCAGCTTCTCATTGCGGTGTCAACTCACCTTGCCTCAAAGACATGGCGGGAGAAAGCAGGCGGGCAGCAGGACCACCGCTCCCAGCACTGCACGCAGCAGGGACTGTTACAGGGGAGGAAGATGGGGCTCCCCACTCCCCCTCCCCACACAAGCAGGGCCCAGTGAAGTGCATGCTCCCTGGGTCCTGTAGGTAGCAGGCAGCTCTGCTGCCACGCCGTGCCCTGCCAACCCCAAGGAGGCTGAAGAACCACCTCTGTTGGTGGGGACCCTGCCATCTACAATCTGCACTGGTGTCCTCCCCATCCCCAGCCCTGCTCTGGGAGGTGTGGTGAGCAACCAGAACTGTCCAACGTCCCTGGGCCGATGGATTTTACATCCATCAAATCAACTCCACACCTTGCCATCCAACCAGGCCAATGCAAGGTCCTGCACCTGGGTCAGGGAAACCCCAGTACAGACTGGGGGAGGGAGGGAGGGAGGGAGGGAGG
>VZSZ01007637.1:94819-117647 GCA_013398815.1 Ibidorhyncha struthersii
ACCTCTGCCGTGGAGAAAGGCTGAGGGAGTTGTCGTTGTGCAGCCGGCAGAAGAGACAGCTCCGCAGAGACCTTACTGCGGCCGCTCAGCACTTAGAGGGGGCTTATAGGCAAGAGGGAGAGAGACTTTTGACCAGGGCCTGCAGGGACAGGACAAGGGGCAGCGGTTCCAACCTGAACGAGGGTGGGGTTAGGTTGGACATGGGGAAGGAATGTTGTACCATGAGGGTGGTGAGGCACTGGCGCAGGTTGTCCAGAGAAGCTGTGGCTGCCCCATCCCTGGAGGTGTTCAAGGCCAGGTTGGACGGGGCTTGGAGCAACCTGGTCTGGTGGGGGATGTCCCTGCCCATGGCAGGGGGATCGGACTGGGAGATCTCAGAAGGTCCCTTCTAACCCAAAACTGTGATTCTACCCCTGCTTCAGGCTGAGGAGCTGGAGCTGCCTTTGCCATGCCCCTGTACTGCACCAAGGACAAACGCCGCAGCCCTGCCTGCACCAAAATCCTCACCTGGCCAGACCTGAGCAGGACACAACTGGGGCGGGGGCAGCACTGATGAGGCTGCAGATGTGGGTTGAGAGCAGCATGGTGCATGGGGGGACACACTGCTTTGCTTTCTGTGTCCGAGACATACCCGGACACCCTTCACCAGCTCCTTTGCTCTGCAGGGACCACACTTGCTTCACCACAGCTTCAGCTCCTCTCACGTCCATCTCTGAGGTCTGCTGAAGTTCAGGGAAGCCGGGAGAAGCAGCACAGAGGGTGGAGGAGCAAAGAGAGGCCCAAAGAACAAAGTCAGGCTTTTCATCAAAATCCTCGATTGTCTTCTCACACTGCTCCTCCCAAAAGAGCATCACAGGAGCCTGAGCCTGAAGCCTCCAACGCAGCATGATTGCACCTCCTGGTCTTCAAGGAAACCTCCTCTCTGCCTTGGTGGGACCAGACACCAGGGGGAATGCAATCCCAGAAAAACCACTGCACGGAGGGAAACAGAGCTAAGAGGCCACAGAAAGCCGTGCCCGAGGAGGGCAGCTCCAGCAAGAACCAGCTGCAGCCTCCCTTCCTCCTGGCAGCGCCTGAGCTGCATCTCCTCTAAGCAAAGTGGGCTTCCAACTGCAACACCTACCAAAAGGACCTGGTGAGTAGCAAGGTTATGCTTACATGAGAGCACAGAGCCTGCTCAGAGGTGTCTGGCCGGAGCCTAGGCACCAAGACAACTCCAAATTGCCTTTTGGGCACTGGCCAGTGTTGCCTCAATGCATTAGACAGAGGTGAGCAGCTATGATTTGTCTTTCTTGACCACCTGGCACATCTCTCTGCCAGAAGATGGTCTGCTGGGAATTACAGAGGCCACTCTCCAAATAACTCATATCTCCAGCAGAGAGAGAGCATGAACAAAGTCAGCTGGGACCTGTGCCCTGGTGTCCAAAGCCACCACCACGAGTCTGCACAGCTTCAATTAAGAAACTGGAGGTCAAGCGCACATGTAACTGAACCTCCTCATAGAGGAAGTTCATAGAGAGTAGCGCCATAATGGCCCTACTTCCAGGTCTGAAATATTTACTGGGTCTTCCGAAGCCTGCGGAGATGCACTGAGCTCACAGGCTGAAAGACACGACTTCGTACGTGAGGATTTACATTCCCAGAGGCAATTCATTCAGGACCAGCATTCATTACACGACGGAGCACCGAGGAGTGGCAGAGCATGGCCGTGGGGAGGGACGTGATGCACGGAGAAGACAAATGGCACAGAAGTCCTTCCTGACCACTCCAGGGAAAAAAAAAAACCCCACATCATTTAATTCCTCTCTGATTGGCAACTTGCCACTCAAAGCCACCCCCTCTGGGAAGCAGCCCAGACAAAGGACCAAGGATGAACAGCCTGCTTCAAGCACCAGGGATGACAACAGACGCAGCAGCTCACCAGGAAGGATTTTAGGAACAGGTTTACCAGGAACTGTGACTCAAATCAGGAGTAGCAGCAGCAATGGCTCCGACCTGAGGAGGAATACAGCCCTTCAGCCGCTCTGAGCCCACCCATGTCCTGACATAATGCTGCTCATCCCGTGGTGTGGAGCTGCTCAGCAGGGAGATCCTCGCCATCCCCCCGCAACTGGGCACCAGCCTGCCGGAGCTGCAAGGTGCAGGCAGGCGGGGGGCTGCCACCTTGCGGGCACGATGGCAAAGCCAGCCAGCTGCCCACCCACCGGGTGCCAAAATAAGCCCAGGCAGCAGCAGCAATGTGGATCTGAGAACAGTCTGTGCAGCCAGAAGAGGGATCAGCGGGAAGGGAGGGGAGGGGAAGGATGAGCCCTTCTGTGCAACACAGATCCGGCCCAGCACCTCCACCCCATGCCAGGCAGGTGGGTAAATCCAGGTCACCCGTAGACACCTGGACCTTACCTTCTTCTGCAACAGCAGAGCATGTGCAGGAGAGCACCAAGGGCTTGATCCGCCTGAGCAAACAGTCATTTAGGACACAGGTTCCAGTAGGATTGTACCTGTGGAGTCTCTCTCCTCTATCAAGAGACCCTGAAAAAGCAGCAAACCAGCAGACACTGTACATTCACCCGTCCATCCCTCCCTCCACTCAGTGTTCAAATGACAACTCCAACCACTGTTCATCCATTTCCCAAATTACCAGGCCAGTTCTGTCCTGATCTTCTGAAGCCCCACTCCAAGGTCCTCCAGCTCTAGGAGGGACTTGCCGGTGGTGTTTAAGGAGTTTGTATCTCTTGAAGGAGGAACTGCACCACACCAAACTGAGCTGTGCCACGCACAGCGCATTTGCCTCCCGACAAGAATGAGACTGTGTCTTTCTTCTGATATTCTGGAGGCTGACTCCCCGTCACCTTCGTAGTGGAGGTTTCACATGAAAACAGCACATTGCCAATGGCATCCTGGCTTGTATTAGAAATAGCGTGGCCAGCAGAACTAGGGAGGTGATTGTGCCCCTGTACTCAGCACTGGTGAGGCCACACCTCGAGTATTGTGTCCAGTTTTGGGCACCTCAATACAAGAGAGATATCGAGGTGCTGGAGCGAGTGCAGAGGAGGGCAACGAAACTGGTGAAGGGCCTAGCAGACAAATCATATGAAGAGCGGTTGAAGGAGCTGGGACTGTTTAGTTTGAGGAAGAGGAGGCTGAGGGGAGACCTCATCACTCTCTACAACTATTTGAAAGGACACTGTAGAGAGGTTGGTGCTGGTCTCTTCTCACAGGTAATTAATGACAGAACAAGAGGGAATGGCTTCAAGCTCCAACAGGGTAGGTTTAGACTGAACATTAGGAAAGAATTTTTCACAGAAAGGGTGGTTGGGCATTGGAATAGACTGCACAGGGATGTGGTTGAGTCACCATCCCTGGATGTGTTTAAGAGACGTTTAGATGTGGTGTTGGGGATATGGTGTAGGGGAGAACTTTGTAGAGTAGGGTAGATGGTTGGACTCGATGATCCCAAGGGTCTCTTCCAACCTAGACAATTCTATGATTCTATGATTCTATGATCCTAAAGTGCTTAGAGACCATTAAGAAATAACTGAGGTGCTGTCCCAGAAGGGACAAGCAGCACCCCAAATCCCCTGTGAGTTTGGCCCCAGCCCAGAGTGACATCTCGCCTTGATTGTCACCACAGGTGTCATTCACTCACCACGTTAAAAAGCAAACACTAGCCAGCACACACCGAGACCAGTCTTTCACCACCTCCATTTTAGTGCCCCTTGGCTGCATCCCCCTCTCATGCCTCATGGAAACATTGCTTCTTAATTTCCAAATTAAGCTCAGTAAGTTCACTTCCCCACATTACAAGCCTTTGCATTAATTACCAGGTTGTCCGTGAGCTTAGGAGCACGGGGAGGCGGGGTGGGGGCTGTCAGGCACTGTGCCAGCACCCACCATTCCCCACTTCACTGCCTTCACTGCCACAGGGCCCTGCACTGTCTCCATCCCACCAAAGCGCAGGACTGAGCTCCAGCAAAGGTTAACACGGAGATTAATCCCATCGTTGGTTGAGCTTTTGCCACAGTTCACGCGTCTCAACCAGGGGTTAAAGGCGCAGACAGACATGGAGCGATGCTGCTCTTGGTCTGGCTGAGTCTCTGCGAAATGGAAAAGCTACAAGTGGTACACATCATCAGTTATCACAGAATGGTTTGAACCTTTAAAGATCATCCAGTCCAACCCTGAGTTATCCCAAGAGCTGACCCACTGTCCCATAAGACTGCACATGGCCTGCTCTTACAAGTCCACGTGAGTTTAATGCCTCTCTAGATCATCTAAGCAGATCTCTGCAGCTATGTCCAACACTGTCTCCTGTCCTCAGGACACTGAGGGCCATTTCCAACCCCCAGGTATTGAGGGACAGAAGGGAGCAGCGTTGAGAGGGGGTAAACATCCTGCTCCAGCAATGCTGGCACACGGGTGCTGCCATAGGAACATGGCTGAGCTGACACCACACCATCTGCAGCCCCAGCACGAAGCAGCCTGGGGGAGCTGGAGGCTGGTCTGAGATAATACCCGGCATCCACCCAGCCGAGAGGGGTCAGCTGTAGTGAAGCAACTCTTGTTGATTTGTGGTGATTAATCTGTGAGGAGTCGGCCCATGTGAACCTCGTGAAATTCAACCAGGCCAAGTGCAGGGTCCTGCACCTGGGTCAGGGCAACCCCCAGTACCAGCACAGACTGGGGAGGGATGGATGGAGAGCACCCTGTGGAGAAGGACTGGGGGAGACTGGTGGGTGACAAATGGGACATCAGGCAGCAATGTGCACTCGCAGCCCAGAAAGCCAAGCGTCTCCTGGGCTGCATCCCCAGCAGCGTGGCCAGCAGGGCGAGGGAGGGGATGCTCCCCCTCTGCTCCGCTCTCCTCAGAACCCCCTCCGGCAGCACTGCCTCCAGCCCTGGTGTCCCCAGCACAAGGCAGACGTGCACCTGGGAGAGCCGTGCCAGAGGAGGCCAAGCAGGGGGTTGGACTGGGTGATCTTTGAGGGTCCCTTCCAACCCAAACCACTCTGTGAATTCTGTGAATCTACCATTGAGTACCTGGTCAGCCCCAATGCACCTCCTGGACACGCACAATATTACAAAACACTAATTTCTCAACAAGGTGCAGGCTCTTCTTTCGCTGCCCAAACAGTTTTTAGCATTATAAACTGAATTTTCTACAACACCAAGGTAACACTGTAAAACAAAATCAGAAGCACTCCCAATGTCCTGGATGCTTTTGGAAGTCACGTCAATGTCACAGTATCTTGTTCTCTCCAGATCTCAGACTTTTAAATAGATTATTATGCTTTTACGCCACAAGTGCCCTTTTCAGCCTGAGCTCTGGCTTAGCCCCGAGCGGACACCGTGCCGATGCATGCTGTATGAGCCCAGCAGCAAAGCAATGACAGCTCTTCCCTGAAAACACCCAAACAGAAACACTACAAAATCTTACAGTGCAAGCACAGACCAAAAGAGCCTAGAGGATGACTGAGCAACAGTCTGAGACACGTGAATTCCCTTGAGAAAATCCCTCGCTTCCAGGCTCGGCCAAGTGAATTTGAGCTGAGGAGCAGCTGCCAGGAGAGGGGAGTGTGAGACAATTTAGGAAGAACCAAGTTCTTCCAAGCAATTGGCAGTATGTGTGGATTTGACATAGGGCTGGACACCAGAAAATGTGTGTACAGACAACCTCCTGGGACCTCTAGAAACAATTCACAGTTGGATACGAGCAGACGTGCAATTACAGTGGGCAAATGAATAGAAGTGGATGGGAGGAGGGTGGATGGCAAGACAGAGACCTGGTCTCAGCTTTCCAGCCCCCTAATCACACCTTTGCGCCAGGGCCACTGCAGCCTGGAGAGCACAAGCAGCATTCAGCTCCTCAGCAGTCACTCACTGGCCCATGAAAGCAACACCTTTGCCAATGACAAGGGCTGCCGGCAGCTTGAGCCATCCTGCGTGGTCAACCCCTGCAACCACCAGACCTGTGACCACTAGCACTGTGAGGAAGGTGGTCGAAGGAGAGCCCGCGTGGGCTTACGGCAAGACTGAAGGACAGAAGACATTCAAATTATGTCCCTCAGCAGGTAAGCCTGTCCAGGGGTCCAGCCCCGGACACCTGATCCAGCCCCACCGATAAGCAGCTCTGCTCAGCTGTGCCTACCCCTGCTCTGCCTTGCACAGCTCAGCACCTCGGTCCCATCTGCTCCCCAATGAGGGCTTTGCAGACACCACAGCTGGAAAGCCCCTGTGCTAAGGAAGCCCAACTAAGCCCACCAGCCCCAGGTGCTCTGCCAGTGCCAGATCCTCCAGCTCCCCAGGGAAATGCACTGCTCGCACCTGGGGACACAGGAACTCATCACCCGCAGCTCTAACTCTGCCAGATCCTGCAGACTCCCAAATGTTGCCACCTCTTGGGTGCTGCTATACTTAACTTCTGTTCCTGGCAACAAACCCCTTCTCAGGAACCCAAGACTGGGGAAGAAAACAGCGATACATCAGTAAGGTCCGGAAGGGACAGACTGTTTGGCCAGCCAGCAATAAAGTGTCCTTCAGGACAGAGAGGACAGCATCACAAGTGCACACTGCAGGCTCAAAAGAAGAGCTGCACCATTGCTGGGCCAAGCAGGCAATGTTCAGCCTGTTCTGCAAGTGCTGCCTCATCCACGTACCCTCTCCGGGCAGCCCAGGGCAAGACAACGGTCAACCTGCATAAAAACAGCCATTTGCTCTTTTCAGCCTCCACGTTGTCCCATCCTTCAGGAATTCCACTCCAGCAGCCTCACTGGACCCTCACCATCTCTCAAGGTCAGAAAGTCATCAGCCATCCCTCCATATCCTTCCCACGCAGGTCCCAGCCCTCCCTCACTGTGGCCATCAGCCACCTCAGCAGCTTGTGGCTTTCCAGCCATGGCCACCTGAGGACAAGAGGACTTCTGTCTGACTGTGTCCACCCCACAAGCGGCCCAGCCCAGGCAGATGCCTGCGGGGACGCAAGCAGATAACAGCTCACTCACTCTCGTCAGGGTTGGGCGAAGCAAGAATGGCGCTATGCTTCCTCTTCACTTCCTCCACGTTCTCTGAAATTTTATCGATGAACCCTCGAATTTCTTCCACCTGTGGGGACGGACAACAAGACAAGTCTCCTGTGAGAGGCCTGGACTTTTGGAAAGGGGACGGATTATTAAACCCTATCCCAAAGCAACCATGACACATCTGAACCACAGCAAACGTCCTCCTGGACAAATATTTTCCAGCTGGATCCTCAAACTGTAGGACTGCTGTGAAATCAGACCTTCCACATCACAGCAGCCAGCTTTGCAGTCAGAGCAATGTAATACAGACGCTACGTCCTGTATCCTTTGCGATGCACTGAGAAACATTTGGGATTTATTTAAATTAGCATCAGATCTACAGATTCCCAGACTCTGCACCTCCAGCACAGAGAATATTGCTGAGGTTGCTGAAGCCAGGCTTGGTCCTGGCTCAGTCCCCATGGCTCTTTGCCGCAGGGGCCGAGAAGCCCACTTTGACCCTCACGCATACACCAGGGAGGCCAAATTTGCAGCAAATCCATGCTGGCATCTTCCTCGCACTCCTGTACTACAAGGAGACATGCCAGCATCACCGAGAGGGGGAACCTCTACTTGTGTCCTCTGCCTGCTGGGCTGCCCGCTCTCTAGCTCTGTCTTCTCCTTCGACTCACACCACCACTTTGCTCATCTTCCTCCATCTGCACGTCAGATTTTTTTCCTTCCCCGCTCCATTGCCTGCTCAGATACATTTTAACACCCCCTACACACATGCCATGCTAAGGGTGTGCTAAAAATCCACAAGCAGATCTTACAGCCACCCACATGCCAGAAGACAACCTCTTGTTTGGTAATGAAAGGCACAAAATTAAATCAATCCCATGCAGAAACTGCTACTCCACAGAGGTGCTTTCAGGAGAGGTTTGAGAGCCAGTCCGCTTTAGTGGGAGGCTGGAGGCAGGCAGGCTGCAAGGCTCACCCACTCCATTTCTGGAGGAGGAGGTGGCACAGCAAAGCATCCATAGGGCCAGGTAAACCCACGACAGTCCCAGGTCTGCGTGGAAGCCTTCTTCCTGCTAATCAGCACTCTAAGTGTAACCCCCAAGGACCCCAAGCATCAACTGAGCGGCACCAGCCAGGGCAGGACCTCCACCCTGACCTTGATCGCTGCTCCCCACCCGCGGTGGAAGCCCATACCACGGCCCTGCAGCCTGCTCCACCACTAAGAGACAGGTCTGAATGGCCTTTAAAGCTGCATTAGGGAAACAAAACCCTCACCTGCTCAAAGAACTCATCCATGAAGCGGTCCCGGTCCACACTGACGGTGACTTCGTCATCATCGTCACTGTCCTTCGCCTGCAATGACACGGAGAGAGGCATCAACAAGTGCTTCCTGCAAAGTTTGCAGCTCCATTTCAGGAGCTCCTCAAGGGCATCTTCCCCTTCTCCTTTGCTCACTTCCTCCCAGGAGCTGGGGCAAACGCCAGCCAGAGCGTGGGACTCCCCAGGCGCTTCCACACCAGAGCACTATGGACACCAAGAGAGCAGAGGATGGCCAGCTCCAGCAATAAAGGTACGACACAAAACACCACCGCAGCCAGCTGCCACACCACATGGCCTCCCGTGGCAAGCGCAGAACAAGACTAACGATACCTATGCATTTACAGAGAGCTGGAGGGGTGAACTTAATGAGCTACACTCAGCTGTGTGTGAGCACAATAGCTCTGCTAACAGCAGTGATGGGAAAACACATGGGATGCTGCAAAGGGAAAGCACGAGGGATACTGAGATGGGAAAGCACAAGTGATGCTGTGGAGCACAGGAAAGATGGGAGAGAACAAAAAATACAACTAGTAAAGCCACAGCAGGCAAATGAGGGGTTGTCCTTGTCTGCAGCAGCGTGTGTGTCATTGTCACCAGAGATGAAAACACCTCCCATCCCACTGAGGCAGAGGACGCAAGCTCACAGGGGAAAGAAAAATTACAGTCCTCTGTATAAGGAGACATTTAAAAGATTATTATCCAAAGCAGATACATGACAGAGGGAAATGGAAAATTAATGGGGTGGAAAAGTTTCTTCTTACTCCATCTTCACTAGAGAGAAGGAGCCCATGGGATGGAGATTTAAGACAGAGGATTGTCTCTGCTTATCTTGTAATTGTCCCACATTTTGCAGACGGTTACACGTCACCCCGTGGCCCCTTTGCACTTTGCAGACTTAGCCAATACAGTCTCCAGATAGATGCCTCTTACCTTGAAATAAGTCAGATGAAATACCAACCCATGCCACTAAAATTGGCTTTTCAACCTAGAGTGACGGATTTGGATGAAGTCACTCAGAGGAGACCTCAGCTTTCAGCCTTGCCACTGCTCGTGGCACCCTTTGCTTTGGTAACCGCGAGACTCGAGAGCTACCACAATTCAAGGGGAAATGTCACCTTGACAAGGAAAAGCAGGCACATTGCTGCCCTGACCCATCACTCTGTAGACACAAAAAAGAAATGTTCCCTGAAGCCAGGAATTCAGAATTTGTCCTTCTGGGCCAGAGTCAGGCCCCATGCCAGGGCTCAGCAGGCAGGAGCTGCCTGAACAGCGAGGTTGGGGCATGGCACAGGCCGCCAGCCCATGTATGGTCAATGCATTTAGATTTTGATGGAGCTGCGTGAGATCAACCTGAGGATGAGCACCTTTCTCCTGTTCTGACTTGGATCTCTTCCCCACGTTGCTAAAAATACACCATTGTGCTGGGAATATGGGCCGGTAGAGGGGTCAGTGGCCCTCTGCCTGCACAAGCACAGAAAAATAGAATCAAGGAATAGTTTGGGTTGGAAGGGACCTTTAAAGACCATCCAGTCCAACCCCCTGGCAATGCGCAGGGACAACTCCAACTAGACCAGGTTCCTCAGAGCCCCATCTGACCTGGCCTTGAATGTTTCCAGGGATGGGGCATCCCCCACTTCTCTTGGCAGCCTGGGCCAGTGTTTCACCATCCTCAGTGTAAAAAATGTCTTCCTTACGTCTAGCCTGAATTTTCCCTCTTTTAGTTTAGAGCCATTACCCCTTGTCCTATCACAACAGGCCCTGCTAAAAAGGCTGTCCCCATCTTTCCTATAAGCCCCCTTTAAGTATTGAGTGGCCGCAGTACGGTCTCCCCGGAGCCTTCTCTTCTCCAGGCTGAACCCCCCGAGCTCTCCCAGCCTGTCCTCCCAGCAGAGGGGCTCCAGCCCTCGCAGCATCTCTGGGGCCTCCTCTGGCCCCGCTCCAGCAGCTCCGTGTCCTTCTGCTGTTGGGACCCCCTGAGCTGGAGGCAGCACTGCAGGGGGGTCTCCCCAGAGCGCAGCAGAGGGGCAGAATCCCCCCCCTCACCCTGCTGGCCACGCTGCTGGGGATGCAGCCCGGGATGCCGGGGGCTTTCTGAGCTATGATCACATGCCTGTGCCTGTCTGGACTTGTGGAGAGCTCTGCACACTCCCTGCAGAAGGCCAAGTCCTCTGTGACAGGCAGGGCCCAGCTTCTTCCCTGAAGCTTTTTGTTTTAAAAATTCATCAGTTTGGTCTCGCACCGGGGAGCAGAGGCAGGTCCTTGCCAGCGGTCGTAGCCCAGCACCGAGGGCCAGAGAATGACTCAGGCTCAGCGCAGAGCTGGATGCATGGCCACATCCAGCAGCACCCACACAGCCCCGGGGCCAGGAGTAGGATTCGGCCATGGGCTCTGTTATACCCCACCCGCATCTCGATGCCACTAGACAGCCAGGCCAGAGGGACCCATGCCCTCTCCACCCCCTGTCCCCTGCCATCGCGGCTCCAGCCTTCTCAAAACCCACCTTAGCAAAGTAACGGCTGTCACCCTCAAGTCCCAGCTCTGCTGCTGAGTGTGTCATTCATTCAGCCTGTGAGTGAGCCCTGCTTCACCAGCACAGCCTCCGCTGGCGGTAAGCAAAGGTCTATTTGGGGTCCACAAATGGACCCAGAGCAATGCCTACGCCTGCTCCATCACCCCTGGAGCACCGCAGGCAGGGGCGAGTAGGAGCGCTCACCATTGAGGTTAAAAAGCATCACCTCCTAAAGCTAGAAAGGACGTCTGCATGGATGGATGTTTGCTGTGTGGATGTAGCTACCAGCATTTCAGTTTACACACCACTACAAATCCCGCTTGGTTTGTGCCATGCTTGATATTAAGCATCAACTACCTTCAATTAAGACCAGTGGCACCCAGAGCCCATCAGACGGACAGTTTAGAGCACCCTTAACTCCTGCACGGATTGAAGGACATTTTGCCAATGGACGCAAATGGGCACAGTTTCTGCCTGCCTTGTGCTGACGTTACCCCAAATGGCATGAGTGGTCACAAACTCCCACCTACACCCACCCTCCGAGGACCTCAGAAATACATAATGCCAACAGATCCTGGGGACACATGTCGCAAGTGATGGAAGATGCAGCCGCCAATGCGAAAGCCAGCCCTGGACACATGCACCCCCATATCACAGCATCCTCCTTCCCACCGCTCTGTGCCAACGACAAGGACATCACCGACAGGCCCTGGTCTCCACACGTGGGCTTTCAGCTGTGGGGTGTCTTCTTCATTAGCTCAGTGCAATTGTTAGGCTGCTGGAGGTAGGTTGTGTTTCAGGGAGATTTCTCAAAGAAAATGGGGATGTTATTCCAGCTGACCTCCTGCACCCGCTGTACCACTCCTTCTCTGTGCTCCTTCCAGCTCTGCTGACTCCAGCTGTGTGCCTCGGGTAGCAGCCCACCACCCGACCCATCCCCAGCACCCACCATGGACAGCCTGGTTTGTCCCTGCATCTCATGGCACGCAGCACAGGACATCGTCCTGTCCTGAGGTTTACCCAACAGTGCAGGGGGCAGACGGCAGCTCTGCCAAGCCACACGTGTCCAGCCTGCACACACCTAACAGGATGGCATCCACAGGAAGGGGTCAAAGGAGAGAGGGCTGAGAGCACCCTGTGGAGAAGGACTGGGGGAGACTGGTGGGTGACAAATGGGACATCAGGCGACAATGTGCACGCGCAGCCCAGAAAGCCAAGCATCTCCTGGGCTGCATCCTCAGCAGCGTGGCCAGCAGGGCGAGGGAGGGGATGCTCCCCCTCTGCTCCGCTCTCCTCAGAACCCCCTCCGGCAGCACTGCCTCCAGCCCTGGTGTCCCCAGCACAAGGCAGACGTGCACCTGGGAGAGCCGCCCCAGAGGAGGCCACCAAACTGGTCCGAGGGCTGGAACACCTCTGCCGTGGAGAAAGGCTGAGAGAGTTGGCGTTGTGCAGCTGGCAGAAGAGACGGCTCCGCGGAGACCTTACTGCGGCCGCTCAGCACTTAGAGGGGGCTTATAGGCAAGAGGGAGAGAGACTTTTGACCCGGGGCTGCAGGGACAGGACAAGGGGCAGCGGTTCCAACCTGAATGAGGGTGGGGTTAGGTTGGACATGGGGAAGGAATTTTGTTCCATAACGGTGGCGAGACACTGGCCCAGGTCGTCCGGAGAAGCTGTGGCTGCCCCATCCCTGGAGGTGTTCAAGGCCAGGTTGGACGGGGCTTGGAGCAACCTGGTCTAGCAGGAGGGGTCCCTGCCCATGGCAGGGGGTTGGACTGGATTATCTTTGAAGGTCCCTTCCAACCCAAACCACTCTGTGATCATGTGAAAGCCCCCTCCCAGGAGAGCAGAATGGGAAACACCAGCGAGCCTCTGCAGCCCTGCACAGGAAAATGCACCGCCATCACAACTTCTCCTGCACCTATCCAGCTTTTTTTTGCCTTCATTCTGGCAGGATGTTACTTTGTGGGAATTTTTAGCCTCTTTCTGAAGCCTGTGAAGAAAGCATTCCCCATCGTTTATTTTAAATCCAGGGTTTTACAGTGATCACGCAGACCAGAAATTCACAGCAGCCAAAGAAAGGCAGCAGGTCAACATGCTGCCTGTGAAGATGCCCATCTCCTTGTCACCTCTTGCCTGTCCCTTCCACCTCTGAAACGGTCCTTCTCATTGGATGCAGGATGCCACATGGCTGCTTTGTCCCATCCAGCTGCCCACTGGACCCTGCCATTCATTAGACCCAGAAATCAGGCAGGAAGGCACCCACTGCCCAGGCAGAGGGTTTCTGCCAAAGCCACACACAGTCTTGTTGGAGGCACTTCTATTTCCAAGGCAGCTCACCCCCCAGGCACAGCAGACTGCTGATGCATAGGCAGGTCGATGGTTATTTAGGGCAGGCACTGAACACGGCGCTGCCCTGCTGCGCACAGGGAGAGTGGCACAAAAACCTGGCCAGGAGTCCTGCAAAAAGGAAATTACACAGATGAAGCCTGCTGGTCGGGAGACCACGTCTCACTCTGGGCTGGAGAAGGGCACCATCTGTCCAACCCACGTCACTGGAAATACCCTCCGTGCCACGCTGCCTCCGACACACAGCGTCAGGCTGATCACCCAACACCCCCGCACATGGGAGGCAGCAGCGGCATTTGCTGCGGGGCTAACCAGGACTTGATGGGGAGGAGATGCCACCAGGCAGACACAGCTCCCTGGGATGCAGGGTGCTGAAGAATCCTCTGCTCCCAGCATCTCCCTCCAGACCGGGGCTCGGTCCAGGCACGCTGCTGGCCCTCGCAGGCACTCTCACCCCCGGCTTGCAGTGTCTTCCCATACACTGCTGCCAAAGCAGAAACAATACCAAAATACTTTTCCTAAGGAAATCTAAAGTGTCCACCCAGCCAACAGCATTTTGGCTTCATGCATCCCAGCTGTGAGCATCCCAGGTTTTCAAAGACACATGGAAAATCCGGTCCAGGACGAAGCTATCCACTGGTGCTGCTCAACAGAAGCAGCAAACAATTCACAGCCTTCAGAGGCCCGCGCTTACTTCCAGAGACAGGCAAAGAGCATGCACCCCCAACACCACGCAAGCACGCCAGGCACACCATCCTCCCGGTGCTTCTCAGCTGCTGAAATGGCAATCCACCCATCTCTGCATCCGCCAGGCACCCCTGACACATTCCAACCTCGGGGAGAGAGGAAAGAGAGCTACAGCAAAGCGCTGCAAGTCTGAGTGCCTGAGGTGAGACTAGCTCTCAAACCAGCTTACAACAGGCAACGAGCCCAAGTTAATTAACACAACCAGCTCAGCAGCCCTGCAGCCTTGGTGGTCTCTGGCATTGCTCACTTCATGCGTACAGGTACCGCATGGCAGTGCTGGTCGCTGCCGGCGTGGCACAGGGAGCAGGTGCTTTGCCCCCGGCACATCTGGAGCAGATGAGCAGGAGGGGTTTGATCAACTTCCCCCAACACCCGCTCCAGACTCGGGTGCTTTCAGGCAGCACCGGGGACCTGGGGTGTCCGGGCTTTCACTGCACTCCCCCCTCCCGCCCAGGGTAGGTAAAGATAACCCTTCTTTCACAGGGTGGTTTATTTCTTCAGCCTGCCAGAGGCCAAGCAGCAGGTAGCGCGGCAGGCAGTGTGCCGGCAGTAGGGACGGCTCTGGGAGCCGCTGCCTCCCTGGTCCCTCTGCTGCTGCTGAGCACAGGGAGCAGGACGGGGAGGGCAGGTCAGCCCAAGCTCCTCCAGCATCTTTCAGGGCCTCATCTTAAACATACCTGTCCACAGGGGCCGAGATCCCAAGAGGAGCGAGAGCCGAGCTGTGATTCCCTCCTGGCAAAGCGGACCAGTGGATGGGAAGATGATCCAGAGCCCCAGAGCATCAAGCAACAAGCACACCGCTAATAAATTTATTATTGAGCAGATTACATCCCTCCTGTTCAAACCAGCCCCGTTCCCTCCGCAGGCGCTTTCTGGAAGATGGCAGAGGAGCATAAACAAACCAAAAAGACTCGAAGCCTGCTCTCCCCCGAAAAGCAGGAGGCAGCAGGCAGGGCGAGCTGCGGTAGGGCATAACAAGGTCTCTTATCTCAGCAGTACCTACACACAGGCTTTAGCTCCTGCCCTCTTCTGTGCTGCTGCCCTCTCCTGTTAGAGTTGCAGATGAATTTGACTGTGTCTGGATGCACCTGTGGAGCCACACCAGAACAGAGGAGCAATGGGCTCAGCCACCACTGGGCGCCTCCGCATTCCTGGGGACCATGCTGACACCCCAGCTCATCCCTGCGCCAAGCCTGGCCAGAGGCACTCGCCCCTTTCCGAGGAAACACGTGCACTGCACAAACAGGCAGCAGGCAGTGAGGCCCAGCCCTGCATCCAGCCGCCATGCCGGGCTGCAGGGTCCAACGCCACACACTGCCTCCCATTCCCGCCAGAGATAAGGCAAGCCTGACAACAGCACAATGAAAGGAAAAAGCCACAACAGCTGCTACCCCCCTTTTAGGGACCATTAAGTTAAGAAAAAACAGCCTCGTCCCTAAGAGATGCAAGATGCTGCTCACCGGCTTCACTTCCAGGCTGGATCTGGGGTTTTTTTTATTCACGGGACAACTCCACACTGATCTGCCCAGCATGAGAAATTTCAGCCATCTGGGCTTGACTTTCTTTGCAAAATGATGGCCCCTTCTGTACCAAAACCAAAGCGCCCCACGGGATGCACAACACAACGCTGCTCAACAGGGGGACGCTGTCTGAGCAGCGGTGGGTCGTGGCCGGGACCACGTACCTCCATGGAGTGGCACACGAGGGTCCAACACTTGCCACCTTGTTCCCCATGTCCCAGTCCGAGAGCCCAGGGCATTGCTTCGGCACCCAAGAGCTCTTGCGGCAGATCGCTCCCCACAGCTCCAGCGTGCAGCTGCGCATGTCGCTGAGAATAAGGACGAGGTCAGAATAACTCAGCAGTGAGCTGCACCGAGATGTCTTCTCGGCCATCTTAAAAAGCCTACAGGACATGTATTAAAGCATACGGATGCCCAGATCCCTGGAAACAGCCCAGCCCAGCACTGCAATGCTCGGCAGCAGAAGAGCAGCTCACTGCGGCTCCGCTGCTGAAGCTTCACATGAACAAGGTCCAAAGCACCCATGGGTCTCCTACCCACCAAACTACCACCACCCTCAGCCTGGGAGGCTGCGTTGACCCTTCACACCTTACAGTTTGCTTTAGCGTTTTGCAGCAGCCAAACCAAGTCTTTGTTCAGGAGTCCAGAGGCAGAAGTCCTCCTCCAGAGAGTTCTTCAGGGAGATGGTATCAAGGCTGAGGACAAGGACAGGCAGAGGGTCTGCTCCCAGGAGAGAGCCCTGGGGAGCTGAACCACCTGAGACCACAACTTAAATTACCTACAGCCTCAGTCTTAGCATTTTTTGCAGACTATATATAGAGTACAGCTATGCAGCATAATAAACTGTGCTTTTTATAGCACACAGGCCTCAACTCAGCTACGTCCAATTCCAATATTCACCAAAACCAGCCCATACTTCCCACTAAGAACTTTTTGATGAATAAACGTTCAAGGCACAAATGACTTTAGCATTCAGCAACATCTGCATGAGTCAGAAGGTGTTTCCAATTTCCAACACTAGCAGTGCAAGGGAGAACAAGATTTCCAAGAGTTTTGTCCTTAGGTGTTGGCTTTCATTGCTGCAGAATCACATTACCAGCCTTTGGCACGAAGCCCAACCCTTTTGTTAGAGCTGTGGTCAACTCTTAAGCTCAGTTTTAGAAGCAAGCATGTAAAATTCCACTAACTATTAAGAACAAATGTTGGAGGTGACAGAGGTGCCACCAGTCCTGCAGAGGGCAAGGACCCAAGCTCACCGACCTCCTCCTGTAGCTCTAGAACATGGACAGTACTATGGTCTACTGGAAAGGCATCGATACTTCACAGTCAGTAACTTACAAATTTGCAATCATGGTTAAAGAATAGTTCGGGTAAAAAACAGCAGACAGACTTAATTCAGCTGAAATTAATTCCTTAACAGCCTTCTGATGGTGGCACCATCCTTGTTAGGGCTTCTGCACAGACCAGAGCTTCACACTGGCAGCAGAAGCACCTGCAGTCATGGCAGTTCTCTCCTCTCCATCCCATCGTGTATTCACCAAGGTCAGCACTCGGAGAGGTTTCTGCCAGGATCACCACCATGCTTTTTTGTCTACCGAGTGCTCTGTGATTGACACCAAGCCCTGGTGATGTCCGACAGTGACTGCCAGGTCTGTACTGGGAAGCTGCCGGTGACAAGAGAAGGAAGGCAGAGGAGGTGACGCAGGTTGCACCACAGCTCCCACAGCCCATGTCACCAGGAGAGGATTGATATGTGAAAATCAAGGCAGTCAGTAAAATAGTTATCCTTCAAATCAGACTGCGCTGCCTATAAACAAACACTCAGGGAACATGTAGGTTTTGATGGGACCTTCAAAGATCCTCCAGTCCAACCCCCCTGCCATGGGCAGGGACATCTTCCACAAGACCACGTTGCTCAAATGGTCATGAATGCTCAAACATGGCTATGACATTTCTTGCCTTTGCCTGGACCATATAAAGGAACCTTAGCACCACCGAGGCGAGACACCGACCCTCCCAGAAGGCAAATGTCATCTGGAAAACCAAAACAAACAGTCATTTCATACACCACAAACCCAAAGTCTGACAGGACTTGATGGAAGATCTGAAAGCAATGGCAGATAAAAAGACGACTTAGTACTAGAAAAACCACAGAAGACATCACAGCAGAAGTATTGCAAGATGGGAACTGGCCACAGCTAGCAGTGAGCTTCTGAAAACTCACAGAACACGAGCAGAACATTTTACTTTTAATTATTTAGTTAGTTCCCACAAAAAGAAACCTGGGTCTGTAAGTGCAACTAGAAATTGAAGTACCACACTATTAACAGAAAGCTCAGTCCCATCTTGCACCAGATTTTGACGTGACGCAGCCCAGGTTTGTCCCTTGCACCTGGTGGTGAACACCGACATGCCAGTGGACGCCAGAGGAGCAGGCAGCAGGGAGGAGAAACCTTCTCCAGCAGAAGGAGAACACTAGCCTAAGAACAAATGAACACAAATAATTTTGGGGAGGAGATGTGGATTTTTACAACCTAGTCAGGACCTGATCTAGTCAAGGATGTCCCTGTCCATGGCAATGGGGTTGAACTAGATGATCTTTGGAGGTCCTTTCCAATGCAAACCATTCAACGATTCGATGACTGTGGTCCTGCAACAGCTGCCCAACAGCAGCAGGGACAAGCAACTTGTCTACAACAGGTCTCAACAAGGTTGTGAAATGGGCCAAGGAGGTTGTGTGCAACAGCAAGGTCTCAAACACAGCCGCACACACATGGCATTGGCCTCAACCTCCAAGGGACCTGGACAAGCTCCCCCCACGGGGCACAGCCAGTATTCTTGGTGACTGAAGGGAATCTTTTCCTTAGCCTGACCTCTCCGCAGCTGCTGCAGCAGAAAGACTTCCCATTCTCCTCCAGATGCCACCAAGGACAGTTTTTGGCCAGCAGTCAGCAGATGTCCCGGGCTCCGCTCACTACTTCCAAGGCTCCTGCAAAAGGTGACAGAGGAAGAGACAATCCTGCCAGAGGAGAGCGGCTGCACAGGGCTATCTCCTGCATCTCCACAGGAAATACTCAGAGTATCACACTGAAGAAGGACATTTCTCAAGAGGGACCTGAGCACTTAAGATCTGCCTGTATTCAAGCAGGTTAAAGAAAAGCAAATAAAACATCTATTTACAAAACTTGAACTAGACAACACAGGTACGCAGCTCAAGAAAAGGTGAGCACCAAAATTAAAGTGGATTCACGGTGGGTTTCTCATCACAGCCAACACTGAAGCATTCCTGGTTAAGCCAGTCACCTAGAGCTGCTTGCACAGAGTCAGCATCAGTCCTGCATATTTGAGCTGAAGAAACTTTCTTCCTGACGTGACCTGCCGGCTTTCAATCACAGTAGCATGGAGCAGGTAATGGAGAAGTGCAGTAGAGAAGGGCCACGCCTATGGCCTTCTGCAGGAATGGCAGCAGGGTGCCTCCGGGTCTACACCATGACCTCCCAAATATCACCAGCATCACATAGAAAAACATATGGGCTGCATCCCCAGCAGCATGGCCAGCAGGGCGAGGGAGGGGATGCTCCCCCTCTGCTCTGCTCTCCTCAGAACCCCCTCCGGCAGCACTGCCTCCAGCCCTGGCGTCCCCAGCACAAGGCAGACGTGCACCTGGGAGAGCCGCCCCAGAGGAGGCCACCAAAATGGTCCGAGGGCTGGAACACCTCTGCCGTGGAGAAAGGCTGAGAGAGTTGGCGTTGTGCAGCCGGCAGAAGAGACGGCTCCGCGGAGACCTTACTGCAGCCGCTCAGCACTTAGAGGGGGCTTATAGGCAAGAGGGAGAGAGACTTTTGACCCGGGCCTGCAGGGACAGGACAGTGGGCAGCAGTTCTAAACTGAACGAGGGTGGGGTTAGGTTGGACATGGGGAAGGAATGTTGTACCATGAGGGTGGTGAGGCACTGGCGCAGGTTGCCCCGAGAAGCTGTGGCTGCCCCATCCCTGGAGGTGTTCAAGGCCAGGTTGGACGGGGCTTGGAGCAACGTGGGCTGCTGGGAGGTGTCCCCTCCCATGGCAGGGAGGGTTGGACTGGGTGATCTTTGAAGGTCACTTCCAACCCAAACCACTCTGTGAGCCCATGACACACTACATGCCACACCACATGCCACAGCCTGTCCTCTGCCCACAGCCATCAGTCTGCTCCCCGGTTTGGGGGACAAGGCAGCACCCACTTTTCAGACACCAGCCCTGCTGCTGGCCACGAATGGCAGAGACACCAGCAGCCTGTGGCACATCGCCCCTGTCCTCTCCCCCTGCCTTCCAGCTCAGCAAAACTTTCTACTCCTTGTGCTTCCAGTGTTGCCTCATTTTATATTTTTTCTAAGTGAAGATAGTCCTGTTGGCTTTATGCCTGGTCTGGTCCTGACACAGCATCGCGCTGTTTCTGTTTCCCATGCCATCCTTCTACACTCACCTTGCCCTCCCCATGCATGTCCTCTAAGGATAATCCTGCAGACGCTGCGGTCCAAGGACATTCAGCTGTCCCCTGCCACGGGTTTGCTCAGGTCGCCCTCCAGCCCCCCAGAGCCAGGACGTTACTGCACACTCCCGTCTTCACGGGTCTTCCACTTGGGCTCACTCTCCTCCTTTTTGCTAATATACGTAATTTTCTGGAAGTAGCAATTTATCACAGTACTTAGCTTAATGAGCCTTACTGTACATGTTCTGCCTGTAGTGATAATTTTGCATATTTCCTGAGAAATCTTGTTAACAGGGAGATACATAGCAAAACAAACATTTATATAGCTTCTGAGCAGCTCGCACAAAGACAAAGACACTTGCAATTAAAACAACGGGAACTAGCCTAAACCCCTTTGGCTCAAGCCCTTTTAGACATCCAGCACACAGCCAATGTACACGGCTTGCAAGCTCAACATCTCATTACTCTTCAGCGTCCTCAGTGTGGCACCAGGTGTCAGGAGGCAAAGAGTATTTCTGCATTCAGGTTGACCACCAAGCCCCCACCCCACCGGACCTTGAGCTCCCCAGCAGACACCAAGGGACCCCGGGGCTCAGCGTCTGCCTCTGAGGATGGTGCTGGTGGGGGCTGCGCCCACCTGGCCTCCAAACCCCCATCCACCACCCTGCAGACCCCAGTCTCCTCCCAGGGTGGGGACCATCCTGAGCTGACCTACAGGCTTCGCACGCTGCTGTGTTTAAAGCACATCTAAAGCTCTTCCCAATGTTGTTTTCTTTGGCTTGCCCTACTCGGGTGCGTGCTGGCTGCTGCTACTGGCATCCTGCAGCACAGGGACACCCGGGACCCCACAACTGCCAGGGAGCAGAAAAACAGCTCAGACGGAGAGCATGCAAAGTGGGTGTTGCAGGCTCCCTCTACATCACCTCCCTTATCTTCTGCCGTAGCGGGCAGACCTCAGGGAGCAAGGACTCCCCCGTGTCTCACCCCCTCCCGCTCTCCAGGACCACGAGGGAGCAGGCGATGCAGCTTCCCTGCCCCGGAGAGGCACCCTGACAGCGGGGAGATGGCCAGGGCAGGCATGCTCCAAGGGCAGCCATGGTGCACAGCCTTCCCCAGCAGCTTCATTCCTTCCAGCCCCTAGAAAATGAGCTTTTCAGCATTGCCACCCACCCCGCCAACTACAGTGAGAGAGGGTGGCAGACACGTAATACGGAACCACCGGCTGTCACCCACCACGTGACAACTCCCAGCTCCCCAACAGGTGAGGGAAGAAGCGAAGCTGAATTATTTATGTGACCCTTTTGTTTGAATAGAAGAGCTCAAAAGCATGTCAGGCAGCCCAAGAGGGTTAAAAAAGGAAAGGAAGACAGCATTTAAAGAAGCACATATATCTATCTCTGGGGTCAGCAAGGACTTTTGCACTGGGGGGATGGCTCTGGAAAAGCCCCACTGTCCAGATGCAGACCAACGAGACCTGACTCCTGCTGCAAACAGCAACTTTGGTCGACTTCACATTCGTGCCCCCGAGAGAGAAATCATCGGCAGGATTACTAACGAGAGGGGATGGAGCTAGGTCTGGCTGCAAGTCCTGGGGGGCCGCACTGCAGATTCCAGCTGCCGCAAGAGGGAAGAGGAGGGATCCACGGAGCTGGACTTGGAGCCGAACTCGCTTTCTCTCTCCTTGTATTTTTAACACACACACCCCCACAACTCCCACAGGCAGGAGGCAGCACTTGAAACAGCGACGTGGAAGGCAGGCAGGAGCCGGGGGTTTCAGCCAGCCAGGGAGGACGATGGCGTGGCACAAATGCACAGACATCACTGGAGAAAATCGCCTGAACACGGCTGCCAGAGAGGAGCGATGGGCGCAGGAGGAAAGGGCCTCGCAAAACCATTTCTGCAAGCTGGAGACGTGCAAAAGCAGGTCTGGTTTTGCACCCGTGTCTCTTCCATTGGCACGAGCTGGGAAACAGCTCCTTACCCAAAAACAAGGTATGATGAGAAACAAAAGCTAGACATGAAATAAAGAGCAACTCTTCAAGCCCTGGAGGGATTATTCTTAATTAACATTCATTTGAGCAACCTTTAGACCCAACAGGAAGGTCACCAGAAATGTGACCATCACTTTGTACACTTGCTTTGTTGCAAGAAACTGTTGAGGCTTCGGTCCTACAAACACCTCTGCAGCCACCCAGTCTTAGACGGACGACCGTTCCCACCAGACAAGGTCTGTGCTGGGGGGCAAAGGGGGACTTACAGGTCCAAACTGTTGTTCTTCTCCCGTCACCACTCCAGAGAAGGTCCTTCTCATGCTGGGGGAGTTTCTGCCAGCACTGAAACCTGCCAGGCCTGGACACCATCCCACAAGCGCAGTGGCCTTGCCAAACCTCTCCCACGGCACCTGGACCCATGATTTGGGCAGCGTCCACCCTAGCATCTCAAGGAACACTTCCATCGTGTAATTGCGAGATAAAACATCATGTGAGCACTGTCTGGTAGGGAACAGGGAGAGGATCTGTCAACTGATAAATGGTCTTTCCCAGACCAATTAGAGCTCAGCAACTGCTACAGTCACAAAAAATCGATAACTATTGGAAATTCTGCTAATTGGCTGTATGAAATGTTGACAGCACAGTCCCTTCCTCCCAAAATCACCCAGCCACGTGTTTCTTGTAGTGCCAAGCACATGGAGTTCCTGCACCGACAGCAACCCTCACCAGAGCAATCTNGGCCCCAGCAGGCATCTCACAGCAGCCTGCAGCACCTTGGCATCGCCTCACTGCTTCAGCAACAGGGAGCAAATGCAGGGAACTGAGGCTTGATGGAAACAGGGCACTCCGGGACCAGGAACTGCCAAATGCCACTTCCCTGCTCAACATCTTCATCAATGACACAGACAG
>VZSZ01007638.1:0-12295 GCA_013398815.1 Ibidorhyncha struthersii
GCTTTGAGGCAAATATTTGGCGTTCCAGTCTCTCACAGTAGGTGAGAGCAAATGGAACACTCCTGGCCTTTTTGCTGAGAGCCCTGAAGGTCAGGGGTCTCCACCAGAGACTGGAAATCTTCTCTGCACATCAGATTACAGTGACCCTTGTTCAGAGAGCCTGGCACCAGCCTCCCGCACTGTAAAGGAGATATCAAATTAAACCACTGTGTTGCTTCTAAGTGACCTTCTTGCCATAGACATTTCAAGTATATGAGAGCTGCTAAAGTGCAACTGCAATTTATATAATGACATCAGTGTGTAACAAGCATTTGGCTCATATATGAACTTCTGCAGCAGAGATGCTAGTTCACCGTTGTCTGTTCTGTAGCGTATAAGCTCCCATGGTATCTGCACAGTAATTACAAACACAAACAACTGATAGCGGCAACGCTACTGAACATACCTTTGACCAGATAAGTATCTGGAGTTCTGTGTATTCAAAAAAGGCACTACAATTCAGAAGCATCTGCATTTTGTAAGGGAATTCGAGAAGCTAGGAAAAGTGTGAGTCCTGGAAGTGCTCTGGTGCTTGCTGGCAAAAAAAGAATCCAAAAGAACGGGGTTTTCCTCTTCCCCAGGTGAGAAGCATGCTGCAACCAATAGGTCAAAACATACTGTTCCCTGCTTCTTTAGCATCACTGCAGCAGAAGAGAGAGTGCACTCAAGTTCCCCAAGCCTTGAAACAAGCCCTGGAGTGTTAGGTACTAACTGCCATAAAGAGCTGTCACTTACCCATCTCCCTTACCTATCTCCTAGCAGCAGAGCTGCTTTGAAATCATTAGTGAGAGGCATGCTGTTTGCAAAGACTGTTAACTCCTGCTGCAGATTCTGATCTCAAATATTTACTTTAACAAGAGATGAGCTTGTTCCTTCCTTCTTTTGTTGCATTTCCTTATAGAACACAGTAAACATATGAAAAGGTGTCTTTCAGAAGTGTTTGGCTAGCATGAGGACTGCAGATTTCACCTTGCACTGTGTTTTCTTGTAAAGTGCAGTATTAGAACAGGGCAAAAAACACAGGGCAAATCTCCTGTATTGCTTCAGTAGCCATGATGACTGATGGATAGCTTACGTCTGTCTGTGAACAGGAAAACAACTTTCAAGGTCTTTATTTTTTTTGTTTTTTAAAAAGTAGAATTTCTGATCTTCATGCAGACTGATTTTGAATAACAAATTGAATTGATGGCCTCTTAAACCATGCTTCCAACATCAGCTTACTGCCTCCACCAATCGTAAACCCTGAAAAAAATAAACCAGTAGTGGGGGAAAAAAAAGTGTTGCCTTTTAGTATTCTTCTTTTAGTATTTTTAGATGTTATTATGCTTCTTTTAGTATTTTTAGATGTTATTATGACAATTAAAATGACTTCACATTCACAGAATCACAGAATCACAGAATAGTCAGGGTTGGAAGGGACCTCTGGAGATCATCTAGTCCAAGCCCCCCGCCAGAGCAGGGTCACCTACAACAGGTTGCACAGGACAGCGTCCAGGCGGGTTTTGAATGTCTCCAGAGTGGGAGACTCCACAACCTCTCTGGGCAGCCTGTTCCAGTGCTCCACCACCCTCAAAGGAAAGAAGTTCCTCCTCATGTTAAGATGGAACTTCCTATGTTCAAGCTTGTGCCCATTACCCCTCGTCCTATCAATGGGCACCACTGAAAAAAGACTGCTCCCATCCCCCTGGCATCCTCCCTTCAAGTATTTGAAAGCATTAACAAGATCCCCCCTCAATCTTCTTTTCTCCACACTAAAGAGACCCAAATCCCTCAGCCTCTCCTCATATGAAAGATGTTCCAATCCCCTAATCATCTTTGTAGNCTTTGCCCTGCATTTTGGAAAGAAAACAATTATTAACTTCATCAGTGACAGTGTACAGGGCTTACACTTTGCTTGAAAATTTCAGAGACATACTGGACAACTTCCTGTGATGTTAAGTGTTGCAAAAATAATAATTTTGTGTCACAAAGTGGCTCTTAGATCCATATTTCTAAGCCACCAATTGTATTGCTCCCTGGCTGCATTACTATTTTTAGATATTAATCCACGCTACTTACTCAGGCAAAACTCCCTCTTGAAGTCCCACTGTTCCACCACAGCAGAAAGAATGAAGGCAGACCCTGTTTTTGAGCCTTATTTCTCTTTGCTTGTGAAGAGGAAACAGAATACAATATGCTGTTATCTGATTATTTTCTGCTATTTCCTAAATACAAGCATTTTTTATACTGGATATGGTACCTCGTTGCTATATCCAGTCCTTAGAAATTCAGAACTTTGTCTGAAACTGATTACTTCAGCATCATCTAAAAGTACAAATGCTTTTTGCAATGAGGCAACGACACCTGAGGCCATATTAGGCTGCCCCCCTTGCATCAAGCCACAGAGCAGAGCAGCTTTAAAATGCCTGATAGGATTTTAATCCCAAGCGGACAATTAATAGCATGTTACAACAAAAATGGATAAGAAAGTAAGGATAAGATTCTTCAGTGACAAGACAAGAAAAATTGAAAGCAGACCATAGAATAGTTTGTGGTCTTTAGACCTTTTAAATGTTGATACAAGTAAATGTGGTGGACACGAAAGACAAGGAGATAACCATAGGGGTGAGGGGGTGAACGTCCAAAACTAAGCTTCTTAATTCTCAGGCACAGGTCTACTATTTGCTAGGTACAACCTGTATGGACTTGTTGTAAAATGTAGTAACACCTGGACTAAACAGAAGTGTCATACACCAAATCCTCCAGTGAATAAAAAGACACACGCCATTAACATGAGGCTAAACCCTCAACTAAGAGACAAATCACACGTGTTTCTACACACGTAATATTTAGATGGCGAAAAGCAGGTTTGTAAAATTGGTAAAGTCCCTGGAAATGGGGGAAGTTCCTTGGAAACATACATAAAAAAGCCCAGGGATGCTTGGGGACTTGGCCACTGACACCCACGATCGGCAACTGCAAGCACCAGAAAAGCACAAAATCAACACTTGCAGCAGGACCAGCTGCAAACTCCCCACTGAGTGAATGTGACTTTGGGAATAAGTGCAAGAGTGTGTGTGTGAAATCACCAAGGAAGAGAACAGTTGACAACACCACCAGTTCTTAAAACCCCAGTATCCAAACACACTATGTTTTCTCTGTCACGGTCATGACAGTAAAACGTGAAAACAAAGTAGAAATAAAACATCTAATAAAAAAGCATTACTAGGTTATGTAGACAAAAGCTTCTGTAAGACATAAACCTACCATAAACCATTGCAAGTTTAGCCAGTCAAACAACCACTAAAATAAATATTTGATGAATCGCAACACATTTTTCAGTATCACTCAGAATGACTCTCTAATATTTGAACATACCAAACAAGATAATCAAGCCTGAAAGATAAGGACTGAGAAAATAAATATTGAAGTCAAGACAGGACGCCACAGATGTGAAGTGTGAGTCTATTACCAAGCTTTGTATGCAACACTTCAGAGTAGGATCAAGTGAAGGAGCTGCAGAAAGCTACCAAGTATTTTCTCCAGTGAAAACAATCACATGCATGACAAGGCAGTGTTGAATCGTACCTACACTGTTGTTCTATGGTAAAGTTGTCATTGACGGCTGCAGTAAATAACATCCTGCACTGCCTCAAGGCTAGGTTCTCCTCTCCTGGATATCTAAAGGAAGCTTTTGCCACTGATCCCAGTGGAAGTAAAACCAAACACAGAGAAAGCACACAGACACAGCAAAATAAGAATAACATCTTCCACACAGAATTTATTACTGCAGACCTCACTGATACTCAAGGTTTACCTGTGTAATGTGCCAGTGTTTGGCTTAACTGTAAGAGATGGATGAGTGTCTGTAATCATTTTAAGTATCATGAAATCCTATTTGTATTTCTAAACCAACGTCATATACCAATCAGAATTCTTTGCATGTAGCTCAGAGGGCTCGCTAAATGCACTTGACATAACTGCTAGCCAGCTGCACGGTTGCTTGAAGAAACCTAGTCTCCTTCAACAGTCCTAAAATCTAGGCAGCCAGCATCCACTTCATCGTGTGGTTACATACTTGGCTTGCACCTACCCATACTTAAAGACACACTGACATATGGCTCCTTCCAGCTGATGATAAAGTGCTGAGCTGTATCCGGATTTTAAGTACTTTCCCTTATGGAAAGGATGTGAGACTTGGCAGCTCCCACGATCCTAAGAAACCATCGTTTTTCTTCGCTGCCCAGTCCAATCGTCTGTAGCACTGGCTCCTCAGTCACATACAGCTCTGGGATGTTCAAGTGCAGTATTTGTGCTGGAGCTACAGCCAGTGATGGCAGCAAGGTGACAGGAGGACAGGGTTGTTAGATAATCAAGTGTCTAACTCTAAGAGCAAGCAAGCCGGCAGGGAATGCCAAAGGTGCTAGTTCTTCACCGCCTTGCTGTCTAGCTGAATACCTAGCTATCCCTCAATGAAGAACTACTGCCATTTTTTGCTTGCAAATTACTCCCAAAGACTCTGCTTGGAGGTAGGTGGTATGTGTCTTGAGTCTCTAGGAAGACTTGGATATGCACTTTTAGTCTGGCTAAGTGGTGTGGAATATATTTCTTTGGCCTTGGAGCTGTAAGGAAGGAAATAGCTGTAGTAATTTTGTTTAGCTCAAGAGGAGGAACAAAGAAGTTTAAGCACCTAAGAGTTCATAAGAATGCTCTGCACGTCACACATGGATGGAAAAGCAGCAGGAGAGATAAACATGCTGCTCTAACAATACATGAATTTTGGGTACCACAATATTTTTGTCAGAAATAAAAATCAGATTCTTCAACACCTGTAAATGCCTTAGTAATGGCACAAAATTTGTAATGTGGAGATTAAAATGAGCTGGCAGCGAGACAATGAAGCCAACTAAACAGCTTGGTAGACTAGCTCAACATTAATAGCTCCATAAACTTGTGATCACCCTTCAGCTGGTGCCACTTCAGGCACAGAACACACCAGTGTCACTAAGACTCTTTCCAAGCATGTTAACTGAAGGACTACACATTCAAAACACTATCAGAGCACCAAAGACATTATCTAGCTTGTGGGAGTTGCCCCCCAACACTTTTGAACAGGAAGTTCTGGTTACAGTTTGTTTTCCTCCAGAATTAGGAGCTCTTGTATCAGTGACAGACAACTGCACCTAGTCATGTAGTATGGGTAACAGCAAAGCTATCTGCAATTAGTTGTTGGATGCTTAATACAGAATGCTGTCACATACCTAGAAGAGAGGAGTGACCAGCACTCTACGTATGTGCGGAAGTGTTTTCCACCTGGAAATCAAAGCAACGGTGGTTTTTTTTTTATCCAAAGTGTATGCCTGTCCTGGTTCTAAGGTTCCATGCTTTATTTTTCACTCTTATAATACCTTGTGCACTTACATTTAAATGTATGGCAAGTTACAAATATCCAAGCAGACAGGACAGAATTTGTCTCTTCTAGCTCCTCATCCTTTCCTTTCAGCCATAAAACCATCTTTTTATGGCTAATTCCCTGCTCAGATTTCTGATAGCTAGAGTATGACAGTGATTGTTGAGATGCCTGCGAGGTCTCTCTTCTTGTTCAGCCAGCCAGATAAGAAGAGCAGATCAGATAGAGACATCAGTGCAATGGTGAAAACGAGTGGGACATCCGAAACTGTCTCAGGGGGCGTTTGTCCAACACTGATAATGCTAGAGATGAAGATGACTATCAGATGGATTAAACAGTAATCAGGCAATTAATAGAGACTTTGAAAAAAAAAAGGAGCCAGCCCAAAAAGCAGTATAAAAGCAGTAGAAGCATTTGCAGCAGTGGGGAAGACAGCAAAGTGCCGCAGAGCCAGGGCAGCATAGGGACACCCTGAGAGCTGCTGGTGCTGGGGCACACAGCAGCCTTCCTGCCAGGCACCTGCACCCCACCACTGTGAAGGACACAGACACAGGAACCCCCATTGGCACGTGCCTATGGGACCTCACAGAGGGCTTCCTCAGCAGCATCTGGGTCTGGGCTGCAGGGGTGGCAGAGGTGCAGGTACAGCTGGACCACCCCGTTATGCAGAGCAGTAGTCAGGAGAGGGGATGTGAGCTTGTGACCTACACACCCGATCATCCATTTAACCAGTGGGGGGGAAACACACATGGATGGCATTGTAACATTTTGGAATTATATGGGTGTATAAAAATTTGTAAGTGGCTATTAGCATTTTGCAAGCATTTAGTATCAGTTATTACATTGCTAACACTGATCCTGAATGCATAGTTCATCAACTGCCAATTCATTTGATGTCACTAAATATGATGCAACAGTTAGATCCTGATTTGGCAATGGGGATTTGAACATTTGTACAGTTCTAGAGCAGCGGGCCATTACAAAACAAGTCCAGCAATCTATGCTTAAAAGACCATTGTGAAATACCTGAAACATCAAAATTATTCTTGCAGTGAGGAAGAGACACACCCCATCAGCAGGCCTTCACAGCTTTTACATAGACATCTGCCTTCTGCCACATTCTCAAGCCCTCCAAACCCCCTGTAGTTCCTCCCTGTAATCCTTCTTTGTAATGATAAACACGGACATTAAGTCACTTTTTCATGGCTGTTCAGGTTGGTGAGAAGTCTGTCAAGACTGTGATACAGCTGATCCTGACTCTTACCTGCAGCCTTATTTGCTGTGTTTCACGTGAAGCTGCACCCTAGAGTTCATTATCTCATGAGTGCAGTCAACTTGTGTGAAGCACATATCACGCTACCAATGGTTATCACACCAGCTTTGTACATTGCTTTAATGTGTTGTGGTACTAAGAATATATAGAGGTAGCCAAGGTAACAAGTGAAAAGCAAATGGTTTCTTATTGGGAAAACCTTAAAAAACAGATGCATAACAGTCAGTGATTCAGTCAAACTGCCTGACTACAGAAAATTGTATGTATGAAGAATTCAGCAGGAAGACTTATGATGTCTGTTTTTGGTGGCAGCTGCGACCTTGGCTGACCTCTGAGCAAATTTAATCACTGGATCTCAAACGGGACAATAACAGCAGGAACCTACCAGCTGTTATCAAGTTTGGGCCTGACCTTAGATGACCCCTGAGGAAACTTGCTTGTCCCCACTTCCTTTAGTTTACATGAAGTCTTATGGAAACAGCTCTGCTTATGGAGCCATGTCCTTTGGTGACACTAAATAGACCTGGTAAGGCTGGACCAAAACAGCAGTGATATCAGAATAACCCTGCTCCTTTCCCTTGATGCAGACTTTGACTTCAGGAAGCCCCTACCATTTTCCTGTGAAAAGTTTGCACCAAACCCATGAGCAGTGAGGTCAGATGGTACAGGAGAAAACTTTTTACCCATCTTAGGCTTGTTACCTGCCTCCCAACCAGACTCTGCAGAAGGATCCATTCCAAAGCTAAAATAGAAACTAGATGTTGGCATGCTACCTAAGAGAGTACATTAACATACCTTGAGAGAATATGATGGTAATTTTGTAAGAAGTTACACACTTCCCTCAAAAACAATAAGCACTCCCTACATCTAGCATGGTATAGGAACACTTCTGACAGCAGTAAGGCAGATGCTTTTAAAAACAGTGACCTTTTTTCACGAGGAAATTACACTGGAAATAATGAGGCAGACTTTTTTTAAAAGTGTGTACTTTAATATTCTGTTAAAAGTGGAAGAAGACTGTCAAGTAGAGAAATACCGAAGTCTAAAAGTTTTTACGTCAGGGCTCATGAAAATGCTGTGTATCCATGAAAATAGTGGGCGAAGTACTGCAAAATACATGTTGTTTTAGATTCAAGCCTTGAACAAACTAAAATCTCCATTTTCATTTTTAGTACAAAAATCTTTGGACAAAAAAAAAAAAAGAAGCACAAGGATTATAAATTGTCTTTGCTGGCTTTCCTGATGTCCGTTCTCCAATGAATTTAAGTACCAGTATGTGAACAAATAGTAGGGTACAGAAGTGTCCATCAAACATCACACTACCTGACTAACCCTGTTCAGCCATATCTGACTGTGAAGGGAACGCAATCCTCAGCACAGTCTGCTTGGTGATGGCAGGTACCTGGTCTGTTTTGCTATCCAAAGAGTCCCATTCATGGCAGCTGGAAGGTCTATGACAGGACTTGACACTCTTCTGCCCATTAACAGATAAAGGCTAATGCACTCATACAGATTTTAAAACATTTCCCAAACCTGCCTGTCATAATAGAGTAGTACTGGGCCATTTTCATAAGCCTTGGAGGAAAGGACAAGATTTCCTCTGCTTGGAAGTCCTTGAAGATGTCTTGATTGCCAGCAGCATGGCCATGACAAACTGCAGGGGCTACCTACAGCTTTTAAAAACAGCATGTTTCCACAGATTTTCATGAATACATCTCTGAGTCTTCCCCTAAAGAGAAGTAAAACCCAACAGAAGAAGTGAAATTGAGGAAGAAGTGGTTTATGGTAACAGTCCTAACAAGAAGTGCTGCTATAGTTTCTCCTGCCTTCTTCATTCATAACATGTTTTGAAGAAAGCTTCCTGCTCAAGTTGTTTTTCCAGCATCTTTCAGACTTGAAAATTTCCCAACAGACATATCTCCTATTTTAAAATACATCTTGGGTTGTGACCAATTTAGTTTTATTGTTATAAAGCTTAATATGACATAATGATATATGCTTGCTTCTGCACATTATTCCCAAAGTTAGGTTTGCCTGCTTGCCTACCTACCCAAACAAAAAAGAAAATGGTTTTCAGAGTGATGAGCCTGATCTGTTTTGCAGTTAGGTAGTACCATCACACAAATGTTAAAACAAGCATGAAAAGGAAAGTGGGAACACTCACCTGGGGTTGGGAAGAGAGGAGAGACTAGACCAGACCAGCTGTTTTCAACAGCTGTGTAAATTTAGATTTGACTTAAGTCAGCTGTGTAACTGCACCTGAACAATGCCTTTGAGTCTTAGAAAGATGTTGGACAAATACATCTAGCACAGTAACCTGGATCATGGAAACTAGCCTTAGCTAAGCTCTTACTGCTATGACAAATTTGGTTTACAAAGCACATCTGAGAGATATACAAATTGCACGACATTATCTGTTGTTTATTGAAAGGGACGTGTATATCTCCACACTCCAGCTAAACTCTGCAAGGTTTAGTGTATGTTTGCTTTAACATCATTTGTAATCTTACTGAGACAGTATCCTCCTTCAGTGGTGTTAGAACAAAACAACAGAGCTGGGTATACCTCAGTGGAGGATTCTCCTTTTCTTGAGTTTTGTAATTTATTTATTTCTAATTGATGCTGTAGCAATATGATATGGACTCCACATTCCTACCATTTTGCCAAGGAAAAACTACTCTGGTACTTATTGTAGCAGATCCCGTTTTGCTGTGTTTGGAAAGCAACCCTGAAATCAACAAAAACCTCAGAGATCATGTGACCCCTGCTCCATCATAAATAAAACAGTATCACCTTTGGAATTTAATTACAAGTATCTCTAATCAATGCAAGGTATCTTTAAAGACACAGATTTGGTTTTCCATTTTTTAAATCTGTGGCAGCTTAAAAGGAACTGACAGTATGATTTCAGCAGCCAAGGAAGAGTTAATGATCTTTACTGCCTAAATCCACAGTCTGCCTATCCAACCTGTACAAAGATGAACTGCTGTTGTGTAAAACTTAGGGGCGTCTGTCCAGACAAGGGAAGCCCTGTGTTCCCCAAGCTCCAAAGTAGCTATTGTTTGAAAGTTCACATATATGTAGCCATGTATATTCTGCATCCCACCATCCATTTACATGGATCTTTTGTTGTAATTTTACCACTGTCACGTAGGCCTGAAAAGATATATTTTTCTTTAAGAGATCAAGTCACCCTTTCCATGTGTAAAAGGCTCACGGGAAAAAAAGTCACGGGAGACCTCTTAGTATAAAACACCTCAGCACACCAAAATTCTGCATCCTTAATTTCCATTTGAAAATCGTTAACTTCACTGAGTGGCTCTAGCATTGCAAGCTCTTTCTGTCACAGTAATTAATGGGTTCCTACACTGCCAGGTCTCTGCATTTACTGATCTGTAAAGTATTAACATGATAGTGACAGCAGCCTTGGAAAACACTACTCAGATATAAACTGGTGGGATGCAGCTAGAATCAATACTGGAACTTGTGCAAAATTAATTTATATTTGCAGGTCAAGCTCAAATTTGCCTGGGCCCTAGCACTTACTAAAGCCAGTATTTCTAAGGACAAGTTAAAACTAGTAACAAGAGACTCCATAAACATGACAGTCACAGTGCAAGCATATTTCAGTGGTTTTTAACACAGATGCGAAACTACAGCCTTCAACCATCAACCGGAGATACTGCGGGAAGTCCCACCTTTCCCCTGTTGTAGGAATGAATAGCTGGGGGTAGGGGAATGCAAGCTTTGTTTTTTCTAGAGCTAGATCTGGCTTTACATCGCTTATATGTGCATAAAGCGTAAGCTCAGCACTGATTCCTGCACCACCACCAAGCATTCCTGCCTCTTGTGACCTCAACCAACCTTTCACATTTGCTCTCTTTTACTTTGTATATTAATTTTAAGGCAATCTGATCTGGCTGTAAAACATTAATTTTATTACTGTGAAATTAGCTGTATTCAAGATCTGTTTTTTGCAGTGATGTAAACTTGCATTGGCCTGATTGCATGCATACTTTCAGTACATCAGGGTAGCTAGGTAATACCTTGTGTTTCCATGGCCTTCCTCCACCAGGCTGAGCAGCTAAATTCCACTGTATTTTGTTTCATCCCTTTCCCTTTTTGCATATGTACAACGCATGACATCAGTTATGATGATTCAGAATGACATACTAAAAACATAAATAAATAAAATTGGAGTGTTTTTGCTTTAGCTCAGACCCCGAGCTCATTTTTATGTTCTCTGTGTTCCATACTTCCTAATTAATTTCTTTGCAGATGTGCAGCATTAGGCTTCAGAGCCAGATGTATTCTCTGTCAGGGGGGAAAAAACCTGCTTACACTGCAGTCTGTCACTTCTCTGATGTGTCCACAACAGGCACCTGCAGAAACAGTTAATCACTTCAAATCATATGCAACGAGATTGTTACTGTCTCCTCTGCCTGAAGAGAGTATAAAAAATCTGAAAGAAAAAAAAATAAAGACAACAATAAGTATTGCTACAACAGGCAGGAATTTCACTCTGCCAATAACACCACTGTTGCAATTACAGAGACTCATCTATTACTTCAATAAAAAAGAAAGGATTTGTAATTCATACCAATATTTCTTCACATACAACATGGTGATTTGCTTTAAAACACAGAATTTTCAAAGCATTTTCTAATGGGAAAACTGATGCAGCAATACCAAGTGTGTTATGCCAGGCTACATGACAACTCAGTGGCAAAATAAAGATAAACCCTACTTCCCCATCCCTGAAGCCCAATTTTCCTACACCACTACTTATCTAATACTAATGCACTTCTCTTACCATAGAACTTAGTATCTACATGAGAAGCAGTTTACATTCATTTATTTTCATTGTTCAAATGTAAACTAAATGCACAAAACCTCTTTGGTTTCTTTTATAAACTGCATAGATTTACATTCAGACAAGAGATAGGTAACAAGATTCCACTGTTTGACACCTAACCTTTCAATTCAGCAAATTAAATACCAGCAACTTTTAGAACTAGAGTTTAATTCCATTGTTCCTCCAAGCTCTTGTATAAATTGCATATTTAATATAAATTCGTAAAAGTCACATAAACTTTGTGAGGTCATTTACTTTTATGTGAGCTGTGCTTCTCAGAAGCTAAAACTGCAGCCCAACAGACAGACATGTCATTTTATGTTCGGTATTTGTTTTAAAAATCATTAATAAAGTAATGTAAAAGGCAAATTTTAGCTAGCTAGAAACTACACTTTTCGTTGTGAAGCTATTCACTTGCCTAACATTAAAGGCATTTTGAGGACAGTGATTTTTGTGGTGAAACTGGGAGGGTACAACTCAAAAAAAACACACTTCGGGTCTGTTGTGTCCTGTTAAGACTTCCTGTATGGGCTTGTTCAAAAGCTGCTTAAGACAGGACTCCTCAGGGTACAGCAGAGGTGAGGGAACCCGCAGGACTAAAGCTGGGTCGTTACAGCAGGGGGTCTTTTTTCCTTTTTAGGCTGTAAATAAATAAATGCCTCTTACATGTAAGTGACTATAGCACTTTTCATCCAAATTAGATTGCATTAGAAATAGGACGTAAAGGCATTTACCATGT
>VZSZ01007638.1:29783-40870 GCA_013398815.1 Ibidorhyncha struthersii
TGTCCAGAGAAGGGCAACAAAGCTGGTGAGAGGTCTGGGGGATAAATCTTATGAGGAATGGATGAGGGAACTGGGGCTGTTTAGCCTGGAGAAGAGGAGGCTGAGGGGAGACCTTGTCACTCTCTACAAGTACCTGAAGGGAGGTTGTAGAGAGATGGGGACTGACCTCCCTTGTGACAGATGATACAACAAGAGGAAATGGGTTCAAGTTAAGCCAGGCGAGGTTTAGGTTGGATGTTAGGAGAAATGTCTTCACTGAAAGGGTTATCCAACATTGGAATAGGCTGCCCAGGGAGGTGGTGGATTCGCCATCCCTGGTGGTGTTTAAAAAAAGGGTAGACGTGGTACTTGGGGATATGGTTTAGAAGTGGTTTTGTCAGGTTAGGTTAATGGTTGGACTCGATGATCTTAAAGGTCCCTTCCAACCTTAATGATTCTATGATTAATATTTTTAGTAATCCTTAATTGAGAGATAAGCACAACTGATCTAATGTGATTAACATTTTACTGTGTGAATTCTAGTCAAGAATCTTGCCAGACTTCTTAGTTCATCTTAGCACATCTCCAACTTGGCTTTTAAAAACACGTTTTCTATTTGTATGCCTCAACCTTTCTTTCTCAGCAGCATGTAGAGTGGCGTGGTGTCAGGTTAATACATACTCATTTTTTTTTAGTTTTCACACATAGTTGGTGTGCGTTACATTGAAATCAGTGGTACATCTGTACTGCATGTTGTTGTATTTTTCTCTTTTTGGACAAACACAGAAATATATTTGTATCACGTTTTAGCATAACCTCATAACTCAATATTCATTTTGGAAGAGCTGCACTTGTGATTGGAGAAGCCACGGTTGCTTAATTGCCTAAATTGTTTGTAACACTCCTTAGCAAACAGGTTTCTGTTTTCAAGATAGCTTTTGGTGTCTTTCATGCAGCGAGGCATAAAAGTTAACAAAAGTTATATTCACAACTTTTCCTGAAATGTCCAATACTCAGATTTTAAAAGGAGTAGTGTCCTCTATTTAGATGTCCATATTTCACTGAAAGACTAAGATTCACAATTAAGTATTTTGAGCTTCAGAAAGATGTGGAAATGAGCCCCAGCTGCACACGATTTTTGTGAATGAACATCATCAGCGTTACCTGGTTGAATAAGTAATTACATTTTGTGGAGCCAGTTTTTTGCTGTACATCTATGTAGGGCTCTTGCAATAAGCTCAGCGCTTCATTGAAAGAACTTGTCAGAATTATGCTAGTGTAAGTTACTTGTGCTGAGATTCTGTTTGTCTTCCTAACATTATTATTTCCTTCTGCATTTTTAATCAATTGACCCATTAGAAAAGAGCCTGATTGTACGAAGTTTTTACTCTTGTGTCTAAGATTATAATGAACACTGTAATGAACGCTGCTGAAACTTCTATTGTAGTTGTGTTGAAGTCTAAAGAGCTTTAAATGTGCTGCTGAAATTAGTAAATTCAGCTTGATAGGCATTGGAAACTTAACACTACTAAGAATAAAGCTCTGTATGTTTATTGAAGATGCTGTCACTTTTTGAAATTACTAAAAGCTGTAAACTTTCTCAGTTGCTACTTTTGTTGCACAACTCACAAAGCACTGTCACAAGTGCAGAATGTATAGTGAAGTAAATTATTAAATGCATCTGCATGTTGTGTTGTAAATCTTGCTCAGGAAACAAAGTAGTCTAATAAAATTCATGCACAATTTTTCACTATAATTGCTGCTGATTTTTTTTCATAGAAGTTCCGTTCTGTATCTCATAGAATCATTATCTTTTATCCTTTGAAATAAAGAAGAAACCTTTTTCCTTCTTGTTAAATTAAAAATTATGCTGAGGTGGTAAATCATAGACTGTCATTGATATAATGTCATAAGTTACTTACTTCCTCCATTTCTATAAAGTCCTTACTTATTTCAAGCTGAGACTACTGTGACTTGCTGTGCCTCTGATGTGCTCAAATAAGAATTTAGCCTCTACTTTTAAAAAATTTAATCCTATGTGTGAGAATTTAGAAGTGTTTTAAGGAGTTCACTTGTATCTAGGAGTCAGTGAATACCTTTCTTCAGGATTTTAGTTCCTTACAGTTAAGAGAATAGGGCAAGTTTATTTCATCCAGGTGGATTTGAAAGGGGAGTAGTGTTTTAGAGCATTTTTAGTAGCACATTTTCCCTGATCTTGATTCCTGGTCTTTGCGTACCTATAGTGGTAGCACAGAAAGACATCCACTGGAATGTCTTTTTTTGTTAGGACTGCAGAGGATATTCCCAGCCCATGTATCAATATGTCACAATGTCAGCTTAATTCCAGAGCAAAATGGGTATTTTGGTAATGTTCTTAGCCCTGAGCCATCATGATACATGAATACAGACTGCCAGCATGTCTACACTCCATTGTGTTCTGGAATAAGTTGTTAGAAAGATTTCTCTTGTTATTCTTAGATCTATGAAGACAAAGGAAAGTGGTCCACAATATGAGGGCTGTCTCATACAGGCATGTCGCTCACCTCTATTGTCTAATCAGAGCCTACAAAGAATGTACTTTGTCCTCTCTTCAACAGTAAAGAGGCATAAATCATATGCATTAGTATGGAGAGAAGTTTTTTGCGCATGGATAGAACATGGTTGTGTCATTTACCTCTATCGTGGCATAGAGCTACACACTGTTACACCTCCTACTTGGGCAAAGCACCAAGGAAACTCCATGGCAGCACGTCTGTATTTATCAGGTTGTTCATGTGATACTTCGGTTAAAGGAAGTAATTATCTCGCTTGTCAAAGCCATGCTGTTCATATGTATGTCCAGAGGTTTCAAACACAGAAGATTTCAATTAAATTTCAGAAGTATGAAAAAAGGACACAATCCTGACAATCCCTATTGAGTAAGTCTGACTTCAGTTCTAACTAAAATAATAGAGCTACCCTGCAAGAAATTTCAACCTTCAATTAGCATATGGCAGTTTCTCAAAGCAAAAGATCAGCGGAAAGAGTAATTTCTACTTAAACAGCATGGAGTGGCAACTGGTAATTTTTCCCTTCTTTTAGGTGTTCGTATCTTTATTGTTATGTAGATGGAATGGGGTCCCTGACAACTGGAAAAGGGCCAAAACACAATCCAGGGGAACTGCAGGTTGACCAGTTTCACTCAGGTACTTCAGAAAATCCTGGCATGTTTCCCCTTGGAGCACGTCATGCCACATGAGGGAGAAGAAGATGGTGGGGAACTGTCAGCATGGCTTGACCAAGAGTGCATAATGCATCACCCACTTCATTACCTTCTGTGATACAATGACTGGATTTGTGGACAAGTGGAGAACAGGGGATATCATTTATGTTGACTTCAGCAGGGCTTCCAGCACTCTCCTACAATGTCGGATGTTCGGCTCTGGGTGGGTGCCCCACCATGGGGGTCAACATCTGGTTGGGTGGTTGGGCTCAGAGGTGGTGGTCACTGGGTCATATCTGCCTGGAGGCTGGTGCCTCATGGTGTCCCAGAAGATCTGCCCTGGGGCCTGTCCTGCTTAACATCTCTCTGACCTGGAAAGTCCACCCTGTCAGGTTTGCAGGTAATGCCAAATGGGGGGACACCAGCTGATATGCACAAGGGCAGGGCAGCTGTCCAGAGGGACCTGGACCGGTGGGAGGAAAGGGCAGGGCCCCCATACACTTGGGGCAAGACAAAAGAGCAGCACTGCCCTGGGCATGCAGAGCCCTGGCAGCCATGCCAATGAGTCCAGGGGCAGCTGTGGGGAGAAGGTCCTCACGGGTAGCGAGCTGGCAGGGCCAGAGAGGCCGAAGATATGGGAAAGTGTTTTTCCCATGAGAACAGCTGGGTAGGGCCATGGCCCAGGGAGATGGTGGCGTCTCCATCTTCAGAGGGTTTCCAGCCCACACAGGATAATGCCCTGAGCCCTGGACTGACCCAATGGCTGAGCCAGCTCTGAGCAGAGGTCAGACTGGCGACCTTCCAAGGTCCCTGACAGCCCAAACTCCTGCAATGCTACGGTCTGCCAGGCAAGCTGCAGTCACTGGTGCTAAGAACCAGAGAAGGGCTGAGGTGGGCAGTGACCTCTGGAAGGTAATGGATCCAACCCCTGCTCGGACCAGGCCAACTTCCATCGACATTTCTCATGGCATCGTCTGGTCAGTTCTGAGTATCTCCAATGGCACAGATAAAAGCAGGGGCTGAATAAACTCCACTGCGAGAGCACAGGTGTGCAAGGGCTTAAAGGTGGCCCTGGATTCACCAGTGAAACTGTGGGTGCACTGACATGAATCCCAGAAAGAAAAGTTTAGGTATCAGGAATATGCACCTATAGGGTCCAGCACACGTGTTCAAATTAATGGAAGCATATGCTTTACTTGAAACATGATGGCTAATCAGGATTTTTTGTATAAACAACTATCTGTAGCAACAAAGATTTTTAAGAGAGGGGAATGTAGACATACAAGCAAGGGTAATTAGGTAAAATCACTTAAGATATTTTGACTGTCAAAAGTAAAAGCTTGATGCTGTGGCGCAGTGATATCTCAAAGGCAAATGTCTGAAGCTTCATCCCTAATCTGTAGCTAACAATAACCCAAAATGTTTGAAAATGTACAACAGCCAAAAGCTAATTTGTGAAACTAAGCTCAATGCCAGCTTCTTTTACATTTAGAAAATTGTCTCATTATAGTACAACAGAGTGTCTTTTCCAGCTCCAGTGAAATATGACTAACAGTTGCCAGACTTTTGGTTTTCAGTAGAAGCAGCAACGTAAGAAATTACAGGTCAGGGAATATTGAAATTTAGTACTGCAGCCTATACATACAATTCAATATTTCTGCCAGAATATTCAGTAGTGTAGCTGACTGATGAAACTGCAGTTTCAGCCTTCTGCATTCATCCACAGGGGTGCAAAGCAGTTGTCATTGCTGAGATTTCTGTCTGTCTAAAGCTGCTCCTTCACTGGAGATTAATCCTGCATCGCTGTCTCCTGCTGGCGCTTCCTGCCCTGTCTTGGTGACAGCAGCATTTGGAAATAATTTCTTATAACCTAGATTCTGGACAAAGGACCTTCTGGCGTTTGAGGGTTTTTTTTAGTAGCCAAGGGCAGCTGCACAGACAAACCACACAGTGTACAACAGACCTGGACAATAAGTAATGACTAATTCACTTCATACCAGTTTTTGGCAGAGAATTGGGCACTGGCAGGCTGTTTTGGGTTCAGTCTGCTGTTAGCATTGCTACTGCCAAGGTCTGACACTTCCCCTTCAGGTTGGAGATTGGAAAGGTAGCTGATGCAAGCTGATTAACATGTTTGTTGATTAATGATCACACTAGAAGGAAATGGGTAGGACAGCAAAATTGCCAGTGGTCTAGGCAATCAGATATACCAGCTTGTAATTAAATAACAATGCAGAGTACTGGGCTTGACTATGAAACTGCTAATTATAGGCTTGAAGTCCGGTGAGACACGTAGACATGTAATCTCAATCAAATTACAATTCTGTTAGTGTGGAGGTGCAAATCGATTTCCTCCCACACCAAATCTGACCAACACAAACCTGACGGTGCATTGTCCAAGGCGGGTCCCTCTGGCACCCCAGTGGGCTGGGGCACACAGGTCAGCATCACTGTTGTCTGCAGGCGTTCGTGCTCCTGCTGATGGAGGACCTACCTTCCTTTTTCTTCTGCCTGATTTCATACCTTACTGCCTCCCTATTTTTTCTTATTTTAAGCTGATTTTTTTCCATACTTGCATCCTCCTTACCCCACCAAGCTCCTCTCAGCACCCCACACCTGATTGCTTTCCCCCATCGGTCCTAGTTTTGCTATATCTGCACCTATATTGGGTAATTCTGATACTGTCACTTCGACAATATTGGACATATATGGCTTTACCAACAGCAATGCTTGGTGTGAGTGGCTTTGCAGCCCAAAGTTCCCCTACTTTTATTCACTTCAGCCTGGTTGGACTTACTCAGTTCCTAGACATAATTACTTTACTTTATCCTCCATTCCCCTGCCTGGCTCCTATTAAGTATGAGCAGGTTCTCACCTTATGCACTGACTATTTACATACCAAGGCAGCAAAGTAACTTCTTTTTCACTCTTCTGCTGTGAGCTGTTGCAGGTCCCCCGTAGGACCTTGGCTGTTTGTGGGGCTGCATGCCCCACTGGACCTCCAGTATGCCAAAGCCAAGGGGGTTGTGAGCTCTGGAACGTGCAGGAAGCCAAATGAATAAAGCCATGAGGCACCTTTTGGTGCAGGGACCTCCGGGATGGGGAAACAGAGAGGCACTGACAAGGCTTCTTATAGGGTAGAGGAGCGTGGGTTAGCAGCACAGCACCTCACAAACCAAGCTTATGGTTATGGTTTGGGGATCCATGTCTTGACTGCAGTGCACTCATGGATGTTTGATTTCCTCAGACTCCATCAAATGAAGTTGCTCTTTGATGCCAGCGGGTAGTTGCCATGCTGGCTCTGTAAAATGTGAATTGTACTTTAGACCCTTTCACCATCCCTCAAGTTCTCCACAAAAACGCAGCTATATTTATGAATGGCTTTTAGGATAGTTGCAGCCCACATGACTGTAGCATCTGGCTGAGCTGTATTTACAGCTACCTGTATTTCAGGCAAAATTTTCACATAGATATAAAACATATACAAATAAAATGTAAGCTGTGGAGATGTGACAAAAATATAATAAAGCTTTCCAGCCACCTTTCTGATAATGCATTTAAGAAAAGAAATTAACAGAAAAAAATCATGGCTGATAGACTCCATTAACTTTCAGAATGTCTGTTTTCAAACTGATCACCCAGTTTTCATTCCCATCTTTGCATATTTCAGTAGATTTCTTTGTCCATCTCTGAACAAACCTACCACTCTGTCACATGTGAAAGGAAATCTCTGTTTGACTGGTCTTATGGCTGTGGTGGCAATGCGATGTGTTTAATTAGCTCCAGAGAAATGCCAGCTTGTAAATGTGCTTATTACAGAAAAAAAAGTAGCCAAATCTATAGGACTAGCTTCACACATCAGTGTCAATGTATACCCGTTTTTTAATTATAGACCTTTGTTAATCAAGAGTGTGTACACATAAAAAATTGTGCAGTGCTTGAGTGGACAGTTGTGTTGGTGGAAGCTGCATTAAATGTTCCAGAATTTTATGTGGCTTTCTTATGCTTTCTCCACTGGTAATTTTATTCAAGAGTGCAAATTCACAAACTGAATACCAGAAAACTTTCATTTTGCTAAAAACTTTTGGGTTTTAGCCCACTTGTTTTTGTTAATTTTTGGATGCTTAGTAATGACACGTTACAAAACCAATGCATTGGGATAGATGCCAAAAGGTGTATGTGTTGGATTAAGCCTGACCCTTCTACAAAGGATACTATTTGGAAGTTGAAGCAATTTTTGCAGCTACCCTTGGGCAGCGGAGAGCTACTAGAGTCACGCTGAAACCACAGGCTCCAGTCAGAGAGAAACTTGATAGGAACAGGTTCGAAACAGAGCTTCAGCCCTGTTTCTGAAAGCTGTAGGCCAGTGCCTATTGGTGTGAGGAGGCAGGTGGTTCTGGTGGTCTCAGCTATTTGCTGAGCTTCCCACACCTGCTCTTGGTTCCAGGCAAGACTACGAAATCAGCTTAAAAAAAAAAGAAAGAAAAAAAAAGAGGCTGGACTTTGGCACAGAGGAAGAGAGAAAGAGAGATGAAGTTATTTTGCAGGAGACTGAAGAAAGATTCCAAGAGGCAACAGTTTGGTGCTCTGAGCCCCAGCTGGAATGTGACTTAACCAAGGAAGAGGAGCAGGATGGGAACCCAGATCTCCTCCCACCAGCCCTTTTATTTGAATTTTGCCTTTTGGCTCTGCAGCTCAATGAGGGACAGAGAGGCTTTCCTATGGAAAGGCAAAATCTCCCCATGGCCTTGCAACAGTTTAAATGGGGAAGAATTAAGTATTTTGCACTTGAGGCCATTTGAACTCCAAAGAGCCTGATTGTGTAGAGACTGAAAACATTTTTGCTTTTAAACCCCAACAGGGCTACTTCTTTCCTGAAACACAAGCCAGTGTTATTCTGCTGTCCAATGAAAGATCGATTCTTCGGGCTGTGAAAAGGAGGCTTTTAGATAAGTTGGGTGCCAGAGGTCACAAAGCCATCCTCTGCCCAGCTCAGTGCACAGAGACCTCCTGTCCGTCTGTGGGCAGCTGCTGGAAACAGCTTTGCTGCAGTCGGTGGAGCCTGTGACTGAGCCAATCGAGGAGCAGCCAGTGGGATTTCAAATGCTCTCTGCAAAGAGAATTCACAGAACATTTTGAGGAAGAAGCTGGGAAGAACAGCCCAGTAACACAGCAAAAGCAAACTGTGTGGTTATGGCTGTGCTGAAGGGCAGCATTTACTCCAGCGCAAACAAAGGATTTGGGTGGAAGGAGGAGGACTTGAAGTGGTTTGGCATGACATTCTTTCCAAGTGGGAAGGTAAAAAAAAAAAAAGATCCACCCATGGAGGTCAGGAAAACTGAACCAAAGCCTTCTTGGAAGGGGAGGACCAAGAACGAAAGGATGTTGGGGAGGGCAGAGCAGGGAGTGACCATCAGTGGTGTGCTAGGGAGCCCAGTGGCCAAAAGGTGCAAAGGGAGGCTAAGAAAGTCAAAGCTGCATGTAATAACCATAACACTGAGATGAAAACCAGCGGATGCATTCACAGGACACAGAACAACCTTAGTTGGTATGTGGTTACTCAAATGCAAGCCTGTTGTTTTGTTAGCACTTGGTGAAGTGCTGAGGGAGTGGTTTCACAGAGCAAAATAATTGGTGCTGAGGACCTGAGGTCCACTCTGTACGTGTTTCAGCAGTTTCACTTCAGATGAGCTTTAGTTCCATCCCATACACTGACTGCTCACTAGCTGCTGGAGTGCCGCTTCCCATTCAGTTTAGTGGGATGCAATCCATTTTATGCAGTCCATTAGGTGAGCCAAACCACAGTGAGGCGTGATGGATGATCAGGTAAATGATTTTAGAAGAGCATTCCTGGTGTGCACTGAAACACTGCTGTAGATGTACCCTCTGACCAGGCAGCTGATCACATCGTAATGGGTACGAGGGTGCAAATGAAACTGAAAGGGAAGAAGGACAACAGAAAACAGAAAATGGGAAAAGAAAAATGGGAAAAGGAAAGACTAAATTATCCAGGAGGCTCCAAAAGAAGAGGAGTAGGGAATACCAATGGGCCTTTATGTTCAAAGGTAGCATGGCATGGGGCAGAAATTAATCTGTTTTGAGATCTGTGCCTCTGGTTAGAAAAATGGTCTGTTTTTATCATAAATGCACTTGAATTTTCAGTATTAAAAAAAATAATCTGAGTGGTGGAAATGAAAGAAATATTAGAATGATCATATTTATGTGCCTGTAGATTTTTCCTCACATCTGGTTTAGTTTACTAAACTTTTCTTTCCAGTGGTAGAAGTTTATTGAAATGCATTTATCCGTTTCCTTCCTCCTTTCTCCTCCCTCCCAGCTAATCACTGAATGCAGGCAACATTTTTATTTCTAGCAGAAAACTGATGCACCAAAAAAAGGAGGCAGAACGATGTCTCAGCAAATATTTCTGTACGAGCTTTATTGTGAGAACTTTTAAAACTATTGTAATATATCTAAATGCTTGTAAAGACAAATGGCTTGATCAGAGGCTATTGAAGTGAACTGAAAAACATCCACTGATATCAGCCATAGGATGATGTCATGGAAAAACTTAGTAAAGTTTAAGTTTTTCACAATTTGTCTGAAACAGTCTACAGAAAGGAACTCATTACTGTGTTCATTGCTGTAGGTTCCTGAATTTCCAATGCAGCCTGATTTAATTCCATTTCTACTTAGTTTTACAGGGTTCCCCTCTGAGGGCTTTGTGTGCTGCAGCATCTCCAGTTTCCAGAAGTTTGGCTTCTCATTAGAAAACTTTTGCAATGCAGAGAAGGAAGGCATCTTGGAGCCATCTCACACTTGCTTGTGGGCAGAAATTGTGGAATGCTGACTATTCTGCATGTCAGCTCTTGCCAATGGTTGGAGGAAAACAAAGCCATTATTAAAACCAGCATTGTTATTTTTTTCCATCAAAAGCAAGACCCATCTGGTTCTTACAGTGTTTGAGACTATGACTATAAGGTTAAGCAGTGCAGACTTTGCTGACTTAAGGACAGACTTCAGAACAAGGATATATTTAATGTTTCATGTTCAAAATCTGCTTGGCTTGTGGCAGGGAGGAAGCTGTAGGTGAGGAGAAGGAACAGAACCAAGGGCCAGATCTATGTATTTCCATGATTCCTGAGGCAGGAGAGAGCTAAAAGCCATCCACCTCAAGCTGGAAGGACTTTGCTTACATTGTGGCAGCATCTCAGGGTTTCAGCCTGGTGTGCTGAGCATATCTGAAAAAACAGCCCTGCTGACTGTGTGGGTTTTAGACAGCTTTTTGATGCTCTGGGTTGTTCGCTTTACCTTTCTTGTTAAGAAATTGCTCTGATGAATATAAATTACTCTACAGGCAGGCAGCTGCAGAGATAAAAGTTGATGAGTTTTATACCTCATTAATCAGTGTTAAGTGATTGTGGTGACCCACTTGAAGATGGTAGACAACAGGAATTATACAAGGTCTGCTATGGTTTAATACTGGTTTGCTTTAATAAGTGATTTCTCTGAAGGAGACATTTCATTTGCTGTCAAGCTTTCTTGGGAGTGCATGGTAACTGCTCCTAATAGTGTTCTGGGTTAAAGTGCGTTAGAAAAAGCTCTTGAAAGCAGAACATTCCAGTTAACAAAATGGCTGGGTTTTGTTCTAAGTATGGACATGTCCCAGTGTCAGTTTGTGCCAAGTCATGGCTTGTCAGTAAGGAAGCTAGGCTTTGCTCTAGAAGGTGTATCTACAGCACACTATTTCATAGCCTTGATGATGCAAACATCTCATTAATGATCAGCTAATGACAGGATTGCTCTTTTGGACACCCAGAACCAGCAATGAAACCCTGTGGTGCTTCCGTAACACTGATCTTTATTCAGTTAGTGCAGGCAAAAAAAATAGCCTAAGTTCTCCCCT
>VZSZ01007638.1:40942-52667 GCA_013398815.1 Ibidorhyncha struthersii
GCTGGCTGCATAGCAAAAGTGCTCACTTTTACAGGGAGTGTTATGGCTTGTAGAAGTGGCAGTCTCACTTGCTGAAGAGCCAAAATGTCAAACCAAAATTTCTCTGTTCTTTAACCTCAGGCATTCTGAATCCTTACATGTTTCTGTATGCAGTTTACTATACCCTTAGACCCCATTCAGATACAAAGATCACAGAACTTGTGCAGTTCTGACAGAGCAGTCCTGATGGAACCATCTCCCGCTTCAAGTAATGCATGAGAGTTATTTAGTGAATATAAAATCATAAACACCTCAGAATGACATACACCTGGAAAAATACACCAAGAAAACTTTGACTCTGATCATGGAATCATAGAATGGTTTAGGTTGGAAGGAACCTTAAAGATCATATAGTTCCAACCCACCTGCCATGGGCAGGGCCACCTCCCACTAGACCNCTCCCACTAGCCCAGGTTGCTCAACGCCCCATCCAACCTGGCCTTAAACACTTCCAGGAATACGGTATCCACAGCTTCTCTGGGCAACCAGTGCCAGTGTCTCACCACCCTCATAGTAAAGAATTTCTCCCTAATATCTAATCTAAATCTATGCTCTTCCAGTTTAAAACCATTACCCCTTGTCCTATCACTACAATCCCTGATCAAGAGTCCCTCCCCATCTTTCCTTTAGGTACTGAAAGGCCACAATAAGGTCTCCCTGAAGCCTTCTCTTCTCCAGGCTGAACAACCCCAACTCTCTCAGCCTGTCATCGTAGGAGAGGTGCTCCAGCCCTCTTATCATCTTTGTGGCCCTCCTCCGGACTCGCTCCAACAGGTCCATGTCCTTCTTATGTTGGGGACTCCAGAGCCGGATGCAGTACTCCAGGTGAGGTCTCACCAGAGTGGGGTAGTGGGGCAGAATCACCTCCCTCGCCCTGCTGGCCACGCTTCTTTTGATGCAGTCAAGGATGCAGTTGGCTTTCTGGGCTGCGAGTGCACATTGCCAGCTCTTGTTGAGTTTCTCATCAACCAACACCCCGAAGTCCTTCACCTCAGGGCTGCTCTCAATCCATTTTCTGCGCAGTCTGTATTTGTGCTTGGGATTGCCCCAACCTACATACAGGACCTTGCACTTGGCCTTGTTGAACTTCATGAGGTTGGCATAGGCCCACCTCATAAGCCTGTCCAAGTCCTTCTGGATGGCTTCCCTTCCCTCCAGCGAGGGAACTGCGAGGGAAAGGAAGTGAGGGAACTGCGCCACACAGCTCTATGTCATTGGCAAACTTGCTGAGGGTGCCCTCAATCCCACCGTCCATGCTGCCGGCAAAGATGTTAAACGGCACAGGTTATGGGACAGTATCAAATGCTTTACACAAGTCCAGGAAGATGATGTCAGTTGCTCTTCCACTGTCTACCAACACTGTAACCCCATCGTAGAAGGTCACCAAATTTGTCAGGCATGATTTGCCTCAGTGAAGCCATGTTAGCTGTCACCATTCACCTCCTTATTTTCCATGTGCCTCAGCAGAACTTCCAGAAGGATCTGCTCCATGACCTTGCTGGGCACAGAGGTGAGACTGACCAGCCTGTAGTTCCCCTGGTATTCCTTTTTTCCCTTTTTAAAAATGGGGGGTTATGTTTCCCCTTTTCCAGTCAGTGGAAACTTTGCCAGACTGCCATGACTTCTCAAATGTGATGGATAGTGGCTTATCAACTTCATCTGCCAGTTCCCTCATCTGAATCTCATTAGGTCCCATGGACTTGTGCACCTTCAGGTTCCTTAGATGCTCTCTCATCTGATCTTCTCCTACAGTGGGCGGTTCTTCTTTCTCCCAGTCTCTGCCTTTCCCTTCTGTGACTTGGGCAGGGTAGCTAGAGCACTTGCTGGTGAAGACTGAGGCAAAAAAGTCATTGAGTACCTCAGGCTTCTTCATATCCTGGGTGACCAGCTCTCCTGTTTCCTTCCAGAGAGGGCCCACATTTTCTGTAGTCTTCTTTTTATCACTGCCATACTTACAGAAGCTTTCCTTGTTGCCCTTCAACACCTCTGGCCAGATTTAATTCTATCTGGGCTTTAGCCTGCCTAACTTGATCCCTGGCTACTCAGACAATTTCTCAGTTAAGGTGCAAAAAGGCACTGGAAACTGCAGCTTGAGTATTGTTCTTCACTTTGCTTTTATGTTCAGTGTGAATTGAAGTCCTTCCCATTAGGTTGTAAATTACGATGCAAAAGGTTGTTTGGCTATCTGTATGTGGATAGCCAGTGATTTATTTATGTAGTCTGGGAATGCATTTACATAAACTTTGGTAGTTTAGTCACCCTGAAACCAAATTAAAGTGTCTGGACAGGGCTTCACGCTCAGGTCTGTAGAATCTCACTGGAGTTACACCAAGTAGATTTCTGCATGCAGGCAGGGCCTATTTATGCACATTTAATTTCATTTATTCAAACCCTTCTGCTTTTCCTTAGATAATTATATTTCCTAGGCAAATTGTACCACTGCAGATAATCCACAGGGATGTCTAGAGTAGCTCTGTATTTTGAAATGCATTCCCCACCCCCTTCTATTAGTCCTTTTCACTAGCTGGAACGCAGTCTTATCTTGTGATGGATTAGCCCACATTTCTGTATCTCAGGGAGATGAAAAGGAGTGCTGCTACCTGCTTTTTAATGAATAAGTACATCATGTTTTACCTATGGTCATGAAATTGGTGCTCTGAGAGGTGGGACTATTAGTAAAACTAGCAACTTAATTAAAGAAAAAAGAAGTCACGTGCTTTAAGATGAGATTTTAGACTATGAATGCTGCCTCTATTATCAAGTCCTTTATGATGTTTGAAGGAGACAGTCACCTTGGAAAATGTAAACCTTGAAGCCTTGTGATTTAAGTGTGTTTTGCAGATGTATTTACCCGATTCCTTTAGTTTACAAAGGAGTACGTTCTGTAGTTTTGAAGGCAGTACTAGGTTCCCGTCTTTCCTTAAACTGCTGTGGTAGGAATAACCTTGCAAAACTTGTAGGACCCAGGCGATAATGCTGTATGTACAATGAAGAGTTATTGTGTTATTCTGGATGTTCCTATAGATCTACTCAGCAAAACAGCACAGACAGAAAAAAAATGACTCTGCCCTGCTAGCCAGTGCACATAAGGTTAGCCAACACATCACTGTGGAAATCTGAAGTGCACTGAGGCTGCAGCCTTCAGGGTGAAAGAGAGAACCAGGTGACAGGTAAAAAATGAACTTTAATACTTTCAGCTCCCACTGCAGTATGCATGGGTCTGAGCCCTTCTTGGGGGCATCAGCCCACTCATCTTGGTGCTGCTCTTCAAGCAAGTGAATGTCTCACTGAACTGGCACTTTGCCCATGCTTTGCCCTGTAAGGCAACCTTTCTTGTGCAGAAGATGGTAGTGTTATCTTTAGATAAAAAAGTTAATTAAGGGTAACTTATTTTTTTTTAAAGGGACACACATGACAGCATGCCCCACAGTCTGTCTTGTCATAAAAGTCTGAATTAAAATTTAAACTATTTAGTGTTCTTGATTTGTTGAGCCCTTAAAGAATAACTTCCAAGAATATATTTTATTTAGGTATGTTTTACAAGACATAAACACCAGAAATATCTTTCCAATGATTGAATACTGTTCATAATTTATAATATTGTTCAAAATAACAGAATTTTATCATCTAGATATTCTACCAGCTGATGCTACTGCGCTCAGCACCTAAATTAATTATATGTTGTAAAAAGCTTCTCCTAACCTTCCCTCTCCCAGTTGTCAGACTGGAAAATAGGCCTTAATAACACATCTGGGAGTTCAGTCTGGGGAGAAATAGACCTGAATATCCAAGTGCCCTTGCCACCCACGTCTCTTTCATATCAAGCCTTCTCAAACTTGAGTGCCCCTTCTGCTGATAAAATAACCCAGATCCAAAACAATTAGAGCCTTGAAAGCTTTGAATTTTCCCCAGAGACTTCCACGCAGCCAGTACAGCTGTCTGAGCAGCAGTGTAATGCTCTCCTGTCATAAAGTCCCACTTAATAAGTGGGCTGCCAGGTGCCAAATTAGCTTTGGCATCCAAATGCTGTCATTAAATAGAAGGAGAGATTAGGGCTAGACAGGGAATAGGCCAGCCTGAATCTGAAACAACATTAATCTACAGCTTTTCCAGTTGCATATACATCTTTCTGGAAAGCACTAAAGTGCTATGTCAACACTCGACAGGTAAGATTAAGAGCCAAGCAAAAATATTTATCATTGTGTGTATGTGGGTCTTTTAAAGTGTGTGTTCATACCCAAACTGTTCTGATGTGTCATTTATAACACATGGTATCCAAGGTATACCATGAACTTTTCTGTACCCCATATATGTTTTCAAGTGTTTAGTGACAAACCATGACAGGCATTGGTTCACAGTAGGTCTGCCTTCAAAATGTGGTTGAAAAATTTAAAGAGTAGTGAAGTTCTGCACAATTTCAATTTTTTTTCTCTCTTTCCTAAGGTATTTGCCTCATAACAGCAGGCCAAGCTAATACGGCATGGACTTACTGGTTTTTGCATGAAACATAGTTCAGAGTGTGTTCAAAAAGGGGTGTAACTTCTCAAATACTGGGATCACTGGGAGCTTGGGCAAAGAAGGAAGTTTGCAGGACTTTGCATATGGTCCTTTGATGATCTGCTCTAAGCATAGGTGGAGAAGGGACCATGGTAGCTTTAAGCAGGAGCTGAGAAGTTCCATGGGGAACCTCTTAAAGAGTGGAAGGAAATAGATCAGGAGAAAACTTGGAGACGGATCCAGCAGCAGCCATGCTTAGGGGAGTATTTTAAGTAGCTCTTATACAGCAGAAAGGAGCCAGGCTGTATTCTGAATATGAGTGATGCTCCTCTTGCCTCTTTCCATAGCATTGTAGCTATATATTTCTTTCATCTCTGTGTGTCCTATGGTAAACAGAACATTTACCTTTCTCACTTCCTACTGTAGCAAATGCTGGTGGGTACTTGGGCCTCCGTGGGAATACAACCTTCCTGATGGTTGATGTTACCTGGAGATCTCCTTGCTTCCTTTCCTGAAAAGGTTGTTGTGCATTGCATCCTCTCACAAAACACTGCCAGCAAGGGCTGAGAAAGAGGGCGCCACTTTGCAGGGCTTGGGTCATTAGTTCAGCTGACGTCCTCAGGTTAAGCAGCATCCATCCACTCCTGGCTAGTGCTCTAAAGGTTATGATATTTTTCACCTGTTGGAGGGAGAGATCACAGTTCTATCCTTCAGCTGTATGGGATCATTGGGGAAAGCCGATTTTTGCCATGCCTTTTCTGTAATGTGACTTGAGTGGTTAAAAACAAAATGGCTCTTAATGGAGCTGGAAACTGAACCAATGTGTGCTTTGTGGACCTGTCAGAGTGCCTTCATGTTATGTTCATGTTATAGAAATCCCAGGAGGAGATAGAGTTTTGCCACTAGTTCCAGGAAAGCATTGTTTCTGCTGTTTATCCTCAAGCAATCTTAACCATTTAGGTGCTCACAGTGGCTGAAAAGCCTTGTTATTTGAAGGCTAACTTTTGTGTCTTCTGTCAGCTTCTGATACAAAGAGCACTTTGCTATTTTAATCTTGAGCTGAAATTATATCTACTTTGTTGGAGGGGAAGGGGAGGGGAAGCACGGATTTAAAAAAAAACAAAACGAGGGGACTTCTGTTTTGTCAAAATACAGTGAGATTATAGCACTTTCTGATCCACGCATTTTTGGCAAATAAATCCTAAAGAGATGTTGCAATTATAAGAGCAGAATTAAGTACAGAGAGCAGCCTGAATACAACCATTGTCCTGAGAGAAACCTTGAGCAGTGTTTGAGTTAGAGGAAATAGCAAGTGGATTTTGCTGTTTACTTTTTGCTGGGTAGGAACGGCAAATAATACTCTAATCTCAAAGGGACAAAGGGCACCGAGTTCCAATCTTGGTCACCTTCATATAAATGTATAGTCTCTTAATTGCTAGGAGCAGAAGATTTTCTTGGTTTATGCTGCAAAGATTGGGCAAAACTTGTTTCTATGTACTTCAAGATAAAATCTGGAAGGCACTACCTAGTGCCAGCAGAGGGGTTATATTTTGCATTGGAGAGTTCTAGAAAAGTTTTCTTAATGCAGAAGCAAGGCTAGTAATTTAGTCACATGCTGCCTTTTCCCTCTATGTACTCTGTTTCCTCCTTAATTTTAGCATCACTCATACTGCTTAGCAAACACTAAAGAGATTGCGTTACTCTAGAAATACAGAAGTCCCTGCCTGTCCCATCAGCTGTCAGCCACAGAAACCTGTGAGATTATCCCACAGGTGAGCAGAAGCAGGCAGGCAGCAGAGGTAAACAAGATGATTCATGCAGGTCTTTTGACCTCAGCAATGTTTCTCTTTCAATCCTGAAACCACCAGCAAATACAGTCTGCTGGTGTTCAGCTGCTGTCCACATGAAAGAGGATTCCTTCTGCAAGACAGTGCTGTGGGTTTTCACAGCAATAACTGTACTTAAATACCCTACCCACAGGTTATGGCCGCTGTCAGACCTCAGTTAAATATGGGTTATTTTCTTGTTTCCCCTCATCAAATTTTCAGTCCAGACACCACGGTCTTGAGGCAGTTTTGACAGACCTAGAGTAAAGGCAGGCAACCAATGGCACATAGGCACCAAAATGAGCTCAGCCCCCTGGCACTACAATGAGGCCACCAAACATTCTTGCTGAAGCCATTCAGCTGCGGGAACTGAATTGTTCTGGACATGAATTGAATGGGCAACTATAATTATCAGCAATCAGCAGAGGGAATAGCTGTCTTTCTGAATCAATGAACCAGAAAATAGGCTTTTGACAGGATCATCATAATCTCTGGCCAACATCAATAAAAAAGATTTCAGCCTTAATAAAGCTGTCATGAGGCCACCCAATGGCTTTATTCAGAGGTCTTGTACCTTCCCTTCTTGTGTCCTGCCTCTCACCGGGTCTGGAAACAGTGAGCTCTGGTTGCAAGTAGCCGCCGTTACACAGGAGCTGGTTGTGGATGCTCTGTGAGCCACCCATAAAAATCACAAAGCTAGTCTTACAGTGCTTTTTATATCACCATATTCAGTGCTGCTTCTTGCCACCACACTGCATATGCTGGAACATCTCCAAATTGCAGAAAGCCATCTTAAGTTAAAAAAATAAAATAAAATTACTCAATATATGAAAAAGCTGATTCTGTGTCCACTCATGGTAACAAGGACACTGTTTGAAATCCCCCCTGCCAAACCATGTTCTTTTACCAGGTCTATCAGTGAGAGATTTCCAGGGTGTGACGCTTTGGAATAAGTGAAAAACCAGGCCTGGTGGTACAGCTCCTAAATATAACAGAGAGAAGAATTACTATTGTAATATTTCTGATAATGTGAATAACTTCAATGTAGGTTTACCATATTTAAAAAAAACCCACAGTGAGTCTAGGGACTTTGGAGTAGAGCATTTAGACTTCCTATTAAGAATATTTGCTGCATCTGGAAGCAGATGTATTGCTGTATTTTTTTTAAAAAAAAAAGAAATTCTAGGTGCACGTGTATGGGAATTTCAAGGGGATAGTACAGTGTGAAAGAGGAATACTGTGTTGAATTTGTCTTTATGGCAGCAGGCCTTTACTCTGTAGTAATTTGGGGTTAAGTCAGAACTTAATGCTGTGTACAGCATGGTTATGCTGTGAACAATGAAGAGCTGTTAAACTCATGAGCCAGTCCTGATGCATACTGACATGAGGTAACCTATGGCCTACCAACTGAAAGGACTGTGGGCAGATATAATCCTATAAGAAAGTACATTTAATTTTGCATGCATTGTGGCTTTAACCCGTTCAGAATTTCATTGATTGAGTCTCTGAATGTGTTAATTTTTTTGTTTGTTTTCAATTTTATTGCTATATTATTTTCCTGTAGATGGCTCAGGGGACCCAAGTCATGCTGGTGATTAAAAAAAGAGGAAAACTCTCTTGAAGATGACCATTGAGGAAGATCTCCTCTACAGATATGAAGGGTACATAGTGTTCTCTTCCTTCTTTCAAGACATTCTGCTGCATAAACACCTCCAAGTCAGTGAACCAGAAACGGTAAGAAGGTTGGCATATACTATTACGGTACTTCGCTGTAATCTCTCCTCCTTGCTTCCTCACATCACAAGCCACCCTTTGTACCCTGGGTATTAGTTTTGATAGCTGGAAAAAAAAAACTTTTAAAAAAAAAAAAAAAAGTTTTTTATTTAANCTTGTAAGAGAACTTCCAAACACAATATGACTGATAGCAGCTTAGTTACATGTTATTGGCTATACGGTCAGAGGGTGTAGCATGGCATAGTTCTGTGGTTTCAGTAAAGCTCTGTGAATTCTAGTCAGTAGTAAGGCCAGTCCTAATATACACAGAAATAGGTGCTGGTAAACATAAATACAAACTTACTTCAAGACCAGATTGAGTTGTTTAAGTTACATTTCCAAGCTTTTTTTTAGTCACACTATTTTGGAGCTTCACAAGCCTGCAGACCCTGACAAGAGTCTGCTATAACCTACTTCAGTGCAAAATTAGCTGGTCTGAACTGCCATTGATGGTGGCTGAGCTAAAGGAAGATGCTTTATTTTTTAGTAAAGTGGACTCAGCTTTGGGGGTGTTAATTATCACCAAATGGGAGGCAACAGGCTGTTTTGAACATAACTTTTTAAATGTCCCAGTTGATTCCACCAGCTAGTATTTAGCAACGGCCTCTTTTGTCTTGGTTTAAGCTGATCCAGGGCCTTGACATAAAACTAAATCAAGTAAGTTTGATGCAGAATGGAGTAAAAATTATCTCCAAGTTTAAATTGGGTTTAACAAAGCCACAGCAATTTCTTGTGGACTCAAATCAAAACCATAAGCTGGCCACTTGAAAAAGGAGGAGGCAAGCTCTAATTTTATCCTGCTTTCCCAAGAAAACAGTTTATGATAGCATCTTGTTTACATACACGTTTCTGTTCTTCCCTCTGTCCCCAGATCAGTTTTGATTTTGTTAGCCAGTTTTGTAAAATTGATTAAGGGACACAAATCTCAAAGATGGTATGTTGCAATAACTCCTATGCAAATTTATGTCAGGGAAGACAAAGAGATGTACACAAACATCATGGTCTGCCAAGGAGGCAATGTGAACTTAGTCATATCAGGCACAAAATCCCCAAAACAAAACACAGATAGAAAAGAGCCCCAAGAAGAGAACCCTTGTAAGCTTCACTGGCAAGATCTTGGTTCTTTCAGAGCGTCCAAGCACCAAACAGAGCAACATCAGAACAGGCTGTTCCTGCTAGTATAAATTCTTTGTATTGCTGTGATCTGCCCCATCTGTGTCCTTCTCCATTCTAGATTCCCAACAGTGAAAGACATTCAGCAGTCCTCAACCATGTGATGCTGAATTAAATTGCATTTCGGTGCCCTCATATTGACAACATTAAATCTGAAGACCTGCAGTTTTTTTTTTTTTTCTTGAACTGTGTATTTTTTGTGGTAGGAAGAGGAAAGACGCTTCACTTCAGCATCTTTGCTGTATATGCTTAGAATAATAGAGCATATGTGGCTGAATCAATTCCTGGTTAAATTCTGCTGATCAGGTTCACAGTCCTGGTCTCTGGTTTCTCTCCCAGCAGCAAAGGAGCAACTTCAATCGAGTGTGCTGGTGAATGTGGCTGTGGCAACGATCCAGGGTCCAACATGACCACAGAGAAGGTAGGTGCGGGCATTTTCCTGTTCAGCTGTCAAAATTCAGCTGTCCTTGATGTGCTTTTAAGCACTTCTTCCCTTTCAACTGTCCCTTTTGCTAGAGTACACTAACACCTCTAGCAATTTGTGATAGTTAGAAAAGAAGAAAGGAGTCAGGGATTCGGGTTCATGAAAAGAATTGTGTCTGTATTTTGTCCTTTCTGGGCTCTAGTTTGTCACCAAAAATAAATTCTTCCTACGCAAAGCTGGCAGGCTCTCGATATGCTTTAATGATTATGAATTACAGAAAAGAGAATGCTGTCCTCAAAGATGCTGTCTATCCTTGTTTGAGCATATATAACAAAGTGGATCTTGTCAACCACACCTACTGTATTTTTAAAATATCTTTCAATGCAGCATTTAGAGGGATGCAAACTTTAAACTTTTGGGGATACTGGGAGAATAAGAAGACTGTAGCTTGTGTAGGTCACATTGCTGTTTTTAATAGAGGACTTGTCTGAAAATGGTTTTACTGTGTTCCTGGGTTTTGACCTGGCATTGACCCAATATTATGTTTCAGTCTTTCCAAATACTTTAGGAAATTTTGAGCGTGGCATTTTCTCTCTTTTACCTACTGCTCTTTAGTGGTCTGCTTCCACAAACTCCCTGTACACATATTTTACTGTCTTCTGTTTCCTACACACGGGTATGGGATACAGTAATGACAATGTCAAACCAGGCTGCAGGTCAGGTAAAAGGAAGGACTGACTCACTGCCTGAAAGCAGGGAATTGGTAACAAGATAAAAAGCAGTTCAACCAGTGACTTAAACCTGCTCATTTTGTTATCAGAAAGAAGATTATTTCTACTTCTATTTGTTCAGATACCTCTGTGAAAAATACCTAATGGCTGCCACACTAAAACTAAAATGTTGTTTGAAAAAGGATCACTGGGGCTGTTTTTGCTGTGTTTGTGAAGGTACAAGGGTTGCTTCCACTATCTTTATTTGCAGATGTTTGGAAAGAACAGCCAATCAGTCCCAGTATGGTACTTCCTTCTAGCAACTCAGTATCGCCCCCAGTCACAAACTGGTGACAGCATCTTAGTTACCCATTCACCTTTTCTTCTCTGGTTTGGCAGCCAGTAGTTCCCAAGCCAAGCTCTCACCTAAGAGGCTGTGGATTCAGCCTTCCCCTCAGGCCAGTTGAGTTTCTGCTTTGCCTCTGCCACATGGGAGCTGCTGCCTCACCCCATCTCCTGTTTGCGGAGAGACAGAAGTTGGGCCCTTCTGCGATGTTAGGGCTGGGGTCCATAGCGGGGAAAAAAGAGGCCACCTTCCTTCGCCTTTCACAGGGGGAAAGGAGGCAATGCCAGTCTTCAGCAAACCTCATTAACTTGTTGCACTTTTCTGCAAATCTGTGAAGTGGGCAGCCCTCTCCCCCATACCTTCTGAAATACAATTCCTCCAGATGCAAGACTGACCAGTCCCCAGGGACATTTGTCAATGCTTGCATGCTGCTCTTGTTCTCAGAATGCCTTCAGTTTTGCGTGGAGTTTCTTTGTCTTGCATCTTCCTTAGGCTGTATGGTTCCTCGTGTTTTTTCTGCTGCTTGAAAAGAAGAGGATTTGGGTTTTGTTCACTCAGTCTTAGTGAAAACAGGATTTCCAAAAGTCAGCCAGCATTGCTGTTGTGTTTGAAAATTTTCCACTTAAGAATAAAGAGTTTGGCACACAGCCATTTTATTTTGAGTTGAGTGGCACTGAAATGGGTCTCTGCTGTTACTATCTCTCTCTTCCTCTTCCCATTTTTTTTTTGCCACTAGAAAAGATGGGTTAGATGGGATGTTGTAAGACCCTTAAGTCTTAGCATGAACAAGAAAGAGCATTTTGTCCAAGATGTGTATATATACTCAGCTGTGGGAATGTGTTGTGCTGGGATTTTTTGGGTTTTTTTTTTGTGTTTGTTTTTTTTTTGTCTGTTTTTGTTTTTACTCAGCTGTGAGAATGTGTTATGCTGGGGTTTT
>VZSZ01007638.1:54287-75894 GCA_013398815.1 Ibidorhyncha struthersii
TTTGGATTGTCTTTGCCCCTCCACCCTGTTTATTTAAACCCAGTATGGTGTTCCCCTTCCCGGCCCGCTCGTCCTGTACTCTGAGGCGGGGAGGTGAGATCCAGAGCCCTGCCTGCTGGTCCTGTTGTACCCGAGTTGAGCACGGGCGTTGGAGCCTCAGCACCACAGGCTGGGAGTTTGTCTTCTGGCACGGCAAACGCTGGCTGAGGCACGGCCCGTTACGAGCGGCAGTTTTACTGTGGTTCTTTTAGTGTCGGGGGTGAATTTAGCCTCTCGAGAAACCTGCCACGCAGCTGATCTGCCAGGGCTCTTAGTTGTGGAGAGGCAGGCTGAGGGTACCAGATTTTGCTTTCGGTTTGCAAGGTTGCTCTGTGAAAAATGGTTTGTGTTAAACTCCTTGTTCGCTAGTGGAACGCGGGATTTGAAATCTTGCAGCATCACGATGTGACAGCCTGAGAGCTGGTCTGTCAGAGGCTGACCCAGGGCTTGCTATGGAGAAACGAGTAATTGCTGGTGCGAGGACCAGGAAACCCCAGAGGTACCCACTGTCGGCTTAAAAGCTGCAATGCAAGCACAGAGTGGGCCTGCTTCGCAGGGGTTCCTGGAGAGTCCTGCTTGCAGCTAATTGACCCAGCAGATCATCTGTCTGTCTTCTGGCAAGACTGCTGCCAGCTGGCATTTGAAGATGTGGAGGCCTTCTTGCTTCCACTTGATGGTCAGATCAGCCTGCTCTGGGGCTGGTTGTGGGCAGTTCTCATAAACAAAATGTTCTGATTGATGCAGGGGTGTGTCCTAAACCAAATTAGAGCAAGAACAGGTTACCTGTATGATTATCAGACAGATAGAGGGTGGTTGAAGATCCTTCCCACCCCTGCTTAGATTGCAGCGGTTTCTTATGTACACAACAGGATTGTTTGTGTTCTCGAAGCCATTTAATGTGATTTTACAAAAGATATGATTTGTATATAACAATGGTTACTCATGAGAAAATATTCTGGTCATTCATCTCAGATGGGAGAGTTTATGGGCTGGATGCTCTGCAGTAGATGGACGAAGAGCCTGTTTCCCCCTCTTCCACCGTAGCAAAGCATGTTATTCTAAGATTTGCAAACTCTTCTGAGTGGACCAGCATTTGTGACAGTTTTGCTTCTCCACTCTCTGTGGTAGAGGAAAGAGTGTTCCTGGCACAAAAAAGGGAGAGAGTATGCACATCTCAGAGAGGAGGGTTGGGCAGAAAGAAGACAGACACAACTTAGACGGGGTACAGTCAAGCAATCTGAGTTCCAGAAAGTGCTAAAGAGCAAAAGAAGATGGATGCAGAATAGTGTGGTGGTGTTTTGCATAAAGCAGCTTGGAATGATTATTTAATGCTGTTTGCCATGGCGTTGGTGTAGTAGTAGATGGTGCTGCTTAGAGCACATTAGTGAGTGATGTGAAAGTTGGGACTGGACCAAATCACTTCAGCTCCTTTGCTGATGTTTCTCTCACAATAAATGTTTCTTTACCAACTGCCAGCAGAGTGCTCAGCATCAGATGAAGTCCCTGAGGAAGGTACTTGTGTTCTGGAACAGAAACTAGGAGAAGCAGAGAGGGCCAGGTGCCCTGGGAACATGCATCACAGTCATTTGGAATAGCAATCATTGAAAAATGTTACAGGGAAAACATGGTATTGTTCTTTGTTTAGCATGCGGTCTTTATCATGAGTCAGGTAAACTGAGATCTCAGATGGCATAGTTTATAGACAAAACACAAAGTTATTTTCATGTCACTATTTTAGGATATCTGAGGATTAGATGCTTCAGTAGTACCTTTGACAGATATGAGTCTTGTGAGCCTCTTCTGAGCCCAGGACTTAGGCCTGTGTAGGTAAGATGGAGACAGAAAGCTGAAATGAGTAAAGTGTAACTGGAATTTTAATACTACCTACTGTACAATTACATTTACTTCCAGAGAAATTACCAGCTTACTACTGCAATAAGCTTCTTTGGTGATGGGTAATTAGCACATTAGTATATTAAAGGAAAAAAGCTTACAAATGAACTGCAGGTGTGGCTGAAGATCTAATAGTCAATCATACACAGAGTAATGTAGAGGCTTTTCTAAAGGACCTTGGACCAGATAACAACAGAAGAGGTCTCGCTCACTGTTCTCCTGTGGTTGTTATGCAGTCTTTCTGCCACACTCCCCTTTCTCTTTTCTACTGGTTCTTATATGCAGTGGGCATTCTTCCCTGCTTTGGTTTAAATCTTTACCTTGGAACAAAAGTATGGATTTTGTTTGTTTGTATGTTTTGGATAATTTCCTGTTGGTCCGGAGAGGTCAGGAGAAGGTTCAGCAAGTGTTACAACACAACAAGAATGTGGGATTGAAAAGAGGGGAAGGGAGGAAGACAGGGTGTAAAATTGGGTCATCCTGTCTTCTGAACCATAACTTTACTTTGATCTACCTCAAGAAGATAAAAAGGGACTTAGGCTAATCAAATAACTTCATGGGAACACACTTTTTAAGAGCAGGGAGCTCTTCAGTCAAGACTTTCCAAGATCTGTTTGATCTAGTGTTATGGTTTGAGAAACCCACAACAATTTATTGTCATTTAGACAATTATTCAATCACCCGATGACCCCTCCCCACCTGGGAAGGGGAGTCAGGGAAAAACAAGGAAACATGAGGGTTGAAATATAAACAGATTTAATAGGATAAGACTAAATAATTAACGTGAATAATACTAAAGAACCAGTATTGATCCAGATGCCAATATAAAATAGACAAGGATTACACTCAGCCAATTCTATCAGTAGGAAGCCACGCGCTCCCAGCAGTGAACAGCAAATGCTGGGGACACTGCGGGCGCTGTGGCTTCAGGAGGAAGGGAGGGCCTCAGGGGTCTGGCACCAGGGCACAAAGTTCTCAGGATTGCAGCCATTAAGGGAGAGAGAACTTTGCACCAAACTTTGTGATTTATATTAAATGTGATGTTCATGGTATGAAATAATCCTGTTGGTACTCTTGGGTCAAGTGCCCGGGTCTCGCTCCTCCTCATCCCTGCACTTGGTGAGCTCAAAAACACTGAGATCTTGAAACCCACACACCATAGCTGGCTCTAAAGTACATACCTTCACAAATTCAGACACTAGAGTCTTCTAAAAGTGCAGTTTCTAGGCATTAGAAGAGGAATTAGTCCTGTGTTGCTCACACCAGGACATCTAGGAAATCTGTGTTCAGATTTAATGTAAAGTATCTGCCACTTCTGCTGTTGAGGGCATTTCCTTGCCACACCAATACAATTAGAAAGAAGGGATTTTCTGGTTTTGTGTGAAGAGTGAACATACCCTCATGCTGTCAAAAAATGCAGGTTTTTAATCTAGAAAGACTAGCAAATTCTGTGGCTAGTAATGTGCAGAATATCCAGGTACTTGGTAATAGAGGCTCTCTCCCTTCTTAAAAACGAGTCTTTCCCCACTGTTGTGAGCACTGGGTTTGGATTTTTGTTTCTGGAATTTTACACTTATTACCGTTTAGGGGTGTATATATATGAAAATGAAAATATATCTATCATAATTATGCAGCTCTGAAGTTTTAAAACAAATGCTAGCAGATAGATGAGTGCAGTCTTTTAAGTCAGGGACTGGAGGGAGTGCTGAACAGGCATTTAAAACAGCTTGGGGAGGCTTGACTGAGTGGTACTGTCAGTGTGTTGAAACCAAAGAAGTGTTGCTGAGGGCTGTAAGAAATGAAGTTCCATTTTATTTGTCACCCTTTGGTCATGCATTCCTTACTCCAGCTCTGAATCTTGGGAGAACTGCAATTTGTCTTTTCCATCTTACAGCTGGCTATATTTCAAAGTGATCCAGCCTTTCATTCACAAGTACAACATGGCACAAATGCTAGCAGTGAATATTTCAGATGGTGCTTACCTGAAAAATATGGACTTCCATTTTTTCTTCTTTTACCCGGAAAATAATCAAGAAACTTTCCAGACAGAGGATATTGAAATGTAGTCAAATTTTTTCTTAAAAGAAATCTTAAGTTACTTTGAATCTCTATACTAATTCCAAGAGTCTTAGAATAGCATTTTTACTTTCTCATATTAATGTCTTTTTTCCCCCTTGTTCTTGTATGGAAGTACCCAGTGACATGGTAATAGAATGCTTGTTAAGGTAGACATTGAAGTGGTGTGTATCCACAGTGGTATCAAAAACAACAATCTAAAAAAACTTGCATAAGTACACGTGTTTTTTTTTTATTTGGGTCTCTGGTTACAGTAATCATAAAAAATTACGTAAGTTACAAAAAGTTTAATTGTAAAAGTGACGTGTAACCGCAGTAGTCTGGATTTTTTCCTGTAAGGGAAAAGCTCAAGATTTAAAGTTATTTGACTTCAAACAGTAGAAGACCATATTCAGTCTCAGACAGTGCAAGTCTTTCCACAAGAATGGAAAGTTACATATGTATCCTCATTGAGGGTTAACACTGAATTCCAGATGGGAAATGTGAAAATAGTATTGTCTATAATCACTTCTTTACAATCATTTTTTCTTCTATAAGATATAATTAACTTTAACTTGTAAAAGTAAAAATTTTTTTCAGAAAGCTGGCATAGACAGTTCTTAAACACCTGTTCCCTATAAATGCTTAGCTGACACTAGTCAGTTAAGCTCACCTGGATACCTCAAATTATCACCTAATGAGTGTATGGCTTTACAACCTTTCTATTTCTGCCTTTCAAAAAAAACTACTGCATCTTGAAATGTAAGTCACAATTGACTCAGTATGCATGAGTTAATAGGCATATCTGCTTTAGATTCATGAAAGTACCTCCCCAGAAGAGCAGCTAAAGGAACCAAATGTTTCCACACTTCTGGAAGGGCTTCTGCTCATGGTGCTGTCATTACCTAACTGAAATATGCTGCGATCCCATGAAGAATTGGTGGAATCTAGTAGGATGTGTAAGGTTGTGTCCAGTGATGTCTGCTGAAGTCTGTGCTGACTCTTGGCTTTCCAGAGACTGAAATCCAAGTGCAGACTGGAGCAAAGATAAGGATGTCCAGCGTAGATATAGGTACATAGATACAACTTGACATCGTCTTGCGTGATGCGTTATGCATAGGGGAACCTCAAGTTCACGGGCTTCAGTTCAGCAACTTCCTTAGCCTGGGTATCCAAAATTGGGCTATACTAATTCCCCACAATAACCATACATTAAAAGCAGCAAATTAAAAAAATAATAATATTCAGGATTAAATGTGCTTCAACATACTTTGCTGCCATCAAAGATCAGTATGGTGTCAGCATAGTTGCAAAGTGTTTAAATTAACAAAATTGAGATTCCAGAGATTGATTAATGAGGTCGTTGGGGAATTTAACACATGAACTATATGCCAAACTCATCTTATTCTCCCTATACAACCATTTAAAGAACTAAGCTCTTACGCTGGTGATTGAAAGTGGACTTATATTTAGGAGTCTGAAAACCATTCTCCTCTCCCTCTGGTCCTGTAAAATAGGAGCACATGAGAGTGAAGCCGGTGGGCCTGATCTCCTTAGATTTTAGATGCCTAAAATTAGGCAGTTGTAACTCTTCTGTTGTTGCACTCCTGGGATCAAGAATAATAATACCATTTTATTAAGATTGCTACCTCCAGAATTAGTTTTCCCTTTTTTTTCTCCCACAGTGGGAAGGGATTTTGATGTATATATTCCATTTAAATAAAGGAACAACGCAGGACTAAAGCTGCTGTCCAAACTCGAAGTCTCAGGCAAAATGTTGAGATTCTGTTCTCAGGTAATGGTAACAGCACATTGATTTTTTTTTCTCTTCAGAAGGTTGCCTTTTTCTTCCCCAGTTCCATTTATGATAAACATATTTTAGGAATCAGATATGCTTAGAAATCTGAGGTGGGAAAAAATCCATGTCAGCACTCATCCAGTCTTCTAATATATAGGGAGTGGTACTGAGACTCAGGGTATTCCAGGTCTCTTGAGTAGCAGTTAAACCGATGAAGATGATGACTTGAAGCACTGCTTGGCTCTGCCTGTATGAGGGGGAGAGGAGTGGAAGAGATTTGTTTGCATCTGTGTCCATATAGTAAATATTTTCAGATTAATCTTCTCTGCTTATGAACTCAAAGCAGATAGAAGAGGTACATATTTTAACAGGATTGTGAACCAACATATCCTAAAAATCCATGCTGTAGTTATTGAAAATGCTGTATAGAAAATGCGTTTTATATATCTATAGGATATAGAGATGAGTCTCCTTGCAAAATAAGGATCAAAGCTGGGAACAGACTTTTCTAGCTCAGAAGGTCTACCCATCATTATTTTTGAGTTTAAAGAAAGTCCAAGTCATGTTAAATTCTCATCTGTTTTGTAAATTAAGATCTTTGTAGCATACAGGAGTCCAGAAAGGTCTGTCTTCCTCATGCATGTCTGCATCTGGTACTTTTTTCTGTGTTAATGAAGTAATGCAGAAGTAAAATCTATGCAATGTCCAAATGCAAGAGTTTCAGATCATAAAACAATTGGCATATTCTGTGGGAAGACCACAAAATGTTTTTACAGTGCAAGGAGAGAATACAGAGGAGCAATATCCACTTATCGACAGAATTGGTGATACCAAATGCCCCTTCCCTTGAGTACTCTACATGTTTAACTTAGAGCACAGAATGCTTTTTGAAAACAAGCCCCAATTATCACTTGGAAAATTATTAAAATGTGGAAATTAAAAACTTATCAAAAAGGGGAAAATTATCAGATTCTTAGAAAGAATTAAAAAATCGAAGTTGTTACCTCTTTATGACTTGTGGTTTTTCATAAGCCTGTCAAAAATTATAAGGCATGTTCTCAATTCCATTTGGACTGCTTCCCAGGAACAGTGACTGTATTGCTTATCTTTTAGGAAATTGGTGATTCTTTGAAAGTACTTTTTCACGCTGAATATAGTGCTTTTTAGGATCCATGTTTGAAAGCTGTTTCTTGCTCTTGATTGCTCTTCTGACAAACATATCTCTAAGTCTTCAATTTGATGATAAATTCCATTTTGGAATTTCTCAATCAGGCTTGTATTCCAAGCGCCAACAGGAAGATTTTTGCTAAATAGTTGGAAGATCTGTTGGAGGAACTCATAGATGATCATTGTGACATTATTCTGTGTGACCTTGGTAATCTCCATGGGGAATCCAAAATCAGTTGTTTCGCTGAGACATTGCTGAGAAAAATAGCCACCCATTTTGCGCAGAAAGTTCACGTTGTGGTAGTTCACTTTGATTCCTTGGAAAAGGCAAACTGGATGTGAGATTTTAATGTATAATGCCAGTGTAATGCAAACTCGCAGTAAACTTCTCTGAACTAAGACAGTCATGGTGATGAAGTAGCGCTATTTTCCTTGCCTTATTGCAGATCCGTGAGCTTGCAGTTTTTTGGTTGTCTTGTCTGTGCTCACATGCTTCTCCTTCATGTCTCTGAATTTATTTCCTCTGTATGACATGATGGGTATTACTCATTTTGCAGGAATTGTGTTTTTATCAACAGTGGTCCTGCCAAGGTTTACTGTTGATTTCAGTTTCAAACAGTTGCAAAAATTTGCTATTTCTGCTTTGACTGTATTTAATTGAAGAAAGAATAAGTGAGTTAATCCTGGTCAGTCAGAGGACATGAACAGATTTGCAAGTTAGAATCTGGTCAGGGCATTTCACCTTCTCATATTCTTACTAGAACAGGCAGTCTTGCTTTATGCTGAGAGATTTTACTTTTATGCTTAAGTTGGCAAGGACTGTGAAAAAGAATCGCATACCCAGCTAACAGATATACAGATATGCGCTCTAAGCAAGATGTAATTTTATTGATTTAAAAACAAATGTCTTTTTTGGTAGGACAAATTGTTTTGTTTGGGGAGGGGCTTAAATTTTATTAGCAAAATGACCCTGTTGTTGACACAAGCATTGAGTTACTAGGGGCATGTTGCTATCACTATGTTGGCAAAAAAAGGAAATACATACAATTCTTAATACAAGTGCATTTTTTTCCAAAATTTCAGGTAGTTCACTGTTCAAGAGATCCTTTCCTCTACTTCATCACTTGATGAATCAGCCTAAATTTTTAGAGCTGTAAAGGAAAGCACGCTTCGATGGAAAGAAGAGGAATCCCTTACATTTCAGAGTAAGGAAACTTCTGTTGTGAACAAGCCTCCTTCTGTGAAGACAAGCTCTCAAGGAGACTGGATTTACTTGTGTTGGTAGCAAAATGTCCTATCTTCAGGACCACCCCAGCCAGTGTAATGCTGGAATGTGTCTCCCCGTGTCTAACCAGTGTACTTCTCTGAATATCAAGTCTTTGGGCCATCTTGTACTAGGACTTCAGTTAGCCACCAGTGTGTTAATTGTACGTGCCCAAAACAGCCTCAGACTTTTGTGATGACAGTTCTGAGATAGTGCTACATTAGCACGGTGGCTTGAATGGTTCCTGAATATGCACTAGCAAGGGCCATGTTTCTGCTAGCTTCCTCTAGTGCAGAACTAACCCTTTTAACTGGTTCTGGTAATCACAATGTGTGAACTCACTGGTGATTGAAAAGGAATACTGGATTTAATATTAAGACAAGAAAAAGTTACAAGGCATTTAGCAGGCAGATTTGGTTCTCTTGTGGACATCTTTAAGGATTGCTAAATCTATATGTGAACAAAAGTGATTTGGTCACTGAAGTATATAAAGTTTAGAAAGCCAGGGGAAATGCCCTTATGTAATTCAACCTCTATCATTACAGGGATATTTGAAAAAGAATATGGAAAATGTTGAAGCTTGGAAATGTTTCACATAAGCAGCAAAGGAACTCCTGGATGCTCTTGAGATGAGAAAGTATTTTGTTTTAAAAAAAATCCTGTTGATATTTGGGAGGACCTGTTATAATGTGACAGACTGAAAGATTGCTATGGATAAACAGTTTTCTTTAGCAAGACACAGGATGACCTCAGCAGTTATACAGTAGGACCCTACTAATATATTAATGCTCCTGTGGTTATTCTTCTTGTTTTGCTACTGCTGATGCTAATGCTGTAGTAATATTGTGGTATTGTCATACCTTATCTACACCCAGAGGTCTTCAGAGAAGTTAACTTATGAATGAAATTGTGAGGAGGATGGTTTTGTCTTTGAAAGACTGGACCGAGAATCAAGAATGCTATGGTAGTTTTCATGCATGGATTTGCTACAGATATCTTTTGGTGAGACATTAAATTACTTTCTCTTTCAGTTCTTAGGGTTTTTTTTAAAGATAGGATTAATACATTTCTCTTGTTTTTTGGTTGCTGTGTCTGTTTGTATTCTTTAGCACCTTTAAGATATATATGACTTCTAGTGCGTAACGTACCTAAACTTCGTTGGAGGCGTTGCCTTTGTTATATTTTACATATTTTGGGTCAGGATTAAGGGGAACGCAGGGGCAGGTGACGTTAAACTGGGGGTCTGCTACAGGCCACCTGACCAGGATGACAGAGCGGATGAGGACCTCTATAGACAGATAGCTATAGAGTGGCATCTATGTTCTCAGGCCATGGTCCTCATGGCAGACTTCAACCACCTCAATATCTATTGGAGGGACAACACAGCAGGACACAAGTAATCTAGGTTCCTGGAATGTGTCAATGAAAACTTCCTTCTCCAAGTGGTAGAGAAGCCAGTGAGAAGAAGAACTGTGCTGGACCTTGACCTTAGCAACAAGAAGGGCCTAGTAGGGAATATGAAGCTTAAGGGCAGCCTTCACTGCAGTGATCATGAAATGGTAGAGTTCAAGATCCTTAGGGCAGCAGAGGAGGTGCACAGCAAGCTCACTTCAGGAGAGCAGACTTTAGACTCTTCAGGGATCTGCTTGTTAGGGTTCCATGGGATAAGCCAGTGGAGGGGAGAGGGGCCCAAGGAACTTGGTTAGTATTCAAGGATCACCTCCTCCAAGGTGAGGAGCAATGCATCCCAACAATGAAGAAGTCAGGCAAAAAAGCTAGGAGGACTGCATGGATGAACAAGGAGCTCCTGGACACACTCAAAAGCAAAAAGGAGGCCAACAGAGGGTGGAAGAAAGGACAGGTAGCCTGGGAGGAATAGAGAGAAATTGTCTGAGCAGACAGGGATCAGGTTAGGCAAGCTAAAGCCCAGATAGAATTAAACTTGGCCAGAGACATTGAAGGGCAACAAGAAGAACTTCTACAAGTGTGGCAGGAAAAGGAAGACTAGGGAAAATGTGGGCCCTCTCTGGAAGGAAACGGGAGAGCTGGTCACCCAGGATATGGAGAAGGCTGAGGTACTCAATGATTTTCTTGCTTCAGTCTTCACTGTCAAGTGCTCTAGCTACCCTGCCCAAGTCACAGAAGGCAAAGGCAGAGACTGGGAGAATGACGAACCGCCCACTGTATGAGAAGATCAGATTAGAGAGCATCTGAGGAACCTGAAGGTGCACAAGTCCATGGGACCTGGTGAGATTCATCTGCAGGTCCTGAGGGAACTGGCAGATGAAGTTGCTAAGTGGCTTGCCATTATATTCGAGAAGTCATGGCAGCCTGGTGCAGTTCCCACTGACTGGAAAAGGGGAAGCTTAACATGCGTTTTCAAAAAGGGGCTAAAGGAATACCAGGGGAACTACAGGCTGGTCAGTCTTACCTCTGTGCCCAGCAAGATCATGGAGCAGATCCTCCTGGAAGTTCTCCTGAGGCACATGGAAAATAAGGATGTGATTGGTGACTGCCAACACGCTTCACTGAGGCAAATCGTGCCTGACAAATTTGGTGGGCTTCTATGACGGTGTTACAGCCTTGGTGGATAAGGGAAGAGCAACAGATGCAATTTATTTGGACTTGTGCAAAGCATTTGACACTGTCCCGCACAACATCCTCATCTCTAAATTGGAGAGACGTGGATTTAATGGATGGATGACTCAGTGGATAAGGAATTGGCTGGATGGTGTTCCTCAGGGGTCAGTACTGGGACCGGTAATATTTAAAGTGTTTGTTGGCGACATGGTCAGTGGGACTAAGGGCACCCTCAGCAAGTTTGCCGATGACACCAAGCTCTGTGATGTGGTCGACAAGCTGGAGTGAAGGGATGCCATCCAGAGGGACCTGGACAGGGTGGAGAGGTGGGCCCATGCCAACCTCATGAAGTTCAACAAGGCCAAGTGCAAGGTCGTGTATGTAGGCTGGGGCAATCCCAAGCACAAATACAGGCTGGGCAGAGAATGGATTGAGAGCAGCCCTTAGGAGAAGGACTTGGGTGTCTCAGTGGATCAGAAGGTCAACGTGAGCTGGCAATGCACGACCGCAGCCCAGAAAGCCAACTACATCCTGGGCTGCATCAGAAGAAGTGTGGCCAGCAGATCAAAAGAGGTGATTCTGCCCCTATACAGTGCTCTGGTGAGACTTCACCCAAAGTACTGCATCCAGCTTTGGAGTCCTCAGCACAAGAAGGACATGGACCTGTTGGAGCNAAGACCTTATAGCAGCCTTCCAGTACTTAAAGGGGGCCTACAGGAAGGCTGGAGAGGGACTCCTTACAAGGGCATATAGCGATAGAATGAGGGATAATGGCTTCAAACTGGAAGAGGGTAGATTTAAAATAGATATTAGGAAGAAAGTTTTCACTCTGAGGGTGGTAAGGCACTGACACAGGTTGCCCAGGGGAGCTGTGGATGCCTCATCCCTGGGAGTATTTAAGGCCCGGCTGGATGGGGCTTTGAGCAACCTGGTGAAGTGGGAGGTGTCCCTGCCCATGGCAGGTGGGTTAGAACTCAATGATCTTTAAGGTTCTTTCCAACCTATTTGCAACCAATTCTATGATTCTATATATTTTTCCATTTTTTTTATGTCTGTGCATATATCAAAATGATGTAAGCTAAACTGTAATTAGCATGTAGTGTTAACATGTAATGTTAGGAAGATCAGAATATTTAATTGAAATCTAATGTAATGAAAGGTCACTGAAGCTTATACTAGGGGGATAACTATGAGTTGTCCTGAAATTAGATGTATCACAAAAGATCCCAGGACACGGTATGCATTTACTAGTCATTACACACAGTCCAAAGCAGCAGCAAATATGTTTCTCTGACTTTTTTTTGTGTTTGCACAAAGTTAATGTTAAAAAAGGCAGTAGAGCGTTTCTTTTTTAACTGAGAAGGTTATAGTATCAGAAAATTCTGGCTTTAATAGACTTTGCAGAACTTAAGTAGTGGGCTGTATCAGATCTTGATGCATGGCTGGAAATCTATAGTGTGAGATTAGTTATGTATGCTGAGCTGAAATGGGTTCATTCACAGCGTCATATCAGAATGAATCACATCAGATCTGTGTCTAGGTTACAGCTACAGAAATTGCATTAAGAATGTCTGTACAGTAATGCCAGAGAGATCAGAGTCTGATCCAAAAACTTTACCATTGGGAACATGGTTTTAATGTCTGGCCGCAGTTTTGATAGTTCAGTTCAGAATTAAATGCTAATCCATTTCATCTTTAATTGGGCTCACTCTTCGCAGTAAAAACCTCAGGACAAAATTTCAATTTGGTATACATATGGATAGCTCTGTTGCATTAAATCAAGCATCTATTTAAATCAGGTCAGGACCAGTCCATTCATCTACTAAAGCAACAGGAAAAGCAGCTTAGTATTGCATGGCAAAGTTGGATCTGATTCACTTTTAAAAGTTTTATTCTGTTTACATACTGGAGAGCAGAGTCACATCCCCAGTCATCCCTTGTTTTCCTTCCATTGTGATTTCATAGGTGATCCATGAGCTATTTGGATGTTGTGAAAGAATTATAAAATTTCAAGGGGAGATCAACAATAATTAAGTCTTCTATTTGTTATTGGAGAAACTGAAGAAATTTTCTCAAAAGAAAAAGGTAAGAAGGGAAAACCTGTTCACAGTCACTTCTGAACGAGCTGATTGTAGGTGGTGAAGGAGAGAATATGTTCATTGTGGAAGAACCTTTTCACCATGATTAGGGATCGGAAACCTGTTGGCTTTGTGCTTCTTATTTAGGGACAAGTAAGGATGATATCTTCTCAGGTAAGCTGAGTTGTCTCTACGCAATACTGTATGTAACTCCCCTACTTTCAGGACATCTGTTTTGCCTACATGAAGATTATGGTCTTCTAAATTAAAACTCTTATTCCCTGAAAATACAGAGAGGAAGCAGAGATATACACGTTCCACCTTGTAGTGCAAACCANATTCACCCTGAGACCAACGTGCTCGCACTGACCCTTTCTTAATCCACTGCTGGCTCTTCCTGCAGACATAGAAATACTTTCCCTGTCAGAATAAGAATGGCCTGAATTAGCAAATCAGGAACTATGAATCTATGCTTTTGTTTCAGTGCTTCAGGTTTTTCTAAGCTTTGCATTACATTCTTCTCTCTTAAACAGCTCTCTCGAGTTTGGTCAAGGAACCCAGAATTGCTGGAAGAGAATTCTCTAGTGAGATAGAATGTGTTTGTTGGTGGTTNTAGTGCAAACCATTCACCCTGAGACCAACGTGCTCGCACTGACCCTTTCTTAATCCACTGCTGGCTCTTCCTGCAGACATAGAAATACTTTCCCTGTCAGAATAAGAATGGCCTGAATGAGCAAATCAGGAACTATGAATCTATGCTTTTGTTTCAGTGCTTCAGGTTTTTCTAAGCTTTGCATTACATTCTTCTCTCTTAAACAGCTCTCTCGAGTTTGGTCAAGGAACCCAGAATTGCTGGAAGAGAATTCTCTAGTGAGATAGAATGTTTTTTTTGGTGGTTTTAGTTTGTTTGGGTTTTTTTTTTAAATAATAAAAATTTTAAAAATCACTCCATTACAGATTTTGTATGTCTGTAACAAATGTGAGCATTTGTTGTACTCATATGCTTCAGTCATGCTTCAGTGAAGGCTAAAGAACTTTTCTTGGGCTGTGGATCCCATTTTGTGCCAAAGCAGCCAAGGACATGAAAATTTTGTGGCTCAGGTGGGAACTGAAAACAAATTCAGAAGTTAAAGCTGAAGCGACAGGTCTAGTACAAAGGACTAGGAGTCAACTGAATGGAACTGAGATCTCTCATCTGGATTCACTGAGGTGATGCCTGGGTTCAAAGTGTCTTTTTGTTTTCCTGAATTTAAACTGCATCTTTACAAGGTAGATCTACCTAGTAACATGCCTTGGGAGCGTTATACAGCTTTACTCAGGCTCTATGTGAACGTTGTCTAGTGGAAGTGTTGTGAGAAATACTGAAGAAAAAGGGGAAAAAAATGGCTGAGGCCTGATAAATGCAAATCAGTTTTGAATCCGGATGACCCTAGTTTCTGACAGAGAGCCTACTTTAATTTTTGGATTGTCTTTGTTTCACTCACTATTAACCTGTTTGCTTGCTGAAGAAGTAATGGTGACAAACTCTATTAGTTTATGTGATAAAAACTTGCCTGCGCCCCATAGTGTAGCACAGAGAGACATTGACAGGTGGGAGAGACTGAATAACACGTGCGCCAGGTGTTTCCAGCCCCATCACAGGAGCCATCAGCCCATCTCTACACACCCAGAGAAGCACAGGGGCACAGTGGCAGGCGAGACCCCAAATTAAGGACTTGGAGGAAGGGCTCCTTCCAGGATTGTCCTGGGAGAACCTCACACCCATGGCCTGGGAGAGCAACCCATCAAGATGAGGGAGTGCTGGAGAACCTTATGGACTTCCTGGAGGTTGCTGTGTAGATGTAGGGTACATGTTATGGGATGCAGAGGAAGAGCATTTCAGGATTACACAGGACCTATTATGGGATGCTTAGGGGGGGAACCAAATGGTAGGGAAAGGGATGGAGCTGGTGTTTGGGGAAGGAACAAGCATGTGACAATAGAAGGATGAATGGATAAAAAGGAGCAGTCATGTGTAGACAGCAGCTGGTCAATACATTTCTCTGGCTGTGCTCAGCACCTGAACAGCCCTATGTCCTCTCTTCCTAATAAACTCTAAGTATTTTCCTGCGTGAGGGACTGTAGTCTGTAGGTGTGTGTGAGTATGGGGTCTAAGTGCCAGCACCTAGGGTCAGACCACAGGTCGGAGGGCCCACGCGTCACTGGTACCAGCAACTGGAGAGATCAGAATGAGTGGGCTTAAGTGCCAGCAGCTGGGCTGAGGCCAGGGGTCAGAGATCGGTGTGTACGCGTTGCTAGTGACTGCAGTGAGGAAGTGTATGTGATAGTGTGTGACAGCTAGAAAGTACCAATCTAGACTATCCAGTGAGTAGATAGTGTGGTCTGAGAGCCATGTGCATGTCTGTCTCTGAGGGTGGCACCACAGGAGGGGCTGGCTACTGGGGAGAGGAAGGGCATCCTAGTCATCTGCTGTCGAGCTCTGTCTATGTGTGTACACACGTGTATGAGAGGGTCTATACCAGCAAGTGGAGTGGGGCTGAAGACTTGCTGGCCCATGTGTCCAGGTGCCAGGATCCAGAAACAGCTATAGCACGGATGGTGTGTCAGAGCCCACCTGCTAGAGGGATTCACTTTGTACATATCTGTATACATATATATCCCCATGAGCAGACCTCCATCCTGCTTAGCAAGAGAGAGGAACAGGAAGAAGCTGTTGGTATTCATGTGACTGCTCTGTGTGTCTGCCTCTGTTGATTTTGTCATGTGCATGTGCATATATGTGCTGTACATGTGTTTGTGTATGTGTGCCTACTGGGAATGCACATTCAACCTCAGTACTGGTTGGACCCCAGGGGCGTGGAGCTGCAGCAGCCTTGCCTTTGTTGGGATGTGGGGTTCTGCCCACCCTAACAAATTACAGTCATTTTCTCTCAGCCAGGGACCGGCAATTCCAGTAGGAAATCCATGGTCTTATCTACGTGCTTCTAAAGTACCCATCTCACCTCATTCATGTTATTGAGAGCTGTACAAGGGAAGGAACACTTGCAGAGATAAGATGATTGATCCTTATTGGAGTATCTCCCATAGGGAAAATGTAGAGGTCATAGCCTACCAGAAAAACAGAGGTGGAATATTCTACAAAGGCTGTTTGGTTTTCCAGGGGAATTTCCATCTGACTGCACTGTCAGACTCTTTGTGTTAGATTTTTGTGACTCTGGTGTTCTCATCTGCTTGCAATCAATTGTAATAGACTAGCATTATTGTTCATCCATCTGTGAAAGGGTCATCTTGGCAGCCAATAAAATAATAGTCATGAGAGCATCTCCACAGTGATAGAAGATACAAGGTTCCTAATGCTTTCTCACTTGTACTACTCAGTGCTGATCTTGTTAAAATTGTGTTTGTGGTAAAATAAGAAATCAAATTGCCAGACTAGATTCCAGGAGGGAGACTCACTTGGTTTTCCTGCTGAGCAGTGTTTCTTTCTTTCTGGGAAGAGTGCAAACATCACTACATTTCTTCTCTCAGATATGAAAAACCCTTAGACCTGAATCATAGAAACCAATAAATATGATAGGGAAAGCTCCACCCAGCCAGCTTGTTTACCCCCAACTGCAGAGGAAATGTTTCATGCTGCATGTGTTTTTAGAGATCTTTGTCAGTCAAATTACTCTTGGGAGCAAGCCTCTAATAGGGCACAGATGATGTTGAGCTTAGGGTAAAAGTTTACTACACAGAGCCAAATTGGTCTAATAGCTCCTACTCAAAACTTGGTCCTGTTTCTTACGATTGTTTCAGCTTGGGAAACTAATGTGGCTGAAAAGCCAATCTCCTTCCGCTTCTCTGAGAGAGGTGGCGGGGCAAAGGACAATTTTTTGCCTGCTTTTCTATCTTGAACGGGCTAATCAGAGTAGAGCTGGTGCTGACATACAGGGGTGACCAGAAGAACATGGCTATTAGCACGGGAGCTGGACCTGCTTTCATCAGCAGGCAGCATTCAGACCACTTGACATGGTATGTTTAAGCTTGGATGATCTGATCTTGCTGATTTCCCATCAGCCACTGAGGAAAAAAAAAAGATATTTCCTTATCTTTTAGGGTGAAGCTGACAATTTGGATCAGGTCTCTTTGCCTTCAGACCTTTCTAAAAGGAGACGTGACACTAAGAGGCTGGAAGCCTGGTATTCTGAATTTAGAAGCCTGTGCTATGTAGAAGGCAACTTGAAGTAGTCACGTGATGTTGTCTCATCATGACATCCACAAGTCCTACTTGGCGGGAGAGGGAAGCATTAGCTATACTGCAAAGGGTCTCAGCTCCCCATTTTTAGTACTTGGTCCTGAGACTGGCTGCAGAATGTAGAACAGAGCAAAACCATTTAAACCCAAACTAATAAAAAGCTAAGAACCTTACCAAATTTAACCTGACTGCTGTGTGTGTGCTACAGACCTCTCTCTTATGGAGTTGATGTCAGATACAAATCAGTCTGTGTTGTATGTTAGCCTGTGTGAGTATTAGAGGCTACAAATGTGTAATAATACTATTCCACTTTACAGTATATAGGCATATATATACAGTGATTCTGTAGGCTATCCTGTATCATCCTCATAGTAACAAATAACAGAGTATTTCTAGCCACTTACATTGGGTAGAGGACAACTACTGTCCTGGTGTAATGAAAACTTCTTTGTGTTGCTGATAAATCCTTTCTATTTCAGCATGGCCGTTTGCTTGTGAGAAATGACTTGAACAATGCAGCATGACTGTAGGAAGCCTGCTAACTGAGTAGTGATGTAGAATTGCCCAGACATGGTGAGGTGAAGACTTAACTATATGTGCCAGGTGTGTTTATTATTTTTGAAATTTTATTTCATGAGCTAATGGAGCCTGGTTTCTAACCTTCTTTCACTCGATTCTTTAGCTCCTTCTCCTTGTGTTCTGTCCAAGGTTTCAGGAGGTAAGAGAGAGGACATACTGTAACTAATTTTCAGCTTCACAAGTGCTGAGTGATTAGGTTTTTCATTACTGAGGTCAGCAGGCTTGTTTTCATGCCTGTCCAACTCCTAATTTTGTGAACTCCAGAGAACAGTATTTATTTTGAGGTTTGAACTGCTCTCTCAAAGATCATTGAAGCTGGATGACGGTTCAGAAAGTTATTGAGGGAAGCAAGATAGACAGTAGGACTGTGTAGCATCTCGTTTCTGGGAAAGTGGTTGAGAAGTGTAATAGAGATATAATTACATATTTTCCTTTAAAAAGCTGTTTAAAGTTATTAACACACATAGACATGTCTTTGGAATTAAGCATTATTGTCAACTGTAATTGCAGCGGACTTTTTGTTAACACATGTGAAATAAGGTGAGGACAGACAGTATTGACACTGACTTGGTTTGACAAGAGGAGTAATAATCATGCCAGCTTCTGCTTTTTTGGTTTTTTTTGCTCCCCCGCTGGGTAAATGTTAGTGTTTAAGATGAGTTTTGTTTCTCCTGGGAAGATGGTCACATCATGAAAATGGTCATTGCCATGTTCTAACAGCCTCCCTTGCTAATGATCTTGGCTAAAGGATTAAATATTAAATAGTCACAGAGACACTTCTCTCTGTGGTTGATGGATTATCAAATAACAAAGTTGTTGTTGAAGGCTCTCATAAACCTTGTCAGGAATGTGTGATCACACAGGTTCCTGCAGCGGTGACAGTTCCAAGTTGGGAACAGTTCATGTTGCACCATGAAAACATGACGATCTGTTCCCTGTCTGCCATGTGCATAGGAGAGTTTGGAGTACCATCCTTTCTCACACTTCACACCACATCAGAAATAGTTCAGAATTCCTGCTTGAAGACTCCCAGTGAATCCAGTGACATTCAGTTCATTTGCTGTGTAGATTGTCATTCCAGAATGAAGAACTATTTGTACTGTGTGTTTTGCTACTTAGGATTTTGCAGAAGTCTGTCTGTGAAAGAGCTGGGTGAGTTTCCTAAGACCTTTCTCAGTCTTTGCTCACTAAGAGACTGTTTGGACCATATGGGAGGAGATTGCTTCTGGAATTAGTGAATTGGCACATGTGCCTTTTAATGCAGTGCAGTCAGTAAGTGATCTAGGCTTTTGGCGCCACTGCTTATTTTGAAATGGCTCTGCACACATGACAGGCAACTGAGCAAGAGTAGTGTGTTACAGATCAGTGATTTGGACAGCATCTGAACACAGGAACTTTTGATGTGCCAAGACTGTGAGCCAGTTCACCATAAAGCTTATTTCAAAGCCTATCAGAATGACAGCTTCAAAACCCTTGATAGAATAAAGCGTATAGGTTGCCAGGTTTCTGTATGGACACTTGCATGTTAGGCAAAGAGAGGAACTACGGCAAACTGCCGCAACAGGCTTCAGTACTATAAACGTACTCACCCCAATTCCACAGTGACCGACACGGAGCAAACAGCTACACCCTCACTCCAGAGGCATAGCAGTCACCTTTTGTGAACCATGATTCAGATTAACTGTATGGATGTGTATCAGCAATAAGGTTGGAGTGAATGCTGAATGCTGCAAAGAGAAAGCAGCTGTGGACCCCAAATCCCTGCCTATTTCTGACGGTGAGGTTAGCAAGTTTCTGGAGAGAGAGATGATTTCCTGGAAAAACTAAAAGCGGACTTAGTGAATGAGTCCCCTTTTAGTCCAGTACTCCTATTGTCTGAAAAATAACCCGACCTGGAGACCCTGAGAGCTGCAAACTTTCCTATAGCTTCTTTCCTAAATGCCACTGTTGCTTTTGTAGAGATTTACAGCAGAATCTTAGCACTAATGAGGAGCGGAATTCAAACCAGTATCAGTATTTTATTGTCAGATGTAAAACACCTACCATGTAACAATATACTGAAGGGGCTGAAAGTTTTTTATTATGACTACACCTTGGGCTGCTGTTTATGCATCAGGATTTATCTGCTGTGTGACTGTCGTGGTTTAACCCCAGCCAGCAACTGAGCACCACGCAGCTGTTCATTCATTCCCCTTCCCCGGTGGGATGGGGGAGAAAATCAGAAGAGTAAAAGGAAGAAAACTCATGGGTTGAGATAAAGACAGTTTAACAGGCAAAGCAAAAGCCTTGCATGCAAGCGAAGCAAAACAAGGAAATAATTCACTACTCATTGGGCAGGAAGGCGTTCAGCCATCTCCAGGAAAGCAGGGCTCCCTCACACTTAATGGTTAGTTGGGAAGACGAATGCCATTGCTCTGAACATCCCCCCTTCTTCTTCCCCCAGCTTTATATACTGCACATGACGTCGTATGGTATGGAATATCCTTTTGTTCAGTTGGGGTCAGCTGTCCTGGCTGTGTCCCTTCCCAGCTTCTTGTGTACCCCCAGCCTACTCACTGGTGGGATGCTGTGAGCAGCAGAAAAGGCCTTGACACTGTGTGAGCACTGCTCAGTAATAACAAAAATAGCTCTGTATTATCAATGCCGTTTTCAGCCCCATAGCCCCATGCTAGCTACTATAAAGAAAATTAACTCTGTCCCAGCCAAAACCAGCACAGCAATACCTCTATATTGAAAGGGTGAAGCAACTGAAATTTCTCTTGCAGGTCCCAAATCACAGGGTGTTAGAAGGTGAACCCCTGAGATGCACCACTGTTGTGGCAGGTGTGTCAGTTTTGATTACATGGGATGTTACACCAAGTTAAAATAATAAACTAGAAACGTTCTGTGAGAAAAAGTCTTGCAGCAGTGACATCATGCTAGTCTAAGTACAAGGGAAGAGAATTACTTTCATTCAGTAAATACAGTTGAGGAAGTAACAGACAGGCTTTCTAGTGGAAAAAAGCAGAAGGGAGTCCATACTACACTCCTTGCTTGTTATGTCATTGCTTGAAATGTAATAATCATTCTGGCTGTCCTGCATTTTTTAACTGAAACAAGCACTTCTATGTCTGAAAGCCGCTATTTGAAACAAAAGTCTTGCCTGCTACTGTGCAGTTAGTATCATACCTATTTTTCTGTTCACAATTTGGACATTAGAAGAAGAGATGGAAAGGATGTAACTAACTTTATGAAATAGCAATTTTAACACTTTTTATACCTGTCTGAGCTCAGAACAGGTTTCACTTTAACCTAGTACTGTATGTAATACTCTGCAAGACTGCTGAAGTGTTTTTATAACAAGAATGGAGTATGATCTTTTTTCAGACTGGATTGACCCTGGTGTAAACAGAGCAGGGTTCAGCTTTGCACTGCAGTCAGGTTGTTTGGTAGGATGGCATTTGTGTGAGTCTGGAATTCCCCCACAGTCCAAGGTCCTCTTTAGTAATTCTAAAAACTGGATAGGACTAGTTCTTAAAAGATAGTTCCCACTTAGACAGTGCTGTTCTGTTAGCAACGATAGGCAAGAGGACAGCCCAGCGAGTATGTCATCTGAGAGAGGTGAGAGGAGAGAGCAGAATTGGTAGTTACCTCTCTTCTCCTTTATTTATTTCTTCCTCTGCTGTCACTGCTAGAAAGATGCCTGTATTTTTCACCAGCATTTAAGTCCCAGGGAACCAGGACAGCTGTATGCTGGACTGACCAGTTTGGGAACTGCTGTTAAGAAATCCTTGACTTGTCAGCTGGGCCCTCCGCACTCCATGTCAAAGGAAAACAAGTACTTGTATGATACTAACAACACATTTTCTGTCTACAAACCCTTGTGTCTTGGCAAGGTGACGAAGAGAAGTAGCTTCTGGGTAACCTGCATCAAATTT